>OY754976.1:22880628-23480628 GCA_963576475.1 Molanna angustata | reverse complement strand
TGTATAGTTGAAGAATAAGAATCAAACTATAAACCCATAAATCCAAATTATTGAAAATTTTAACACATGTTGGTATGTATGTCAAGATAGGACAGTATGGAGGTCAGTCCTGTTTTCCTACCCGGATTATGAAAACAGCATGATGGTTCTGTATGTTTGTTTGGAGATAAGGTACCTATCAAACTATTAAGTCTTCTTACATATTGTGTATAGGCGACTGACATACAAATTGTATGAAGCAATGTCGTCACTAAATTCAATTTTTATAAAAATTGTTAAAAAAAGTTTGAGATGTGCTAATACAATGTTGATATTTTTTATAGAAAATTAAATTATCTAGTTGGGGTGTTTCGGCTTTTCGATATTTTTGAAAAATTTGAAAATATAGGCAGTTAAAGTCATAAATTTATCATAAAAAAAATATTTTTCTTAATAAAAAATGTTTGAGAAACCCTGTTTTTTTTTTTTTTGAAAAAACGTATTTGAGATTTTTTTTTATATTTGTACCAATTTTTAGCGTTCTAGCTTTTATGTTTTCTGAGATAATATGGAAAAATAAAGTAAAAGTTCAAAAGTTGATAACCCCTGACTGAAACAAAAATTCAAAATTCTGAGTATAAAAGTTTTGTAGGCTTATTAATGTTTAAATATTCTGAAATTTTGGGCTCTGTAAATTGAGCGAATCAAAAGTTATAAGGGGGGGACGGATACACACACACAGACACACACACACAGACACACGAAATGTTCTACTCCGAATTCTGAGTAAATCCGTGTATGGAACATATATGCTGCGAAGCCTCTAAGTTGGTGTTTTTTGACTTCAAAGTTGGAAAAGCCGTGAAAAAAGTAGACCTCTCCATACATTTCTCGCGTATTCTGGCTTGAAACATTGTCGATATGTTAAGAGAACAAAGTTCTCCTGAACAAATCGACAGTTGGAATATCCAAACTAACTAGGTTATTTTTTCAAAATGATTCGTTTTGTAGTAATGATGGAAATTCAAATTGAAATAAATAGGTACGTTGGCAGCAGTCATCCTCTTAATAGCTTTATAAATCAATGGCACGATGTAAACGAATTTATCAAAATAAAGATTTATCTGATATTATGAAATATCAAATGACAAACAATTTTTCAAAAATTCATAATGTAGATAATATTGAACTTATACGACATAAAGTTGAGTAATGTGCCATAAGGTGTAAAGAAGACAGATAATGAACTGCATTCAAAATGACAACGTTATTGGCAACCATAAGCAACGAAACTTGGTTTATGACAAAATGTTCAAATTTTATGTAGGTATTTGAACT
Source organism: Molanna angustata (assembly GCA_963576475.1). Taxonomy (NCBI): domain Eukaryota; kingdom Metazoa; phylum Arthropoda; class Insecta; order Trichoptera; family Molannidae; genus Molanna; species Molanna angustata. The sequence continues at coordinate 23,479,311 of OY754976.1, read as the reverse complement.
TTTTATTTTAGCATTTGAGACACCACTTATTCCTTCTGGTCGCCGCGCGCCGCCTACCCGGTAGACCACCCAAGAGATGGAAGGATAGCTGGACTTCGTCATCCCAGGAGGCATAGTTTCTGAAGAGCAGACCAACTAGGTCTATTAAACGAAGAAGAAGAAGAAGAAGACACCACTTATTCTGTAGATGTTAACTTGCATTATTTTATTTTATTGATATAACAACACATATTCAAAAAACACAATCTCAATATAAACATGTTAAAAACATATATTATTGGGCTTAACCAGAGTGCAAGTACTCGTGTGCAAAGGAGCCATTTAAAACAAAAGTACCAAAAAAATATATATCTACAGATTTTATGATATACAAAATGAAGTGAATATAATAAACAAATCAGTCAATATTTAGTAAGTATATTTTTTTGTATTTGTTAAATTCATTCGCCAGTCTAGAATCTGTTTTGAGTTGGTTGAACCACACCAGCCCATTGTACGTAGGTATAATAGAGTTGTGCGAAACTTGTATATGTCAACGTGGTGCACAATTGATCCAGTATATTTTGTCTATTACTCTTTGCACGTACAAAGGCATGACGTGACCTTGTGTCTTTTAGTTATTAAAATACCACATTATTATATTAAAATTTTTGCACTTAAAAATTATGAAATATTGTAAATTTGGGTAGTCAGTTTTATTATAATTTTTATTTTCAATTCATACAATCAAGGCATATCCCAAAATCTGAGATAACCAGCGAAAGATGTGCGAGTGTGCAATACTTTATAAAAGGGGGCACGACACATGCTTATATCCCCACAAACCAGCCTCGTTATACCTAAAAATGCTACAATAATTATAAAGGATTAAAAAATTTATCCAAATATACCTGAAAAACTCATAAAAATTAACAAAATTAATAAAAAGTATAAAAATTTGTAGCTCGCCGGTTTGACAGGTGAAACGGTTATCCTTTATTTTTTTTATTTATTTTAAAAAATGGACAAAATACACTAATATTTTTCTAACAATATAATAAATAAGAATAACATAAGTAACTGTAACTTAATCAGTCAACTTTTGATTTTATATTACATGTACTCTCTGCTGGTAACAAAAAAAAATATTGCTGTCTAATGTGGCTCCTGAAAAGGGTCCTGGACATACAGAATGTGTCTTCGGAGCTGATCCTTTCTGAATTATTATATGTCTTAATAGACTAATATTGATGTTGATATAAAACGTGTGTTTTTATTTGTGTCATAATGTAATATGACAATAAACTGATTGCTCAATTAAAAATTAATAATTTAAAATATTTAGATTCTTTAACCGATTAAATAAAATTCTTGGACTTCATCCTTTTAAGATATTGTCAAGACAAGAGAGTATTTTGGATCACATAACTATCAGTTCACATAATTTTGTTAAAGGCTCTCCACGAATTTCTGCTGTATTTTCTTGGTTCCGCCGGAAGCCTTTGAGCCAAAGAAACTGTTACTGGCATTGGATTGGGGCTAGAGTAAGTGACATCGCTGAAGCTATGGAGTGCTTTTAATACCAGATGTTTGTTCATACAAAAAGTGCCAGTTCAAAGCAATCCTGTGGTACCCAGCGTTGATAATACAAACACATGCATTTAATTTTTTTGTGACAAGAATTTCGCGATGAATTGGACGAAATGGTTCATAACATACATACAAATAAACGCGTGATTTTACTTCCTGTCTCCGACAACGTGTCATTTAGATCAAGAAAAGAAACAAGAAAAGATAACTCAATGTATGGAAGTGACAGTTGCCAGTCACGTGACAACTGTCACTTTCATACATTGAGTTATCTTTTCTTGAGCTACATGACACGTTGTCTAGGGGGCTGAGCTGTCTGTTTTGACAGCTGGACGTCAGCTTTCCAGGAGTGACTTACAGAGGAAGAACAGATCCACGGAGCAATTACTATTAATCAACTAATGAAATATGAAGACTTCTTCGTCTTAATGGTTTCAACTTGTATTCTAATAAACTAAACTTTCAAAACAACTGGCAGATATCATTTCAATGATTGGGTGGAATGCCAAGTAAACTATTTATGAAAAAGAAGAAACATGAAGACCGAATTATTGTGTTCATATTATGGTGTATATTATTAATTTATCTTATAGTAGGTATATTGACCGCGGTGCCGGAGAACAGTAGAAGACGATTTTGATACGTACTAATCTTGTCTTAATCTTAACAATGTATTCATCAGTACTCGATCATAATTCAATCTTAATCTACATTCAATTACAAGAAATCGTTGAGATGAAAGTTTAGTATAAAATTGTCATCAATTTTTGTATGTATTAATAATTAAATTTAATCTAAAATATTTATAATGTCTGAATCTAATCTTAATAAACTTCATAAGTAGCCCTGGAGTTGTCCTTTTATTTCGGTTTGGTTTCGAATCTGATTGGATTTCCAGCAGAGGAGAGATAATATTCATTCCTAATTAATGGGGCAAGTCTGGTCCAACTGACGAAATCGAAACCCTCGCGATTACCCATATCACGGATTTATTTATCTTATGGAGTTCTATAACATCTTAAGGTATTATAGAACTCTAGAACATAATGTCCATGATTTGGGTAAACGTGGATGATTTTGATTTCGCCAGTTGACTAGACTTACCCCCCTGGCCTGTATTGGGTGATTGGGAGAAAATCCATTTGAAAATTATATCACTACTAAGTATAGATTGAAATGTATTATTTTTTCATAACAAAAAATAAAATACATAACATATATGCCTTCCTTTTTTCTCCTCTGATTGGAATCAATTCTATGATAAAGTTACCAGTAAAAATCTTGAATAATTGCATGTTTTTGCTTCGTGGGTAGATGCAAAAACCTTATTCCACTTCGCTGAGAATTGTCAAGATATTTGCCGTTATCTTTACCTGAAGTTATTTTTTTACCAAAACTCATACTCAACCTACCTATTATATTTATATAATATAATTCTCAAATATACAAAAAAAATATATATATAAAATAAGTAAACTCATTAAAAAAAAAATTAAAAAAGGATACAGAAGATATCATGACAAAAGAAGTAGATGATGACAGAAGAAGATATCACTGAAGATACCATATCAGAAAAATTAATGTAGATAAGATATCACAGAATATATCAAGATAATAAAAAGTAGATAATAAGAAGATATCACATAAGATTTAGATGGGTCGATGGCAGAGCGGTTAGCGCATTGGGTTAGTAATCCAGTGCTTATTTTAGGGAAGGTAGGAAGATGTATATTTACTTGTTTAACAAGAACATATTCATATTTTCATAAAAAAAAAAGATATCATGACAGTAAAAGGTAGATAAGATATTACAGAAGATAACATAACAGTAAAAAGTAGATAAGATAAGATATCAAAATATTTGGTTTCGGTTAACCAAACAAAGAGCGTAACGAAATTTTTGATATTTTTTTTATGTAAAAGCTGTTTTAGCTTCATTTTCATTTTATCGGACACAATTTTCCTTGGAAGTGTACTCCCCCGTTTCGAGATTGTTTTACACGTCGTTATTTGTTATGACGCCACGCCATATCTGTCGGAACAGCCAACACTGTAAACTGTAAGCCGCTTTCCAATCATCCATTTTGTCAACACTTTTTAATGGAAATGCTGGAGCACGTTTCACAAGAATTTACCAAGGGATGTTGTGTCATGTAGGTAAATGAAAAATCTGACTAAACAAAAGAGATGTGTAAATAATGAAACAGAACAATTTCGAAGAAAATATTGAAATCCTTAAGAATAGAATCCACGTTGAAAATAAAACTCGGTCCTTGGTGGAAGTCTGACTTCCAAACAAAACAATCCCTGGATCGACTCTTAGCTCAGTGGTTTTTAATAATATTGATAAAATTGTATAAAACTAGGTGGTTGACTGGCAGAAATTGCCTACGGGCAAAAAGTTCGGCACATTATGTTTAAATACTGTTTTTATTATAAAACAAAAATTGTACATAACATATATAACATATCTTAAGATGTCATAGAACTCCATATGTAAGGTAATTATATCCATGATATGGGTAAACATTGATGGTTTTAATTTCGCCAGTGGACCCCCTGACTTGCCCCCCTGACTTAAATATTGGTTTATAATTTTATCAATAGATGGCGAAAAAAAGACAATTTCAAAAAAAAAAAATGTGAAAATTTACCGCAAATAAATTTCCTTAAAAATATATCCTTTTTTACAGCATTTTTTTAAAATTATTCGATAACTATGAGTTGTATTACGAGAGTTATTTAAGAATAATATAAGTAAAAGTTAAGATCCCGCAAATAGTATTCTTGCACTTCGGGACCTTACCTTATTCTTACATTTTTCTCAAATAATTCTTGTAATACGACCCTATGTTTCGTAGAGAAATAAATCTTTTATATGCTTAACGAGTGCATAGGATCAAAGTCGACCGATAATGTTTTTTCATTACAACTAGTTGCATGTAACACATGAGATCCAACTGTCGATAGCGATAGTATGTATAGTTGAAGAATATGTACCAAACTATAAACCCATAGATACAAAATATTGAATATTTTCAGATATTTTGTTTTCTATACAACATATGTAGGTATGTATGTCAAGATAGGATAGTATGGAGGAAGATCCTTTTTCCTACCCAGAATATGCAAATAGCATGATGGTATGTATGTATGTTTGGAGATGAAGTATCAAACTATTAAGTCTTCTTACATATTGTGTATAGGCGACTGCCATACAAAATGTATGAAGCGATGTCGTCACTAAATTCAATTTTTAAAAAAATTGTTAAAAAAAAATTGAGATCTTCTACTACAATGTTAATATTTTTTATAGAAAATTAAATTATCTAGTTGGGGTGTTTCGGCTTTTTTCGATAATTGTAAAAGTTTTGGAAATATAGGCAGTTAAACTCATAAATTTATCATAAAAAAAATATTTTTCTTAATAAAAAATGTTTGAGAAACCCTGGAATTTTTTTGAAAAAACTAATTTGAGATTTTGTATTTGTCTATGTTTGTACCAATTTTCAGCGTTCAACCGTTTATGGTTTCTGAGATATATGGAAAAATAAAATAAAAATTCAAAAGTTGATAACCCCTGACTGAAACAAAAATTCAAAATTCCGAGTATAAAAGTTTTGTAGGCCTGTAACTGTTTATATATTCTGAAATTTTAGGCTCTGTAAATTGAGCGGATCAAAAGTTATAAGTGGGGGGGGACACACAGACACACAGACACACACACACACACACACAGACACACGAAATGTTCTACTCCGAATTCTGAGTAAATCCGTGTATGGAACATATATGCTGCGAAGCCTCTAAATTGGTGTTTTTTGACTTCAAAGTTGGAAAAGCCGTGAAAAAAGTAGACCTCCATACAATTCTCGCGTATTCTGGCTTGATACATTGTCGATATGTTAAGAGAACAAAGTTCTCCTGAACAAATCGACAGTTGGAATACCTAAGGTTTTTTATTATATACAAAAAAATGAACAAATTATATATAGACTAGTTGCATGTAACACATGAGATCCAACTGTCGATAGCGATAGTATGTATAGTTGAAGAATATGTACCAAACTATAAACCCATAGATACAAATTATTGAATATTTTCAGATATTTTGTTTTCTATACAACATATGTAGGTATGTATGTCAAGATAGGATAGTATGGAGGAAGATCCTTTTTCCTACCCAGAATATGCAAATTGCATGATGGTATGTATGTATGTTTGGAGATGAAGTAACAAACTATTAAGTCTTCTTACATATTGTGTATAGGCGACTGCCATACAAAATGTATGAAGCGATGTCGTCACTAAATTCAATTTTTAAAAAAATTGTTAAAAAAAAATTGAGATCTTCTAGTACAATGTTAATATTTTTTATAGAAAATTAAATTATCTAGTTGGGGTGTTTCGGCTTTTTTCGATAATTGTAAAAGTTTTGGAAATATAGGCAGTTAAACTCATAAATTTATCATAAAAAAAATATTTTTCTTAATAAAAAATGTTTGAGAAACCCTGGAATTTTTTTGAAAAAACTAATTTGAGATTTTGTATTTGTCTATGTTTGTAACAATTTTCAGCGTTCTACCGTTTATGGTTTCTGAGATATATGGAAAAATAAAATAAAAATTCAAAAGTTGATAACCCCTGACTGAAACAAAAATTCAAAATTCCGAGTATAAAAGTTTTGTAGGCCTGTAACTGTTTATATATTCTGAAATTTTAGGCTCTGTAAATTGAGCGGATCAAAAGTTATAAGGGGGGGACGGACACACAGACACACACACAGACACACACACAGACACACACACACACAGACACACACACAGACACACACACACACAGACACACGAAATGTTCTACTCCGAATTCTGAGTAAATCCGTGTATGGAACATATATGCTGCGAAGCCTCTAAGTTGGTGTTTTTTGACTTCAAAGTTGGAAAAGCCATGAAAAAAGTAGACCTCTCCATACAATTCTCGCGTATTCTGGCTTGATACATTGTCGATATGTTAAGAGAACAAAGTTCTCCTGAACAAATCGACAGTTGGAATATCTTAAAATACGTTATTAAAAATATTTGTTAACTCGCAGATTATTTCAAATTGTGATTTCATTCGCTTATGTTTACAGTTCAATGAATTTATTGTTTATAATATATTATTTCAGTGCCATAACATTTTACTTGTTAGGTTTTATATATACTTTTCCATAATTTTTCTATAGTATATATTTAGATTTTTCACAAGAATATAGGCATCTTAATTAGACTATATATCCATTTATTGATTTTAACAGTTCTTTTTTATAGGATGCAATGTTTGATGAAAACAGGTCTATCTTTGTATTATCTTTATATACATTGTCGATATGTTAAGAGAACAAAGTTCTCCTGAACAAATCGACAGTTGGATAATTTAAATCGGTGAATATATCATATTTTCAGTCACTAGATTAAGCGTTATACGTCCTTTTGATTTGATATTTATTTTTTGCTTTTTTGAATCAAATGAAACAAATATTCAAGAAACTGCTATAGCAAAACACAAATACGAGGAGTTTACAAAACAATATCATGCTTTGTAAGTTGAAAACTCTTTGAAGGTTTCTTTGTAAGTGTACTATAACAAGCGAAAAAAAGTTTCGTGTTTATAATTTGAACACGTGTAGGGTAGATTTTATGACCGTAATGAATTATCGATCGAATTTATGAGTTTTACTTTAAAGGCGGTTGATTTACAATGGCTTTAAAGTTCTAACTAACAGAAGGTTAAAACTTCTTAAATTTCTCGCTAATAAAAGGCAATTAGAAGTTTGTTCTTCCACACGATACAAGGTAAGACTTGATTAATGCAGGCTTGTGTTCAAGATGTTCATGTATGTATTCACGTAATTAGAAGTCCTAGTAATTTGGATATACATAGGTACTTAAATATTTATTACTTTTGGATTGACAATGATTAATATGAACACATATATAATTCCACAATTTATTTTATTTTTCTCCCGACGACCGTTTCGGCTTATAAGGCCATAATAACGGTAGAAAAATAAAATAAATTGTGGAATTATATATGTGTTCATATTAATCATTGTCATAATGGAATTCTACAAATTAGAAGCCGTCACAATCGAAAGATTGAAAAGTGCGTACTTTTGGATTATTTTTTTTTTACTCTCCACTACTATGGAATAGTGGAGAGTCATGATTTCACAATTATTAAGAGTGTTTTTTAACATCAATTTCTCAATGGGTATCATGTAAAGAGTGCGAGTTTCGTTGTGATGTTTTTGTGTGTATGCCGTTATCCGTAATCCGTTTACTGTATACTGTATGCCGTATGCCATACATAAATATGAAAATTTGTGTCCTCTGTACAGATCAAACTAAAAGGCCGATGAACTTAATATTGATATCATACATGTGAAGTACATAAACTTAGAGCTGAGTAGTTTTCCATAGACAACAGTTCATTTTTCTCAATGTTTCTCTATGATTTCATTTGTTAAAACTGAAAAATGCTCTCACGACCTGGAAATTTGAGATATTTTTATTTGGTTTTAACTATTTATACAATATCAATAATCTTCAATAAAAATGCATTCAAAATTGGTCAACGTTAAAAGAAATACATACAACCGTTTGAAAAATTATGTTCATAACAATAGATTTTTGTACGAAAAATAGGTATATATAACAAGTGAATTTTTTTATGTTTGGCAATGTTTAGTTATTTGATTTCATATTGATATTAGAGTGTAATATTAGCAGAGAAGCTTCATTGTGTAGTGGAGAGTTTAGTGTTGGCCACAACCCACTCGTTTATTTATTTATTTGTATATATTTTTTACTACTGCTGCTAACTAAGAAACCATATTATAGGGCTAGAAGTTTTCAACTTTACAATAACAATACACTTATGAACTGGGTGACGAGAGTTTCTGCTCTACATACATTAGGTAGGCACATAATCAAAATACTTTAAACTAATAACTAATTAACTAATACCTCAAAAATCATCCATAAGACACATAGCTCACATAAAACTGATCAATCAGGGGGGCAAGTCTGGTCCAACCGGCGAAATCAAAACCTTCACGATTACCCATATCAAGGATATTATAATAGTTATATGGAGTTTTATTATATCTTTAGATGTCATAGAACTCCATAAAAAATATTAAGACCAGGGTTGTAAGAAGGTGGAAACACAGAATCAGGAAGATCGTTCCGCAGCCGGGCTGCTATGGTTCGTGCATATAGAAGGTTTACTGTGAACGAGTGTTGAGAATGAGTGAAACGATTGACTTTTGTGAACTTCAGATACAATACTTAGTAGATGTAGAATATATCTGAATCTTTGACATTTCAAATAGTTTTACTCTATGTAAGTCTTTTAAATCAATCAAATTATTCATTCCAGAAAAAGTTTTCGAGTGTCAACAATTCTATTAATCAAGATCCCGTAAATTTGTTAATTGATTTTGAACCTATGTAAGTATACAAAACTTGATTGCCAACTCCTGATGGAGATTAATGTATCGCTAGTACATACCACCTTTGATGAAACTTGGAGTAGATACCAACAAAGAATCTCTAAAATAAATCGACTCTGAAAGTACCTTGTCTCGCATTTTTTTCGATTAGGTAAAGAAACTTTAAAATATCGCACGAGGGTGGCGGAGCGGTAACCAGTTTATAAAATTATTAATTTGATAAGTCTCACACAAGAAAATTGCTAAAGAAAACTAAAAGAAAAGAAGAATAACAAAAGTCTAAGGAGGGTAATATAGCAGCAGCGAAATATCGCCAAAGTTTGCGTCAAGGATGTTGTTCAATTTCCAACCAAAATACTAGCAATTTCTTCATTGCGAGCAACACAGGATAACTATTTCAAAGGTAAAATGCTGACAAGGAGCCTCGGCAATTTTGTGCCCTATTCGAACCATTGTTACAGTCCAAAATCCTTCGCGTTTTTTTGTTTATAACGGTGATCAAAGGTTAACTTTTTACATGTGATCCGTATGTGTGAAAATCGGAAATGATATCAAGATACTACGTTCGAAACAACTAATCTATAGCAGATGTTAGTTCAAGGGAAATATAAAAAAAAGTATTTTCTTCAAACCAACGTAAGGCAAAGCCAACTTCGAAAACATATTTGTACGTCTTATAATAAAAATTTATGAGTCTTTCTTTAGTACATGTATGTAGTAAAACTTATATGGAATTATAGGTTAAAGCCAAATACACAGTTTTTACTACAGATTCTCTCACTATAACTCTTTACTTGTTTCACACGGACATTATGTTTTTAATGGTTAGACGAGTAACTATTTTGTCGGCCTTTGTGGCTCAGTTGGTTGGGTATCTGACTGCTGATCCAAAGGTCCCGGGTTCGATTCCCGGTGGAGACACAGTTTTTAATTGTGTTTTCAGTCTGGATCTGTGAGACGATTTAATATCTAAAGTCTCAACTTATGTGGCAACTTGTTATTGGGTGCGTGTTAAATTAATATTTGACATAGTATCTGTTAGTTGCCCGAGAAGCAATATAAAATAAAATAAAATAAGTTCTTGGGAACTAATATTATGTTCAAGAGTCATATTACATGTCTTGGAGATATTCTGGAGAGGGGGCTTTGTATAAATCAGCATGTCAACAGTACCTACTGCTGATAAGGCAAAAACTGCTTTCTACAAAGTTGCCCGGGTCAATTGGGGTCTGGAATTCCCCACAGCACGGGTATTTTACAATGCAGTCTTTTTTGGCATTGCATGTTATGCTTCGGGTTATTGGTCACAATCTAGTAGTCAATACATTCGCAGAAAATTGCTTTCTGGCCAAAGGTTCGCACTCTTGGCCCTATCCAAAACCTATAGAACATGTGCGACAGATTCTCTCCCTATTCTTACGGGACTGGCTCCGTTAGACTTGGAAACTCAGAGGCGTGGCGCTTCTTACCATTTGATGAAACGACAGTCTTCTGAAATTGGTGACAATCGGCTTAATCCCCCCGAAGGCCCTATTTCCTCCAGAAACATTAACCGCATCACCATGGAAGCCCTGCTGGACTCTTGGCTGGCTCGATGGAGCTCGTGCCCCGTGGGACGAACAACATTCTTGTTTTTCCCCGATGTGAGGACTAGACTTCGTCAATCTTGGGCCGTCCCAGATTTCTGGACATCTCAGTTTATTACAGGACACGGCAGCTTTAATAGCTACCTTCATAGATTCCGCCTTGTAAACTCGTCCTCATGTCAGTTATGCCATCATCCTGACCAAACTTCAGAGCACATCCTCTGGCAATGCTCTCACCCAAATGTGTCCAACAACAGAACGGAGCTCCTCGCTGCAGTCCGTGGGCCTCTTCAAGGTATCATTGGGCATGCGGTCTCTAAGTAGAACTTTACAGCCTTCAAATTGTTTTGCCATGGCTATAGTGCCCTTCTATCTGCTGAATAAAAAAATGAAATTCCAGAGTGTCCTTGGTCAACTCTCTGATGCCCAGTTTTACAGTCACAGGCTTGAAGTACTCTCGCGACAATCCATGTCTGTGAATATTATTTGCACCGACGTTGATTGTTATTTTTTGCACAATTGTGCCGAGACCACGAGTCTAGAGGAGCTTCTAGAGCTACTCTTCGTGTCATGCATTCTTTGTCATTCTTACTAGCGTTCTGCGAAGGGGCAGTTTCAGTCCCTATATGCGGAGCGGGTGGAGGTGGGCGTAGCAAAAGTAACTATTTTGTATGATAAATCAATTATTCCGATCAAAATTTACATGGTAGAATATATTACAAGAAAAGTGTATACGGAAAACCATTATAAACAAAATATTAGAAAAGATCTAAGGCTCTTGTGAGTTGAATATTTAAAGGTTGCATATACATACGCTGGAAACACTGGACTGTTGCTTTCATTGTATTAGGACTGCTGCTTTGATTGATAAGGGAACTCAATAATAAGGCATAATTGGTGAACATTGCGCAAGCATATAAAGTGATCACGGAAACTAGCCGATGACAGGTCATAAGCCCTGTAGGTGCCTTGAGATCCTGGTCCTTCTATAATATTATTTCAACTACGTCTTTATAACGATGTTATGAGAATGTCAAAAAAATACTCTTGTGAGTTACAAACTTATGCCGAACTCTGACATATTGATTTATTTGCACTTTAGCACCGATTAGATTTCTTAACGATGTCCAAATTAGTCCAAAGAAGTTATGACTGTGCCTACCTGAAAATCACCTTGGGTCTGTATATGAACCTAGTTCCCAAAATTTACAAGGAACTAATCAATCCGTCAATACCGTCCCTTGTATTTATTTACTACCATATTATGTTTCCTTCCTCAACCGACAGATGTCTCTCTGTTTCTATTTTGTTTGCCCAAATCCCTATCCGATTTATTATGTCAATAAATACAAGTTTAATGGATTGTAAAACGACACGTTGCCTGAATATCTTGTACCTACCATATTATAGATAGAGGTTGTTCTAGAAACATGTGACCCAAAAAATAACGAGTTAGGTACTTACCTAATCCTAGGTAAATTCAAAACACCCTTATGCACCAGGTTTCAATCCATTTGATTAACCGATTCAATCGTTTGTAGAAGTTGTTGACATTGTACAAGTTTTATATGCTTAAAATCTTAAAGACATTTGTGATGTTAATTCATATTGTAATCTTATAATTGAAGGGTTGTGGGTAATAACATGGCAACCAGCAATCGGACAACTATCGACACTTCATACAAACGGAGACATCTATCGTGCGCTGATTGTTAAACAAAAATTTATTATCTATTTTTCCCACCAGGGAGCACTAAAATAGAGTATGGTATAGCGCATTTGCCTCTTTTAATTTTCATAACTCTTAGTAACCAACAAGAAAATGGCGGGAATCGAATCGATTGTCGTGTGGGTTACCATGTTATTACCTAAAACCCTTCAATTTATTGAAGTATTGTAGATAGTGCTTCCACTCTTTTCCAAGTGTCGATTTATTCAAGAGAATTTATTTCTCTTTACATATCAACAAAGTTTCAAGCCAAGATACGCGAGATTTGTATGCCAGGTTTACATTTTTCGCGGTTTTTTCAACATTAAAGTCAAAAAACACCAACTTAGAGGCTTCGCAAATTCAATAGTAAATCAATATATTTTCTATATACCTATATATATATATATATATATATATATATATATATATATATATATATATATATATATATATATATATATATATATATATATATATATATATATATATATATATATATATATATATATATATATATATATATATATATATATATATATATATATATATATATATATATATATATATATATATATATATATATATATATATATATATGGATTTACTCGGAATTCGGAGTAGAACATTTTGTGTGTCCGTGTGTCAACTTTTGAATTTTTACTTTATTTTTCCATATATCTCAAAAACCGTAAAAGCTAGAACGCTGAAAAATTGTATAAATATAGAAAAAACCTATAAAGTTTTTTTTTCCAAAAAAGTTAGTTTCTTAAAATTTTTGATTAAGAAAATCATTTTTTTATGATAAATCTACGTGTTTAACATCCTATATTTCTAAAATATCAAAAAACACAAAAAAGACGAAACACCGCAAGTAGATTATTTAATTTTATATGATAAACATGAAGGTTATAGTAGTACATTTCAGAACTTTTTAAACAAATTTTATAATTGATTTTAGTGAGGACATCGCTTCATACAATTTGTATGGCAGTGGCCTATACACAATATCTATGGATACTTAATTGTTTGATACTTAATCTGCAAATAAACATACATACCATCATGCTGTTTTCATATTCTGGGTAAGAAAAAAGGACTGACCTCCATTCAATCCTATATTGACCTACATGTGGACATTGGGACCTGGTTGATCTGTTTTGTGTGAGCCCATATGTTTGTGAGTGCAGAAAGTTGAAATTGTGTACCTATTTAGTGTGGAACGGGAACAATCACCTAGTTCATAATTGCATGTGATTGTCAATAAAAATTGTAAACTGCTAGCCCTAGAACAGGGTTTCCTAGTTGGGCAGCAGTAATCTACTAATTGTTGTCATTATAAATATGGTGTGGTAAAAGGTAAATCTAAAGTAATAAAGCAATCAAAATGTTAGTGTATGTGTGTGTGTATGTGTGTGTTTGTGTGTTTGTCTCACGCCTTCTGAAAAACCAAGAGCATCTAAAAATCTAATTTAAGTGCGAACATGTACCAGTATACCTGATGCAGTGTCACGCTAAAAAGAATGCGATAAAAATGCTGAATTTTAAAAATATTTAAATAATTATTTTTTTCATACAAAATTTTCCAAGTCATATCTGTCAAAAAAGTGTACATTTTGCACGCAAATATCTGTTAGTTTAAAAGTTAGAAGTAGGTATTTACACAAAAAAAATATATTTTGAAGTATAACTTAGCGTTTAAGTGAAAAACATGGTGAATATTTGGTATAATTATAATGTTTAACTTATTTTTAAAGTAAGCCTTTTGTACATAAACGCCGCCATTTTAATATCTTTTCATACAATATTTCATTTTCCCACCGAATGAATATGTTCTTGAAAATAATAAACCTTTGAAATAAATGTAATTATGAAATAATAAAATGAAACACAAGACATTACGGCAAGTTTTAAGACATATATTGTAAAAATGTGTTATTTATTAGTAAAGATATAGGCATAATAAAATTGCATAATTTGTAAATAATATTTGATTTTTCTGACAATTTTCATTTTTATTGCATCGAACAAACCAATGTAGGTACCTACATATTCAAAAAATGTATCCGAACCATTCGATATTACTTATGTGTTCGAATCGTTTCCATGGCTACAGAAAGAATGTGATATTCAAATAAAATTTGTTAGGAATCGAATTTATTTAGAAGTTTGTTGTAGGTAGGTACCTACCTAATACTATTTACTTACAAATCAACAATAATATACCTATACTGATTTCCTATAGGAAAATTATTTTATTTATTTATTTATCAACCGTTTGTCCGATTATAATGAAACTTTGGTGAATTGTCGAGCGTATGCCCAGGATGGTTTTTGGATTTAAACTTTTTTCTTATTCTTCTTCTTCTTCGTGTATTTGGTCGTTTTACCTATGAAGGGGGAGTATCCTGGGAAAAGAAGGCCCGACTGTCCCTCCATCTCTTCACAGGTCTTCCAGGACGGGTTCTGCATATAAACTTTTTTCTTCTTTTTCTTCAACGTGTACTTGGTCATCTTACCTATGAAGATGAACTATCCTGGGAGATGAAGGTCCAATTTTCCTTCCATCTCTTCGCAGGTTTCTGGATTTAAACTTTTTTCTTCTTCTTCTTCATCGTCTATTTGGTCATTTTACCTTTGAAGGTGGACTAACCTGGGAGAAGAATGTCCAATTTTTCTTCCATCTCTTCGCAGGTATCTGGATTTAAACTTATTTCTTCTTCTTCTTCTTCATCGTGTATTTTTGCTCATTTTACCTATGAAGTTGGAGAATCCTGGGAGAAGAAGGTCCAACTGTCCTTCCATCTCTTCGCAGGTATCTGGGTTTAAACTTTTTTCTTCTTCTTCGTGTATTTAGTCATTTTACATATTAAGTAGAGCATCCTGGGAAAAGAAGGTTCTTTCATCTCTTCGCGGTTCTTCCAGGATGGTTTCTGGATTTAAACTTTTCTTAACCGACTGATGGGACGGGATGTAATGAAGGGAAGGGAGGCACTAAAGGGCCTGAAGGGACGGGAGGTATAAAACTGCCTGAAGGGACGGAAGGTACTGAAGGGCCTGATGGGAAGGGACGTAATGAGGGATTAAAGGGACGGGAGGTACTGAAGGGCCTGAAGCGGCGGGTCCTGGAGTCTAATTCTTTTTCTTCTTAATTTTATGTAGACCTTTAGGGCAGTTTTTATACAAACTATTTCCTATTGTCTAAATCATCTTCTTCTTCTTTTATGTATACATTTGGGTCATTTTTTTATAAAAATTATTTCCTTTAGTCTAATTATTATTCTTCTTCATTTAAGTACGTAGACTTTTGGGAGAGTTTTAATACAAACTATTTCCAATAGACTTATTCATTTTCTTTTATGTAGACCTTTTGGTCAGTATTTATACAAACTATTTCCAATAGTCTAAATATTCTTCTTCTTCTTTTTTGTAGACCTTTGGGTGAGCTTTTATACAATCTATTTCCAATAGTCTAATTCTTCTATTAGGTATATGTATTTTTACTTATTTTATGTAGACCATTGGAATAGTTTTTTATACAAACTATTTCTTATAGTCTTATACTTATTTTTCTCTTTTTTATTTAGTCTTTTGGGTTAGTTTTAAGTCTAATAGTCTATTGTGCAGAAATATTATTAACGATATGCACACTTGATGAAAATACATATGAAATGAATGGGATATGGGATGTGACGATATAACCTGCACTAGAATCTTTTCAATACTTTTGTTTAATTAAATTTAAACCATTTATATCATCCTATTTTGAATAATTTTCAACACCTAATATTTAAAGAATGGGGGTTGTGGCCATTACTGAACTCTTCACAACATTTATATTCAAATTAAAAACTATTTACTATAGTTCAAGTCTTCTTCTTCTTCGTTAATGAAGACTTTCAGTCAAATTGAGCAAAAATATAATGCACACTTGATGAAAAAATATAAAAACGAATGGGATGTGACCAATACTAGATCTTTTCAGTACCTACGTTTGTTTAATCAAATTTTGACCACATCCCAACATCGAAAATTACTAAATTTTCAATAGGTACACATTACAATTTGTTTTCGATGATAATATTTAAAAATGGGGGTTGTGGCCAAACCAATCTCTTTACAACGTTGATAAACAGTCATATTTAAAACCATTACGCATAGTCCATGCGAGCAGAAATTGTATAAATATTATACTTCATTCACACTTTATAGCAATATATAAAAAAGAATGGGTTGTGGCCATCACTTGAACATTTTACAATACTTAAACTCAATCAAATTTCAAACCACTTTTTATAGTCTGATATTGCAAAATAATTGGGTGACAATATTATAAAAACGATTGCTTTTTCTTTCACAATTTTACATTCTTGGCCAACGGCGGGACATAAAAGCTAGTCTAAAGTAATAAAGCAATCAAAATGTTAGTGTTTGTGTGTGTGTATGTGTGTGTGTGTGTGTTTGTCTCACGCCTTCTGAAAAACCAAGAGCATCTAAAAATCTAATTTATGTGCGAACGTGTACCTGTATACCTGATGCAGTGTCACGCTAAAAATAATGCGATAAAAATGCTGAATTTTAAAAATATTTCAATAATTATTTTTTTCATACAAAATTTTCCAAGTCGTATCTGTCAAAAAAGTGTACATTTTGCACGCAAATATCTGTTAGTTTAAAAGTTAGAAGTACGTATTTACACGAAGAAAATATATTTTCAAGTATAACTTAGCGTTTAAGTGAAAAACATGGTGAATATTTGGTATAATTATAATGTTTAACTTATTTTTAAAGTAAGCCTTTTGTACATAAACGCCGCCATTTTAATATCTTTTCATACAATATTTCATTTTCCCACCGAATGAATATGTTCTTGAAAATAATAAACCTTTGAAATAAATGTAATTATGAAATAATAAAATGAAACACAAGACATTACGGCAAGTTTTAAGACATATATTGTAAAAATGTGTTATTTATTAGTAAAGATATAGGCATAATAAAATTGCATAATTTGTAAATAATATTTGATTTTTCTGACAATTTTCATTTTTATGGCATCAAACAAACCAATGTAGGTACCTACATATTCAAAAAATGTATCCGAACCATTCGATATTACTTACGTGTTCGAATCGTTTCCATGGCTACAGAAAGAATGTGATATTCAAATAAAATTTGTTAGGAATCGAATTTATTTAGAAGGTTGTTGTAGGTAGGTACCTACCTAATACTATTTACTTACAAATCAACAATAACATACCTATACTGATTTCCTATAGGAAAATTATTTTATTTATTTATTTATCAACCGTTTGTCCGATTATAATGAAACTTTGGTGAATTGTCGAGCGTATGCCCAGGATGGTTTTTGGATTTAAACTTTTTTCTTATTCTTCTTCTTCTTCGTGTATTTGGTCGTTTTACCTATGAAGGGGGAGTATCCTGGGAAAAGAAGGTCCGACTGTCCCTCCATCTCTTCACAGGTCTTCCAGGACGGGTTCGGCATATAAACTTTTTTCTTCTTTTTCTTCAACGTGTACTTGGTCATCTTACCTATGAAGATGAACTATCCTGGGAGATGAAAGTCCAATTTTCCTTCCATCTCTTCGCAGGTATCTGGATTTAAACTTATTTCTTCTTCTTCTTCTTCATCGTGTATTTTTGGACATTTTACCTATGAAGTTGGAGAATCCTGGGAGAAGAAGGTCCAACTGTCCTTCCATCTCTTCGCAGGTATCTGGGTTTAAACTTTTTTCTTCTTCTTCGTGTATTTAGTCATTTTACCTATTAAGTAGAGCATCCTGGGAAAAGAAGGTTCTTTCATCTCTTCGCGGTTCTTCCAGGATGGTTTCTGGATTTAAACTTTTCTTAACCGACTGATGGGACGGGATGTAATGAAGGGAAGGGAGGCACTAAAGGGCCTGAAGGGACGGGAGGTATAAAACTGCCTGAAGGGACGGAAGGTACTGAAGGGCCTGATGGGAAGGGACGTAATGAGGGATTAAAGGGACGGGAGGTACTGAAGGGCCTGAAGCGGCGGGTCCTGGAGTCTAATTCTTTTTCTTCTTAATTTTATGTAGACCTTTAGGGCAGTTTTTATACAAACTATTTCCTATTGTCTAATTCATCTTCTTCTTCTTCTTTTATGTATACATTTGGGTCATTTTTTATAAAAATTATTTCCTTTAGTCTAATTATTATTCTTCTTCATTTAAGTACGTAGACTTTTGGGAGAGTTTTAATACAAACTATTTCCAATAGTCTTATTCATTTTCTTTTATGTAGACCTTTTGGTCAGTATTTATACAAACTATTTCCAATAGTCTAAATATTCTTCTTCTTCTTTTTTGTAGACCTTTGGGTGAGCTTTTATACAATCTATTTCCAATAGTCTAATTCTTCTATTAGGTATATGTATTTTTACTTATTTTATGTAGACCATTGGAATAGTTTTTTATACAAACTATTTCTTATAGTCTTATACTTATTTTTCTCTTTTTTATTTAGTCTTTTGGGTTAGTTTTAAGTCTAATAGTCTATTGTGCAGAAATATTATTAACGATATGCACACTTGATGAAAATACATATGAAATGAATGGGATATGGGATGTGACGATATAACCTGCACTAGAATCTTTTCAATACTTTTGTTTTATTAAATTTAAACCATTTATATCATCCTATTTTGAATAATTTTCAACACCTAATATTTAAAGAATGGGGGTTGTGGCCATTACTGAACTCTTCACAACATTTATATTCAAATTAAAAACTATTTACTATAGTTCAAGTCTTCTTCTTCTTCGTTAATGAAGACTTTCAGTCAAATTGAGCAAAAATATAATGCACACTTGATGAAAAAATATAAAAACGAATGGGATGTGACCAATACTAGATCTTTTCAGTACCTACGTTTGTTTAATCAAATTTTAACCACATCCCAACATCCAAAATTACTAAATTTTCAATAGGTACACATTACAATTTGTTTTCGATGATAATATTTTAAAATGGGGGTTGTGGCCAAACCAATCTCTTTACAACGTTGATAAACAGTCATATTTAAAACCATTACGCATAGTCCATGCGAGCAGAAATTGTATAAATATTATACTTCATTCACACTTTATAGCAATATATAAAAAAGAATGGGTTTGGGCCATCACTTGAACATTTTACAATACTTAAACTCAATCAAATTTCAAACCACTTTTCATAGTCTGATATTGCAAAATAATTGGGTGACAATATTATAAAAACGATTGCTTTTTCTTTCACAATTTTACATTCTTGGCCAACGGCGGGACATAAAAGCTAGTCAATAAAATAAATATAAAACAAAATATCTTAGAATATTCAATAACTTAGATTAAAGGGTTTATACATAGTTTGGTACGTATTCTTCAATTATACATAGGTACTATCGCTATCGACAGTTGAATCTCGTGTTTTACATGCAACTAGTGCATTATAATTGTTTTCGGATGTCCCATAAGAGCCGGTTAATAGAAAATACATACATACATACATACATACCATCACGCCATGTCCCTTGCGGGGTAGGCAGAGAGAACCGAACGCCACATTTTTCTATCCTGGCACGCATCCCTCGCCTCGTCCACATTCATGCATCGTCTCATACATGTTCGTCTATTGCTCACACTTCTAACATTTCAGTCTTTCAAAATTTCGTTCACATGGTCGTGCCATCCCTTTCTTGGGCGTCCCCGACCTCTCATTCCATTCCTTTCCGCTCTGTATATTTTCTTTGTCAGGCGCTCCTCATTCATTCTCCCCATGTGACCAAACCATCTCAATGTGTTCACTTTCATTCTAGTAATGACATCTTTCTTCATCTTACATTCTTTCCTTATATCCTCGTTTCTTACCCGGTCATACATCGTTCTATTACAAATCCTTCTTAACGATCTCATTTCAACTGCACTAATAGAAAATACAACAGGCAAAAAAACGTCTCTCTTAGTTCAGGAATGAGGTTCACCACAGATTTATGTTGCTTTTTAGGTGTGACGAGACTGGTGTGTAAGTAAACACGTATGGATTGCAGAAATATGTATGTAGACACTGAAACGGACGAGTAGAATTGTAACGGGATATTTATAGCCTACACCCCTGACGCCCTTCATATTACAAGAGGTATAGCCCCACCAGGCATAAGACGAGAAGTGGCTAGCAACATGGAAAGATCAAGACAAATGCACAACACTCTTCGGCCAAGAAATACCAACACCAAGACTTAAATCTAGAAAATGCTCTCTCCATTTCACCAATAGCGGCAATAATCCAAACACATAATGCTTGGAGCTCTGGAAGGAAAGGCTAGGCAACCACACACCCCAAGAACTATCTAAGTCCCCAACCTCAGGGAAGAATGTTTCATGGTGTCTCTGGAAAACTTTGACAGACTTAGAATGGGGTGTGGAAAAAGCGAGGTCATTTTGCCGAGATGTGGAATGTTGGCGATTAACCAAGATGGACTTTGTTCCTGTGGCGCGGAGCAGACGATGAAACACCTGTTGGAGTGTCCTCTAGTGGGGGTGAAGTGCACCGAAGGGGAGTTGTGGGAGGAGCCAACTAGGATCATCTCATTCCTGACTAATTGATCTGAGAATGGAGTTAAGGACGCTGCCGAAACGACAGAAGAAGACTATCGGCAATAGGGACTGGAAGAGTGCATGCCGGGATAAAAAGGAGTTTACTCTATTTCTAAATGTTACTTTCCTTTCAATATCATTTAATAATACTAGCCCTATATTGCGCCAAAACAAGATATTACTTTATTTTTTTAATTATTTTTTTAATTATTTTTGCGTAAGTAAACATTTAGTTTAAATTTGTTTACATAAACTAACTAAAGTTATATCAATTTGATTGTAACAAAAACATAAATCGTTGAAATTGATGAAAATTTAAAACAAAGTGATGTTAAAAAGCCGCAATAGTTGGATTGATGAAAATTTAAAACGAAGTGACGTTAGAAAGCCGCATTAGTTGGATTGATGAAAAGTTAAAACAAAGTGACGTTAGAAAGCCGCATTAGTTGGATTGATGAAAAGTTAAAACAAAGTGACGTTAAAAAGCCGCATTAGTTGGATTGATGACAAGTTAAAACAAAGTGATGTTAAAAAGCTGCATTAGTTGGATTGATGAAAAGTTAAAACAAAGTGACGTTAAAAAGCCGCATTAGTTGGATTGATGAAAAGTTAAAACAAAGTGACGTTAAAAAGCCGCATTAGTTGGATTGATGACAAGTTAAAACAAAGTGACGTTAAAAAGCCGCATTAGTTGGATTGATGAAAAGTTAAAACAAAGTGACGTTAAAAAGCCGCATTAGTTGGATTGATGAAATATGCACGAAGTTTGTAATTTGAGTATGTAGTAGTTTTGACGTTTTTTTTTTAATTACGAAATACGAAAAATAAAATACAAAATACAAACAGCTCATTTACTATTTACAAAAAACGAACAAGGGTTGGTACAAGTATACCTTTGGTGGTGAAATAATGCTGTGAAAAACTACAAATCGGTCGATACTACATTTTCGACGTAAGCTGAAACCGAACCGAATTTGATATATTAACCGTTATTGTGCTCTTTTTGATGCCTACCTACATAATAATTATACAATTACATAATTATTATACAATTCAATAGACTCAAAATGTCACTAGAGCTTAGAGAACGTACAGGTCATTTTACCAATGTCGGATGAGCTGTCAAAGTTAACATTAAACGCGAAAAGTTTCAACACAAATTATAATTATTAGGTATACATAATTTTCAACACAAAAAATTAAAAATAGTACCTAAGTATCATACAATTACTTAAATAATATGTGACGATGCATATCAAATTCACCTAAGTCCAATATTGACATTTTTTTACTGTGATGTGATCAACATGTTCACTATCACTAAAACTTTACTGTGATTGAGATCAAACTTGCCTATGTACAGAGTTTATGGTATAAAATAAGTATCAAAATATCGATTTTTTTCAAACTCTCTTAAGTCACAGTGATGTTTGATATCAAATTCGCCTAAGTCACATTCGACCAATCCTGCGTTAGTTTGAAGCTGTCATGGCGGCCATTTCACGCACTCAGTTATTTTCAAAACTGCGTAAGTCCATATTGGTTATTTCAAACACACCTAAATCCATTACATTCTTATTATCACCAAGTCCATTTTAAAAAACATAATTTTATCATTTTTTAATACTGGACCCATTGTTTTTTTCAGTTTTGTTTACGTACATATTATAAAATAGCTTCCAAGGAATGTCGATATCACGGATAAGTTAATTTTTTGAAGAAATAAACTATTTTCGCATTTTGCCAAAAGTTACTTGCATGTGACTTTAGCCAGTATGATATGCATCTACACATATGTTGAAAAATCTAATTTATTTGAAAAATGTGATCAAATGCGAATTCATAATAAACTTTTTCCTATCCTCAAATGGCAAAAGAGTTGATAAAATTATTCCTGCAATCAATTTACAAAGTAACCCGCTCACGCGAGTGGCTATTATCATTAAAGACTAACTAAATCTTTTAGCCAAAAAAATAACGGGAATGGAAATAAACGTACAAATCATACTTATATTTCGTTGTCGTATTTTATTACATTCCGTATAATTTTCGGTTAGGTCTAGCTAGTCCTCAATGATAATAGCGACTTTTCCTGCAACCAATTTCAATTGGTTGCAGAAAAAGGTTTATAAACAGCTTTGCCATTTGAGGTTGGGAATAAGTTTATTATGTATTCGTATTTGTCAAGCCATTTGATCACATTTTTTTCAAATAATTTATATATGTAAACATATTTTTTCCTACTTTTATAATTTTGAACACTAAGTATTATTTTTCATGTTTGAATTATCGCGTTTAATGTCAACTTTGACAACTCATCTGACACGAAGAGCAACTTTAGGGCTTTCAAGACTTTTTGTCTTCAATTCGGTGCACTATTATCTTCACTATCACTTAGCAGTGAGCCAGTTGTTTCCACATGATTAGCTCTCTTTGGCACATTAAGTGCAGTGTCTGCAAGGCTTTAGAGCTCTCCGGACTCTTTGTATGTTCTTTATGTGTTATTTCAGAGTTTTGCAAGGGGCCGTTATTAGTCATAAGCAGAACGGGTGGTGGTGGGGGAAGGACAACTCATCCGACATTGGTAAAATGACCTGTGCGTTTTCTAAGTTCTAGTAAAAAATCTGAGATTCTTACTCAAACGAACATTTCCACAAAACGTTGATCATTAAATGAGATAACGCCGAGTGAAGAGTATTTAATTCAATGACACTTTAAAACATATTATTAAGGCGATCAGTTTGAGAGTTCATTCCCAAACTACTCATTTTTATCATCTTCGTACAAAACATTTGTCACAGAGAAATTTGATGGCATCATTTTAGCGTGACAAAACCAAGCCCCAAATTTTTGTCCGGGTTCGTTCGACAAAATGATTTAGCGAAGACATTGAGACTGGAAAAAGGAAAATGGCTCCAAGTGAAATGTGAGAAGGTCTCGCGATGCGAATATCTCGCGAAATTTTAGAAATTCGCGTACTTATTTTAAGTGAAACCTGTCTCTCAAAATATGACACCTCTTATTCTCCCCTTTTATGTGTTGCCACACTAAAATGGCGAACATTACAATAGAAATGAGTTTTTAAAGTGAGTTTTAAGAATGAAGGCGCCATATTATTTAATTTTTTAGTATACCCACACTACACAAAGACTGTAGTTTCCATTTGGGAAACAAAAATTTACATTTAAAAATATTTATTATCATAAATGATTCAGTTTTGTCTTCAGTTAAAAGGGTATTTGTTATTTTAGTGCACAATTTTTTTGAAAACGTTAAATAACGTACGTTGTACATAATATATACTACGCAATTCACCCTGAAAAGAGTGCTTTGTGCCAATTTAATGTTTACTGTTTACAAGGAAAGTTATTTTTGATCATATGTTTAAATTATTTAATACTAGTTGCATGTAACACATGAGATCCAACTGTCGATAGCGATAGTATGTATAGTTGAAGAATAAGTACCAAACTATAAACCCATAAATATAAATTATTTAATATTTTAAGATATTTGGATTTCTATACAACACATGTACCTAGGTTTGTATGTTAAGATAGGATAGTATGGAGGTCAGTCCTTTGATCCTACCCAGAATATGAAAACAGCATGATGATATGTATGTATGTTTGAAGATTAGTATCAAACAATTAAGTCTTCTTAGATATTGTGTGTAGGCGACTGCCATACAATTTGTATGAAACAATGTCGTCACTAAATTCAATTTTTATAAAAATTGTTAAAAAAAAATTGAGATGTGCTAATACAATGTTAATTTTTTTTATAGAAAATTAAACTATCTAGTTGGGGTGTTTCGGCTTTTTTCGATATTTTTAAAAACTTTGGAAATATAGGCAGTTAAACTCATAAATTTATCATAAAAAAAATATTTTTCTTAATAAAAATGTTTGAGAAACCCTGGAATGGAACCCTATGGGAACATATATGCTGCGAGGCCTCTAATTGGTGTTATTAGCATGCAAAAAGTCCACTACGCCATACAAAATTTTCCTTCGTACACGCATCTTGGCTTAATAATGTCGATTCATTCAGAGAATTGAATTCTCATGAACGAATCGACAGTTGGAATATAAATTTTGAAATGATAGAAAATATACGAGAATTTTGGAGTGACAAAGGATGTTGGATATTAAGTGGAGATTGATGAGTAATTTTGATGAGTAATCTGTAGGTATATACTTTTAAAATTGTATTTTTTTTAATCATCCTCCTCACCACACTGACAAAGAGGACTACTTAAAACCCTAATTCTATACAGATGGGAGGCAATTGAACAGTGGCCAAATCTCATCCTGGAAATAGGTACATGATATAAACGCTTTTCATTTGTTGGACGTTAGTTTTTTTTTAAAAAAAAAGCACTTTTGAAAGAGGCGCTGCTAGATTCACACTAGAAGAACACCACCTTCATAAACGTCAAAAAACACGTGGAACGATTTGTTAGAATGCTCCGACAATTTTATTAGAAATTTGTTTGTTGGGCATATTGCCAGATGCCAGGATTCATGATGGACCAAAAAGATCATAGAATGGCGACCGAGAATAAGCCGAAATGTGTCTGATGACATCAAGAAATGTGCCGGAGGGAGATGGATGCAGTGTGCCCAAGACAGGGAGTTGTGGAGGATCAAGGGAGAGGCCTATGTCCAAGAATAGAAAAAAAACAGGCTAAAGAAGAAGAATAAGAAGATTTGTTTTTATATACGAGTCTTTGAAAATTTATATTTTTTTAACATAGTTGTATATTGAGAGAAAATAGGCGTTCGTTGTTGCAACATATTTTCGAATCTATCGCATTTACAGTCATCCAACTATAGATTGATCCGCTTAATGCATTACCATTTTATACTTCTTTTTTGTTCTAGTAAGAGGTTGTCAACATATCAAACTTTTTAAATTTACGTATTACTTAATAGACACACAAACTAGAACATTGAAATATTGTTATTTTATAGAAAAACACAATATATCTAAAAAAAAATATAAAATGTTCCAGCAGTTGTCAAACATTTTTGACTGACTGATTTGACTGGTTTTGTCAAGGCGCTTGTGCCACGTTTACTCATTACGCATCTTTATTTATTTCGCAAATCAATTCAAATTGAAATTTTTATACATGTTACAAGGTGACAACTGAACATACTTTAGGAACATCATCGCCAATTATTGGAGATAATGAAACTTATTTCTACCCCATATATTGATAATTTGGTTTGATTTTGGTTATTTTCAAACGATGTGTTTTTACCTAATGGCATATGTATATAAAATTTTCAAATTTGATATAAATGAATTCAATAAAAAAGACAAAATTGGTGCAAACTGCGCAAGAGCTTAAAGTAATCACGTAAACCAGCCGATGACAGTTCTGATATCCAGGTTCTCCTATAAAAATATAATTTATTTTGTCGTCTCTATTAAGATGGTAAAATTTGTTTTAATAAGTTGATAATATGTCCAATTCTGATTCGTTTCAGAGTGCGAAGACGTCTAAAATATCGGGCAACCGTGGATAAAGGGATTTTATTCGCGCGGTGTGACAAGCTATTTGAAGTGCGACACTTTGGGTATATCCTGACCAATGTCTTCTGTTCCTTCAAAAACTCCATTAAGTCGGTTTTTGTTCCGCTTACTCTCAGTCCATTTCGTTTGATAGTTGTTCATCTTTTAAAAAATATAAATAAAGTAAAAAAATACTTCCTGAATTTTTTTACTCATTTTTGAATCCTTAAAAATATGTTCGTACTTATTTCCTGTAATATGTTCGTACTTATTTCCTGTAATATGTTCGTACTTATTTCCTGTAATATGTTCGTACTTATTTCCTGTAATCAAAACCACCAAATTTTGTCGAAATTTGGTTCTATACTATTTTTTTTCTCAGTGCATAAATGAAATGCAATTAATATTATATACATACATACATACATTCCATTACGCCATGTTCCTCGCGGGGTAGGCAGAGAGAACTGCACGCCACTTATTTCTACCTTGACATACATTCACATAAAGTTTTGTAGACCTATAAACATATACGTATTCTGAAATTTTGGGCTCTGTGAATTGAGCGGATTAAAAGTTATAAGGGGAGGGGGGGGAGTCACACACATAGACAGACACACAAAATATTCTACTTCATACATAAATATATACATACATACTATCACGCCATGTCCCTTACGGGGTAGACAGAGAGAACCGAACGCCACTTATTTCTATCTTGACACACATTCATACATCGTCTTATACAAGTTATTCATGCTTCTGACATTTCCGTCTTTCAAAATACCGTTCATATGGACGTGCCATCCCTTCTTTGGGCGGCTCCGACCTCTCATCCTATTCCTGTCCGAAATGTATATTTTCTTCGTCAGGCGTTCCTCATTCATTCTCCCATGTGGCCAAACCATCTCAATGTGTTCAATTTTAATCTATTAATGACATTTTTCTTTACCGTACATTCTTTCCTTATGTCCTCATTCCTGGCCCTGTCATACATCGTCCTATTACAGATCATATCAAAATTGTCTCTTCAGAGGAGAGTGGAGTATAGAATTCTGGTTGAGCATTTTTTGAGTAATAACACACGAAAGACAAACTAGACAAACTAACAAACTTTTACGCGCTAACAAATTCTACAATAACTATGGACGTAGGACCGACGATCTGTTGCTGCCCAAGGTCTGGAATCCCATGCCTGCCAGTTTGAAGCAGTGCGGATCCATCGAGAATTTCAAAAAGAAAACCATAGAATACATATTACACAAAAATCCTCGATGGTTGATCTAAGTGGTGGGCACGGATTATTCCGGACTATGTAGGGCCGAAAATTTAGTGTAGGTTTTATTAGAAAATTTAGTATCAAGATCACAGCCAAAATTCCCGTTAAGGGATTAGGCAAAATAAAACATTTAAATTGTATTTTTATTAAGAAATAAAATAAATAAAAAAAAATTAAATTCTATTTTCGCACTAAATTTGTCAGGCAATCATAAACCTTATTCAAATTTCAGCCCTCAATTTGTCTGATAAAAAAATCGTTCTAGTAAAATTGATAATATGTATGCAGATCTTCTTACCGCTCGCTATACGGGAAACACATTTTTAATCAAACAAGGATTTGCACAACATGTCTGATATAATCGGTCATCCGAAACATATTCAACATTCACCAGTGTTTTTGAAAAAGTCAGTCACACTTTCATAAATGTAGTTTGATAAAAAACTTTGAAGCTAAATTGCTCGCCCGCTTCAAAGTCTAATTGAAAAACTTTATTAAATTTTGTGTATGCCATGAAAGCGTTCAAATTTGAACTGTCCATGATCCTACTTGTGTTAGATATTTTACATTTTGAGAAAGAACCAAAATAATAGTAAAAAAAAAATTAGGCGGAAAAAAAAAAATTATGCCCGTGTTATGAATTAAAAAAAAATATTACCCAACTTTGATTGTTCACACTGAAAAAAAAAGGAATGACGCTAATCAGGAAAATTGTTGCAAAAGTTGATGCAATTAGTGTTGGTTCCCAAATCATATAACAATTACTATGTTTTACAATAAAAAAAATAGATATTGCTATTTTACTGCATAATGAGCTGATTGTGAAATTATTTCATTTATTAGGATTATTTTAAAAGCACATCCGGCATCTTTTTTAATATAGTAAAAAAAACCTTCAAAAATGAATTCAAGAATATATTTTTTTTTCTGAAAAATTGATATCTCAACAGAGACGAAGTTGGAATATTATAGGAGAACCAGGAACTCAAGGCGTCTACAAGGCTTACGGGGTTAGTAAGTGAGAAAATTACAAATTCATCTGCTTTTCAAAACCATTTACAAATCAAACGTTGTAGTACCTGAGTTATCTATGGAATTAAAAAGCGATTGAATAGAGAAATTAATATATTGATCACATATGCGTGGAGGTGGTACACGATAAATAGTTTTGGGCATTTGGTAATATCGAAATTCAGGGTTTTCAAAAAAGCCCTAAAGTTCAAGAGCTATCATTGAGACACAATAATTAAATCCTCCCTTATCCACGTTCAATCCTTTCCCACACCACACTTCCCTCCATAGGGTGAGAGACTCGTGACCTACCGGAGTATATCATCTCCAAATATATCCAAGACCTAGTAGATATAAATCTGGTCAAGGGAATTTTGCACGAACCACTAGTAGGTATTTCCTCATCTTCTGATCAACGAAATTTAGATTAGATCCTACTTATTGAATATTTTGAAAAGACACATATTTCTTTTTATCGAATATTTTTTTAATTGGGTATACGCAAACATTGAATTTTTTTCCGTGTCGGGAGTCAAATAATATTTTTTTTGACAAACTTTTCAACATCTCAATAGAGACGAAGTCTGAATATTACAGAAGAACCAGGAACTCAAGGCTCCTACAGGGCTTACAACCTGTCACCATCTGGTTTACGTGATCGCTTGATCTCGACACGAGAGGTGTGCGGTCTAGGATTAGTTATAGAACCATAGATTTTCAAATAATAGGTACACTAATTGTATGAATCGAATGTGAGTCATTTTTCAGGGGGGATTTTTGACAACTTGGCTGGCAAACCACATCGTTTTTCTATAGAAAATAACGACTAATCTGAATTGTTTTCGGATTTATTTGTCTAAAAAACATTTGAATTATTAATAATTTAGAGAACATTTATCTAGGATGTGTTGAAATGTAAGGAAAACTGAAATATGTTGCCAACCAAAACGTCAAACTCGCGATATTCCATGACTCACTTTTTGCACAAAAATCTATTAAAAATCAAAAATCCTTTAAAAATCTATGTATAGAACTGATTAGTTTTCCATAGACAATTTCCATATTCTATTTCAAAATTTCCCTTTTTTATCTATGATTTCTTGTTATAATGCCATAAAAAAATTAAATCGCCGTATTCATGCCATGGAAAAAATAAAGATGAGTTAATTGACTAAATATTTTATAAACTAGTATCCAATATTTTTTTCGTGGTATGTAAGTAACTACTTTTGACTTTTCAAAATATTATAAAATACATGGCCAGATTTCCCAGAATATCGATGACCTCCATACATCATAACAATATTAGGATCAACCGTAGAGTAAGGAATATGATCAACCTTCCATTTCTCGGAATTCAAATAACCGATTTTCTCCGAATCTGAACATTTGAATATCGAATGCTAAAAAAATAGATTCAAACATGACCTTTTGGAAATGAAAACAGTGTATGAAATTTTTTTTTGCATTTCGATATATCAAAGGATCGCTGATTTACCTACTTAATACATTTGTTTTTTTGTTCTGCTTAAAGCAAATCAAATAATAAACTTATACATAAAACGAGTGGGTTGTGGCCAACACTATACTATGGAAATTTTTTAGCATTTTCATGAAACGAGTTAAATAAATTATTTTGGTTTCAATATTTTATTATGAAAACTTGATAATTCTGCAGTGCCATTTTATGGAAGTGAAATGTCTTTTTAACAATTTGATAATTGAAATATCATATATTAAGTTTCTTGAGCATTGAAATATTTAACAGTTAAAAAAGTTGAGACAGGGCCGGATATATCATAGAATAATCAGGAACAAGAAGTTAGGGCGGTTGTCTTGAAAAGGGCGCTTAAAATTCTAAAATGTTAATCATATAAATAAAAAATTCGCAGGTTTGGCACTCGGTTCTCTTTGCGTACCCAGCATGATGGTGTGTATGTAAAAAATCCCGCTTTGTCATTTTAGACCCGATGTAATTTTACATAATTTTATAACATTTAAAATTCGAAATAAAATTGGGGGGGGGGGGAGGATTCAAATATATTGCTACGGGCGCAAAAGGACGTTTATCCGGCCCTGAGTTGAGAAGCATTATTTGGAAATCATTCAAAATCTAGTGGGGTCTAAGCCAGTATCAGGTATATAAATTTGCAAAATTTTAAACGAATCGAATGAATTTTTTAGTCTATTGTCGATAAAGTAGTATAAACACGCATTCATTGCACAAAGTATACAGTACACCCACACATACATACATACACACACACACACACAAACACACCCTCACACACACACACACACACACACACACACACACACGCACGCACGCACAAACACAGAGATAAATTGTGATGAAACTTTCAGAATAGTTTTTTTACATGTATATGTTCTTGTTATAAAAGTACATATACATCTTCCTACGTTCCCTAAATGCTTGTACAATCTCAGCATGATACAATAAAAAATAATTTGATAATCTGCAATAAAAAAATTATATTAAAAATTGCGAATTCATAACTTCTCACTATATCTCCTTGGGTTAGTGAGGAGTAAAAAGTAATTGGTTTCATACATTTTATAAGGTATATTTAGGAACGAAACGTAACAGCGTTCATTTCAAGGCTGAGAAATGTTTCCTGTATATACTGCAAATAATGGGAAATTTGTTTATTTTTATTAAAACAGTTATTTGTTCATTTTTTTTCATTTTACCTAATGGTGATTTTAATTTTTCTTGGTCTTGTAAAAATGCAAAACCAAGGCTGAGTGCAATTATTGCAAAACTAAGACACATGTCAATATTATGCTTGCAAGATCAAAACTTCAACAAAACTTAAGTTTAATAGGTAATATAATTTAGGTTTTGAAAATATGAATTGTTTTGAAAATATTCTTCTTTTCCACGGCCGTCTCTCTAATGATGGATTGGTATATGCCTTTTCTAGACGAGCTGTCAATACTAGACGAGCTGAAGATCGAGGATCGTCTATCGACCATATGTTACAGACGTATCCTTCAATTCTTTGGACACATTGCCAGAAGGGAACCAGACTGCCTTGAGAAGCTTGTTATGATGGGCAAGGACGGAGATCTCGTGGTCGCTCACCGACCAGATGGAGCGATTTGGTTAAGTCCACAATGGGGTCTTCGGTGACTGGTGCTCTGCGTTCAGCCCAAAACAGATTGGCATGGAGGCGGGCCATACGTGTGGCGACGGACTACAACCGCTATCCTCAGTAATGAGGGCAATGACGAATATAATATATGCCTTTTACAAGTTTATCAGACCTTTATTTTTCATATGGATGATGGGTCTTAGATGGGTCGGTGGCAGAGCGGTTTGCGCGCTGGGCTAGTAATCCAGTGATCGCGAGTTCGAATCCTGCCTCGACCGATTTCGTTCACCTATAGCACAAGCATTTATTTGCTTATTTTAGGGAACGTAGGAAGATGTATATATACTTGTTTAACAAGGACATATTCATTTTTTTGAAAAAAAAATATACTTACTAAAAATGTATAAATATTGTCTAAATACCTAACTTTAATTTAGAATATCGTTCCTGGCGTTGTTCGCTTTAATTCCATTATAAAAATGATTTAATATATTATATTATGTATCAGGTTATGTTTGAAATTGGAACGTCACGATAAAAAATGCAACGTATTTTATAAATACTAAAACCTATAAAAATTAAAATTGTCAAAATGGTATCTTCTTTACATTTAGAGTTTCGTTGTTCGCGTTTTGGTCGCTTTAATAACATTAAAAGGTATCGGGTTGTATTTGAAATTCGAACGTCACGTCACGCGGACTTTTCCTATGCGCCGGTAGATGGTTGGTGGGTTATATTAGCGATTTACAACCTAACTCCTCAGTGAAGCACCGAGCTTCGATGAGCGAGGTTGTTTGCAGCAACGTTGTTTCTGTCGACGTATCGAGTTCCAAATTTGTCACGCGTATTTTCGCTAACCTTATCGGCCGGCCAATCGAAGCGTCTAACCAATAATTTGGTGAAAAATTTATGAAAACTGATTAAAGGGGTTGATTTAATTTTCGGATTGTTCGATACCTTATACTGAACGGACTGTTAATTTTATGTTCTTCTAGCATTGCCGGCGACAGTGTAATTTTTTTTTCATACATTTCTGGTACTTTTATATGGGAACTTGATATATTTTTTGAGAGAAAAAAAAATAAGGTGTTGTTGTGCACTTACACGCCACATAAATTGGAAAATTGCGTGTCAGAATACATTAATTCGGGGTAAGTTTGTGCAATTATTTTTGATTGTTGATAATGATGGTATGTAACATTGACGATTCTCATCAAGTGTACGCGAATTTTTTTTAGTACACCTTTCAAAACTTTGAGTAATGCTCTGTTTGATGATAAGATAAGCAGAAAAATACGTGTGTATGAACTTATTTAATATAGAAAAAAATACCTACCGATCTTATGTCATGAAGGATAATGAATAATCCAAAAAAAAATATTAAGAGAAGAAACAATTACATATCACACATATATATATATATATATTTTTGTTTTATACATAAAATTGATATACCTACCTACCTATATGTGTAATCACATTATTTCCCATAGAAATGTTAAAAAGAAAATTAAATAGACGTGTTTTAATTATTTCTAATTTCTCGACTGCTAATACGTGATGGATTTCCATTATCAATATTATAAAATTACTTAAAAAAATAAGTAAAAACACAATTTTTTATAAAAACACAATTTTTTTTAAAAACACAAAGTGTTGACCACTGACCCGTTTCGCTCAAAGAGCATCTACTGAATGGTGCTTTTGAATTAGTGGACCATTTATTTATATACATAAAATCATTGCTAGCAAACCTTTTTTTTTTTACTAAATATTATACATGAAAATATGAATTTATTTATAAAAATTGTCTGTACAAATATAAAAACATGAAACAAAATTATTAAAGAAGATACATACAATAATTATAAATACAATTTATAAATATAAAAAATACAATAATAAATACAATTTGTATAAATACAAATATAAAAAATACAATTTGTAAATATAAAAACATGAAATAGCATACCTTTATGTAAAAACAAATTATTAGAGATGATACAATTAAAAATACTATTTATAAATATAAAAACATGAAACAACATACATATATGTAAATACAAATAATTAAAGAAGATAAAATTATAAATAACATTTTATAAATTATTATTAAACAGGTTTAAGTGTTATATATGTATATAGAATAGAAAAGGTTGGATATATCTGGTGTCTAAGTAGGTACTAAACAATAAATTGTTATTCATTTTTTTTTTTTATATTTATAAATTGTATTATCTTCTTTAATAATTTTGTTTCATGTTTTTATATTTGTACTGACAATTTTTATAAATAATCTCATATTTTCATGTATAATATTTAGTAAAAAAAAAGGTTTGCTAGCAATGATTTTATGTATATAAATAAATGGTCCACTAATTCAAAAGTACCATTCAGTAGATGCTCTTTGAGCGAAACGCGTCAGTGGTCAACACTTTAAATTAGTGGAATAAAGTTAAAAAATTGTGTTTTTACTTATTTTTTTAAGTAATTTTATAATATTTAAATAGACGTGCATAGAGATTAAGATGGAGATAAAAGTAAAAAAATATAATAAATATATGAATGTTGAAAAATAATATTACGAAGTTTAAAGTATATTTTTTAACGCACAAGAATGGCGTTTTAAAAATCATCCATATAACATAACTTCCTCAAAATTGCATTCGAGTCATACCCAGGTCCTAAGAGGCTGTATCTGTGATGTTTTTTAAAATTTTCCATTTGAAGATAGATTCAGATACAACAAAACTATCAATATGGACATTAAATTGGTCATTAAAGTTTTTACATATTATTCTGTAAAGCGGTATCCTGAACCTTGCAGTAGTTCTCGATATATTTGTGAAAAAAATTGGTTATTATTATTATTTTTTTTTTTAAAAATGAATATGTCCTAGTGTTCAACAAGTACATATACATCTTCCTACGTTCCATAAAATAAGCAAATAAATGCTTGTGCTTAGGTGAACGAAATCGGTCGAGGCAGGGTTCGAACTCGCGACCACTGGATTACTAGCCCAGCGCGCTAACCGCTCTGCCACCGACCCATTTTAATATTATTAATTATATGATTTAGGAAAAGAATTTTTTTTCCGAAGAACATCTCTATTGAGATGCTTCAACAATAAATATAGTACATACTTGATGTTTAATTATATATTATTTTTTTCATCATAATTATATGTAAACAAATTTATTTTAATTTTTAATGAAGGTAAAAACAACAGATATTTTAATCCTTGTAGACACAAACATACATGTATTTTTAATTATGAAAAACCAAAATACGTAATCACAATCCAAACAATAAGAAAAAATATAAATATTACCTATATATTTTTTTTGCACAAACCACTTCGCTAGACTGAGCCTGTTCCGAGGTGGCAGAAAATTTATTTGCATTATATATCACAGTAAAAAAAAATTACAATTTTTTTTACAGATATGCCTTTTCAACATTTATGCATCGTTTCATACATACTCATCTATTTTTAAAATCAATTTCTCAACAGGTATCATCTAAAGAGTACATACTGATTTTCGTGACAATGTTTTTATATGTAGGTACCTATGGTGTATTATGAAAACTTTTGTCTTGAGGGAAATTAATATTTGTTGGAGAAATGCACTTCATAAATTGAATTTATTTATTTATCTTTTTGTACATTTATTTATTTAGGTTTTGATTGTCAACATTTCGAGAAGAAAAAAAATGTACACTTACTATGTAGTGGAGTGTTTAGTGTTACTCGTTTTAAAATTATCCTCTATACCATCTTAATCCAATTATTCGTTTGCACATTCTATGAGAAGGATAAAAAACACTAAAATAAGTGTTTTTCTAAGTTGAGTTTCGAAAAAAATAAAGTTTTTATTTTTATACAGAGGATGAATCCGAGACTGGATAAAATATGATTTGTTATTTAAGTTTTTTTTTTATTTTATAATTTTCTTTGAAAATTTACGTACATCTAAGGAGTAAGAAAGCTTTTTATTAATTCTTTTGAAAGTTATTTCGTTGTGAGAAAATTGCCGACGCGACGTGAGAATCTCAAGGTTAGGAATTATCAATCTCTCATCTCTGTAGTTGCCATGAGAAATTAGAAACTTCATTTCGAGAAAAATTTAAGAAAAATTTAAAATTTAAATTTTACTTGTAGAAAATTATTTGTTTCAAATCTGAACCATAATTTTATTTCGTCTTAATGATAAAACTATTAATTTTGTTGAATACCATCGTGACATAATATAATCTTCGGACTAGGCAAATCCTGAAAGAATATTGGGAAATGTAAATCCATCTCGCATACAAACATATAATATAACACACACAAAATACCATAAAACACATATACACTGACATAATATATGGGACATATATTTGTTATTTTTATGTGAAATGTATATTTGTTACTCTTTTGTGAGAACATATTATTGGGATGTAATGAACTCATCATCCTTTTTATGTAATCATAATATATTCATTACTTATAACAAACATGCTCCACAAACATCAAGAAGACGCCGTATCCGAACATCAGATCACTTGTTTGACGAAGAATGCAGAGCTAAAAAACGAAACATGCGGAAACTAGAACGCATATTCAAATCCAAAAAACTTGCCCACTGCCGCGTCGAATGGTTGAACGCTCAACATCTCTACAAAGAAACTGTGCTCCAAAAGAAAAATAATTTTTGGACAACTAAAGTAAAATCAGAGATACACAATCCTCAACGTATGTGGAGGTCAATCAATAGTGTTCTCTGTAATACAAAGGACTCCCCGATTATTCAAGTACTGCCTGACCAAATATTGGATTATTTTCAAAATAAAATTCAAAAAATTCACACACAAACAACATCACACCAAAAACCATCACATACCCATTTAACCATAGAAACTGTAAATATTTTCTCAGAAACAAAAGAAGAAGAAATATTATATATTATTAGTAAATTACCAAACAAACAGTGTACTCTAGATCCTATTCCAACATGGCTTCTCAAGTCATGCTCTCATGAACTCATTCCAATTTTAAAAAATATTTTCAATCTTTCTCTATCATCAGGATATGTACCTAATGCCATGAAACAGGCGGTAATAACTCCATCTTTGAAAAAACCCACATTAGACTCAGACGACTTAAGCAACTACAGACCAATATCAAACATACCGTTTATAGCAAAAGTTCTTGAAAAAATTGTATCCATACGAATTAACACACACGTCGAAACACATTCTTTGTTTAACAAATTTCAATCAGCATACAGAAAATACCACTCAACAGAAACTGGACTTCTCAAAATACTCTCAGACATAATACTATCAACTGAAAATGGTAACGCAGTACTTATGTCATGCCTAGATATGAGTGCTGCTTTTGATACAGTCGATCATGAAATACTAATTGACAGAATGAATGTTTCATATGGCTTCCGAAGATCTGCCATAACCTGGTTAAAATCATACTTAACAAATAGATATCAGACTGTCACAGTAAATAAATTAAAATCAAAACCTGCACTGATGAAAACGGGAGTACCACAAGGCTCTGTATTAGGTCCACTTTTATTTATTCTATACACAAAAGAAATATTTGACATTATACAATCACATGACTTAAATGCCCACTGTTATGCGGATGACTGGCAAATATACTCACAATGCTCTCCCGAAGACATAACATTTCTAAAGGAAAAAACATCTAAATGTATTCAGGAGGTAAACAATTGGATGTCTTCAAATAAACTTAAATTAAATCCAAGTAAAACAGAGTTCCTCTGGACTGCTACTCAGAGACGTAACCACCTAGTTGATAAATCTGCTATCACAATAAATAACTCCAATATTGTTCCAAAATCCTGTGTAAAACTTCTTGGTGTCCACTTAGACTCACATCTTACACTCAATACGCAAATAAATATGACCACTAGTGCCGCGTTCTACCACCTCCGGAAAATTAAATCAATTCGAAGAAGCCTTCCAGTGGATGCTATAAAATCACTTATAAATGCCTATGTTATTTCTCGACTCGATTACTGCAACAGCCTATATGCCCATCTTCCAAAACAACAAATTAATAAACTTCAATCTGTCTTCAACACCGCTGCCAGAGTTATCACAGGGGCTTCAAAATACTCTCATATTTCGCACCATCTGAAAAACCTTCATTGGCTTAAATGCTCTGAGAGGATAGAGTATAAATTGTGTCTTATGACATTCAAAGCAATACATAATCTAGCTCCACAGTATCTATCTGACTTATGTACTCCTCTTAATATGAACGAAAGACAAAGAACTCTCAGGTCGGCAACAAACACAGCGATTGGAAAGGTATGTCAAGTAAATCGAGTAAATAAAACTAAATTCGGTGATCGTGCTTTTGCAGTGGCTGGTCCATCATCATGGAACAAACTACCCCACAGGCTAAGACAAGTAAATAATATTATGACTTTCAAAAAACAACTAAAGACACACCTCTTTAGAAAATCACATGGAAATAACTCAAACTAACCTAACTGACCTGACTAACTGACAAACTTCAAATGGTTTCGATTCTAAATGTCTCATGGCATTAAATTTCGAATTTGTATCTGTTTAAATTAAGTTAATATTAAGGTCACTAATCTAGATTTTAAGATACCACTAACTCATGCAAAAATCAATGTAAAGCGCCCTTGAGGTGAGCTCTCACGAAAACGGCGCTATATAAATCGTCCAAGTATATATATATATATATATATATATATATATTGTATCCTGTTTGTTTTCCAAAGGAATAAAAAATAAGAATCTCTTTTCCACACAATTACAGGGAAAGATAATGGTTTGCAAAAGTTTGAAATTTTAAAATTCATAAATGTAATACTGGACAAATGCAAAACAATTACATTTATATGGGAAGAAAGAATTTCAATTGCCTCCCAGATGAAATAAAACAGATAAATGATTTTGAAGGTTCAAACAAAGATTGAAAAAACAATTCACAATCTAAACTGATGTATGTATTGATATGACCGAATTTGTTTCGACTTGCCCGTTTTCTGTTTTTTGTTTATTTGTTTTTTTTTCACCGTTGTATAAATATGTATTTATTGTATTATCTAATATCAAATGATTCTCTCATCAAGCATAGGGTTTAAATCCTTTTGATTATGAGGTAAGTATTGCAATAATTTTACCATAGTATATCATTATGTATTTTATATTTTTTGTAATATTATTAAAAAAAGGATGTTAAATAAATAAATAAATAATACTCCTAATACTCTCAATTAAAGGTTAATTGGTCGTAGAAAGTTCGGATTCTTTATTTAGTCTGCTTTAAAATGTATTGTAAACCAATATAATCATTCCTAATTTGCACTTTGAATGGAGATGAACCATAAAACTGCGTTGTAAATACTGTCTTTTTTGCTCTTGTAAATTACTAAGCATTCTTTGGAGGTTCCTAAAAATAAGCGTTAACTTTGTAGAAAATTAGGTAATATATTTCTTAAATTGCCTTAAAGTTTAAGGGAATGTGGACTAACGCCACAGCCCCTGGGAATTTTATAGGATATACCGAGGATGAACCTAAACGTTATAGTTTGTTTAAAACATAAACAGTTACCCATACAGAGAGGTATCAAAGCATAATATTTTAACTAAATTTACGCCATTATTTATCAGTGGCATAGTGTAAACTAGGTTCAAACACAAAAGGATTCTCCTGCTTCTAATCTTGGTGAATCACATGGGATGAGATTAAAAATAGATTACACTTAGATGGGTCGCTGGCAGACGGGAATCGCGCTGGATTAGTGATCTAGTCATGGCGAGTTCGAACTTCACCGTTCGAACGTGTGAAGACGTATAATAAGTACATATTACAAGGAGATGATATTACTTATGTACGATTGTAAAACAGGGATATGGCAAAAGATATATTTAAATTGGATTTATGCGATGGTTTAGTGGTAAAACTGATTGACTTCAGTACTGGCGCCATGGGCTTGATTGCAAGCACAGAAAAATAAATAGTTTACTAGACCTTTTGATACACCACAGCTCACTATAGCGAGGTCGAATAAGCTGTCAAAGTTGACATTAAACATGAAAATTATTAACATTAAAATAATGTATTTGAAAAAAATATTTATTTATTTGACTGTTATAAAAAAAAACATTTTTATAAAAAAGAACACAAATGATCAAATGAGAATACGTAATTCCTAACCTCAACTGACAAAAGTGTTGATTACATTTTTCCTGCATTTCTCCATTTAATTTGCGCAACTTGCTAACGCGAGTCGCAAATATTATTAAATGCTAACTAAACGAATAGACAGTTGGATAATCTTTCATATAAAACACCGACTTTAAATGAATGTATTTCAAGATGGAAAAATGTGGGGTTCGGTTCTCTCTGCCTACCCTATTAGGGACCTGGCGTGATGGTATGTAATAGTATTATGTTTC
Source organism: Molanna angustata (assembly GCA_963576475.1). NCBI lineage: Eukaryota > Metazoa > Arthropoda > Insecta > Trichoptera > Molannidae > Molanna > Molanna angustata. Next base: position 23,438,945 of record OY754976.1, on the reverse strand, counting down.
ATACATTTCGCCTGTTCAATTATACAAAAATCCTTCGTAAATTCATGAGATTCGTGATTTCTCATCGTGCGATATCGGCAGAAGAAACAGATTGGAAAAGATGGAAAAGTTTGAAGAGAGTGGACTCACTATTCCAGTCGTCTTCTTTCTTCTATCTTTCGTGTATTTCTTCTTTCCTTCTCGTCACTGGTTCAAATTTGGTTCACTACACTCATCTGTAATATGTACTTGCGAATTCCGCGAACGTATTTAAAAAAAGGTAATTATGTGCGCACGGCATTGAAATTAATATGCAGAGTTTGGTAATATAGTTGTACACGGTGCTGAGTATGGTGACTGATAAAGTTGGCATACTCGCGCGCGAACAAGGGCGAGATTATTGTTGCCATGTTCAAAGTATGGATGTAGGTATGATAGTGGTTTTGGTATGTCAGGAAGATAAGGATAGATACAAATGGGAAGTGTCTGTCATCTGCGCCAACACTCATGATTCCCATCATCAAACCTCTTGGCTAAGTTCAGATAAAACCCTCTCTTATAAAAAATAAATCATCGAAGTCGGACGACGTGGTAAAGAATTATTATTTATTGCAGACTTTGCAAATTGAAGTGTTTGATATTTTATTCTCGTGAGCTCCATCATCAGAACTCAATGAAATTAATATGTGTGATCATCTCTTAAAGCACTCCTTTCCCATTAAAAAAGACACACATAAAATCGGACAATGTTGTACAGAGTTTTTATTGCTGAAGTGCAAATTGAAGAGGTTGATGAATTTATCATGGATCCCATGATCAGATCTTGACCAAATTGAAGATATATTTCTAAAGAAAAAAGAATCATCGAAATTCGTCAACGCGGTATAAAGAAATCGCTGAACATAATATATAAAAAAACTTCACGTCGAATTTATAACCTCTTTCGTTTTTGGAAGTCGGTTGAAAAGAATCAGGAACTGTCAATAATATGTGCATGAAAAATACCATATCATCACGCCCTTTCCCTACTTGGTGTAAGCAGAGAGAACCGAACGCCAGACTCCTCTTTCTTGACATACATTCTCGCTTCGTTCACGTCCATGCATCTTCTCATACACGCTCTTCTGTTATTCTTACTTCTAACGTCTCCATCTTTCACAATTCCATTTATGTGATCGTGCTAACTTTTCCTTGGCTGACCTCTACTTTTCGTTCCTCTTTTATCAGCCTTATATACCTTTTTGTCAGATGATCATCACTCATTCTTTCTATGTGGCCAAACCACCTTAGGGCGTTCATTTTCATCTTACTAACGATATCTCTTTCAATCATTTATTTTTGTCCATGTTTTACTAACATACATTAGAGTCGGAACGACAATACCATTGTGTACCGCGAGCTTTGCTTGCCTTGAAATAATTGGGTGTATGAAATATAAACTAAGAAAAAAAACATAACCCATATAATCTGATGCTGAGCGATGCAAATCTTCGCAGTAGGAAATAATATTCTTGGAAATTGGGAACGAACAAAACTGAACGTTGTCATAGACTTCGTGAATATCTAAGACAACAAAAAACAATAATCGATATTGCGTAAGATAAATATTATATTTACCAATATGATATGGCAAAAAAATAACAAAATTCGAAAAGAAAGATCTCTATGCCGGACAACATCTGTCTGTTCACAGACGTCATTATGAATTTATCGTTTTTCAAATTTATCATTATTTTCTCAATTTTACCTCATATATAGGTTTATCAATATTCAACCTCTATTTTAATGTCGAGTTTCATTTTCATTATAGACCCTTGTCGTCTGAAATGGGTAGATCCTTAATTGTAAAAAAATAGCAAATTAATACATAATAACAACATTTTCTCAAGTCCATTTTAATGTAGATTAATCGATTAAAACAAAAACAACCATACACCAAAAATGCCTCTAACACAGCTTTGTAACGCTCAATCAATACGCATGGTAAAATTTATAAACCTGTGTACGATTGAAAGACGCGTTCCTTGAATTGAACACGTATCAACGGGAAAAGTTTGCATTGCTAAACCGTGTGCATTTGGAGGACACGTGCCTTGAATTCAACACGAGTTTTTAAGTGCATTAGAGCAACAAACTAGTGCCTAATTCGAGGCAATACTTGCCTCCTAATCAACACGGAAAGGTAAATACGTGGTCGGAATTAGTAAACTAAGATTTACGCGAATCCATTCAGTTAAACGGCCAACGCATGAATATTTTCGCATTGACCTGCACAGACAGCGATGGACTGTGGTTCGTCAATCTTCGGAAACTGTCGGGAATTGTTGAGGATATACACATTGCAGCTCGCTAACAGGAGCGCAGCTATACATTCATACATACCTTTACGCCATAATCCCACAATGTGGACTGAGCTGCATTACGTGCGTGTATCCACACACACCACACACACTATAATAGTCTCGTCTCGCCTAAAAAGCTACATTAAAAATAGGTTGTGAACCTCATTGAGATGTTATTTTGCCTCATGTATTTTCTATTACCCGGCCTTGGCGCGACATAATGATATGGGGGTTTACCGGTCTAGGACACTTGGCTGCGGCCACTTGGTTGCGGGACACTTGGGTGCGGGACACATGGCTGCGAGACACTTGGCTGAGGCGGACATTTGGCTGCGGCGGACACTTGGCTGCGGGACACTTGGGTGCGAGCCCATTTGGTCGCGTATTCAAAAATATTTTTTCTGCTTAGAAATGAATTGTTTCTTACTAATATTTGTAATGCTCTTTATATACATCATGAAGTTGATATACAAGTATACACAGACATTTAAAATATAAAGAGATATATTTAAGTTTGAAAGTATAAAGTAAAAACAAGTTTATTAAGTAAAATTATTTTTCATACTAGTTAGAGTATAAATATGAGAATTTTTTTGTTATCACAACGAATTTCGAAAAAAAATATAATTCACTTTTCATGTAGGCATGGGTATAAAAAATTATCATATTTATAGTATGAAAAATAATTTCATTAAATAACCTTGTTTTTACTTTATACTTTTAAACTTAAATATATCTCTTTATATTTTAAATGTCTGTGTATACTTGTATATCAACTTCATATATATAAAGAGCATTACAAAAATCAGTACGAAACACTTCATTCCTAAGCAGAAAAAAATATTTTTGAATTCGCGACCAAGTGGGCTCGCAGCCAAGTGTCCGTCGCACCCAAGTGTCCCGCAGCCAAGTGTCCGCCGCAGCCAAGTGTCCCGCAGTCAAGTGTCCCGCACTCAAGTGTCCCGCACCCAAGTGTCCCGCACCCAAGTGGCCGCAGCCAAGTGTCCCATTCCGGGGGTTTACACGCATGTGGCGTGTCAAGCTATGGAGATACAATTAATGGATTTTATTTAACACACTAAACCACATACGTATAGCTACTGTTGGTTCGCAAATTATCCCTATATTACGGAATCGAACCGGGATATGTAATTCATTATTTGTCTGCGTTTTTATCGTGCGTGCTCAACCAACAGTCCCATATATTCGATTACCGCGGATGGCGATAATCCAAATTTAATTAATGATTTCACTGTAGTGTAAGTTGGAACATATGAAGGGTTATTAGGTATGAAAGATTCAAAGATAAAAAGTCACTTACGTTTTTATTGATGAATATGAACAAGTATAAATACATATATTTAAATTAAAAATGATATTAAGATTTACTCATTAAACTAGCACTTGAAATGTACGTAATTACCAAGAGTACGATGCACCAGACGGGTATCAGAACGGAATGGTTTTTTTAATCCAAAATGACCGTATTTAAACGCCGGCAACTTTAGTGTTGTGCAACACCTATTGATTAGGGTTGTGCGATGGCCATAGCCACAATGACAATAAAAATGAGTGGAAGCAATATTCTGATGTCTCACAGCTAATGATACAATACGTTCTTGTTTTACGAGAACTTAATATTCGCAATATTAAATTATCCGTATATAAAGTTGTCACTCTTCACTAATGTAGAAACAAATGTCTGATGTGTTTTGACATTGTATGACAACACCGTCATTATATCACGTTGGAACTTAATTCCTTTTTAAATAATAATGCTCCCGAAACGACGTCATAAATCATGGTGTGGATGATTTATCGAGTGGAACGTCTTTCACAGGACGGGACGGGACGTGGGGAAAAATAACAATTTTTTTCTGACAGCGACATCTTGAGGGGATAAAATTAGGTTAGTTGTGTGACGAATGTTCACATTCAAGGTGAATTATATGGTTATATAATCTAGTACAGTGGTTCCAAACTATCGATCTATTTGCCTCACCTATTGTGATGTGGCTACGGATTGATTAAAGCAAAGGTGTCCCATTTGATTAAATGCCAAGTATGATTATATGATAATTTCTTTCTATTTTCCTCCTCTGGCCTCATCCATCTGTTTCTAATTGTCCGCACTTTATCCAGGTTCCACCAGCTGGATACTGCCGTCAGACCATATTTTAGGGGTCTTGTCTGTTGGCTACGTAGGGGACACCAGCTATAAAGATTTGGGTGCAATGTCGGCCTTCGTGGCTTAGTTGGTTGGGTATTTGACTGCTGATCCAAAGGTCCCGGATTCGATTCCCGGTGGAGACACAGTTATTTATTGTGTTTTCAGTCTGGATCTATAAGACGATTAATAAATGAAGTCTCCAGAATGTGGCAAATTGTTATTGGGTGCGTCTTAAATTAATATTTGACATAGTACCTGTTAGTTGCCCGAGAAGCAACTAAATAAATAAATAAATATACTCTTCCGAAGAAGCGCGCTACGTAGCGTTGGGGAGGGTATGCAAACTGCTCAGGAAAATTTTAATTCGGGTTTTAAAAGACCCGGGTTAAGAGAAGGTGGAAACACAGAATTCGCTGGTTCGTGTAAATTGAAGGTTTACTGTGAACCGGTGTTGAGATTGAGTGACTATATTGTGAATGGGTGGAAGAGGAACCAGGGATGCAAGTTCTTATGGGCATCTCCCGTGGTAGTATCTATAGAATAAACTTAGAATACCGACCATGCGTCTGTGGTCTAGTGATTGCAGTCCATCAGTCAATGATGGGTCGGCAATCAGACACACAGCACGCCTTTGTACAGCATCGAGGATATTCAGTAAGTATAACTAGGAATAGCTGTCGCTAAATATCTTGAGCCATTTCGCCGAGAAGGGGGGCGATTTGCACGTATACCAACGAAGCAAAAAGAACATTTGCGCTCTGCGCACCTGCAGGCCTATTCCGGTTCTTTTATCGCGGCAATATACACAAGTGTATACGCTATATACATGCGTTTCTTATAGCAGATCGTTATTCTATTTTCCGTGGAAACTAGCCGGCGTAAATTCCCGCGCATTAGTTCGAGAAAACTTCCGTTCGCCGTTCGTAATACGTATGACATTCGACAGGTGAATTTATTATCTAAGTTTAATGCGGCATATCGAGGTGGTATTAAGTTCTGTGGAAATACAAAAAGCGACGCGTACACACATTCGTTCGTTTCACAGATTATAGTTATGAATGACAGCTCGTGATACGTAACATTCACTTTACATTCATACGTAAAGATTATTTATTTATTTAAAAATTCAACACAGACAGCGTTTGCTGGTATGAGTGTTGACATACATATTGGTTTATATTGACATTTTGTTAGATTAATACATGTTATACAATGTGGTGAACAATAACATAACAATGAAGTTTACAAAAAAAAAATGAAAATTCAACCATAGCGGAGCCCAAAACAGTTAGCCGGGAGTACAAGAAAATTTATTTGAAAGCACTACCATGCAGTATGTGTTGTTTTAACTTTTTTTTGAAAAAATGGAGTTTTTGGCAGTGCTCAATGTCATCTGGTAGTTGATTGTACAAATTAATGCTGGTGGATAATAGTCCTTTGTTTAGTCTGTCTGTTCTATTGCTAATGTTTCTTAGGTTGTTTCTTTGTCTAGTGTCGTAGTTATGTATGTCACTAACAGTTTCCAGGAGTGTGTTGTGTTTAAGTAAGTCATGTTTGATTTTATAAATGTACATTATTTTTTCATAGTTTATAATCTGTTGTATTGTGGGTTCTGATACTATTTCATATACAGTTTGTGTAGGTGTTGCCAGTGTAGTCCGTATATAGTTTTAAGTGCCTTGGTTAGCATCCTTCCTGTAGTTCCAATCAACTGCTTTGAGCAATGTGACCAAACTACATTATTAAATGTTATATGTGGAATTATTTGCATTTTGTATATCTTTTTTTTATATCAATAGGTACATTGCTCCTTCTCCAGTGCACCGATAACTCCTGATATTTTATTATGGAAATTATTGACGTGTGACACAATATTACAAGAGGATGGGAATAAAGGCACGAAGTCTGGTTGAAGATTTTTAGCGACAAGTATATATTATCATTGTAAAAACATATTATCATTGTAGACACTTGTTGTATTATACACGGCATATTATCAAGAGGTATAGAGGCATCCCCTGTATCAGTATATTACACTCAAAAAGACATTTTGAAACGTTTAAATGAAGATTGTTTTCGGTTAAGACGAAAAGGTAATATGACAAAAAGCTTTAGAGCAACAGATCTAATACAAGAAACTTTAAATTTAATAATAAAGGTGTAACTTTTGAAGATGAGTTTCATACATGGAAGGTCATGAAGACTCTGAGTATAAATGTTATCACTATGTTATTTTGTTAGACCATTCTAGAACATACTTATTTTATTCGAGCCTATTTTACAATCTTTATACTCTTTAATGTACCTTTTCTTCTTTCTATTGAGAAAAACCATTGAAAATTTTTAACACTTGCTGGGATGAATTGTGCTAACATACATGTACCTACTGTAAATTTTTATTTATTTATTTATTTCTTTATAAACGGCATAAAAAGCCTTTTACATACATAGATAAAAACACATATTGATGATAATAATAGATAGAATAAAAAAAGCAATTAGGTATACACTTGGCAAACAAAAACTTAAACCTAAACAGTAATACAAAAAAAAAAAAAAATAGATGTAAGCAAACAAAATCTATTTTTTTTTTTTTTTTTTTTAGATGTAAGCAAACAAAACGTTCTGACATTTATTAACCACTCAGGCTGGTTCAATGTGGTTTAGTGAAGGGGAAGGACAACCCCACTGTGGTATCACAAAGGGCCAACCGGCCTAAGTGTGTTCTCCTTGGAGAGCTGCCACTCAAAAAAAAAAAAAAAAGCAAACAAAAAAAAAGATATACATAAGGATCCAAAAAAAACAGTAAATTCAAAAATAAAAAAACATTAAACTCAAAAATTAAAAAATCAATAGACGTATGCAAACATAAAAAAAATGATGTAAATATGGACTCTATTCATGTCATGTAAATTATAAATAAACAAAAAAAAATACAAAAAAACAAACATTTAACTTTATGCAAACCAAAATATGAATTGAAATTATTTTTTATTAAATTTATTTTGTAACTGAACCAATTCCATAGAAAACGTTCTATGGAATCGATCTTTAATAAAAACGAGTGGGTTGTGGATAACGCTAAACTCCTCACTACCAAGTCACTCCATAAAGTATTCAAATTTTGTTTGAGTTTGTTCAGTTTTTTTTTATATAAATATTTTATTGTGAAAACTTGATAATTCTTTTATGTAAGTGATGTGTCGTTTTACCAATTCAAAATTTTATTTTATTTTATTTTATTTTATTTTATTTTATTTTATTTTATAGAATACAACAGCAATAAAATAAAGATTTATACAAATAGGTATACAGAGATAATTTTTATGTTGCCAATTATAGTATTCTAAAATATATCAAGTACATACACATTTATCAACAATTACCTATGAAAACAGGATGGGAAATGAGAGAGGTAGGGAAGGGAGTGGGGGGAAGCATCGACCACTAGAAACTCATATTATGATTTACCTCACGTGTCTCAATGTATGAATAATGATAAATTAAAATTAAGTTAAAGGGGCACAATTAAAAATTTCGAATTGTAAGTTTTCTGTGCTTGGGGTCACTTTAAAATATTTGACGTTTAAAAAATTGTGAAGCACTATTCAGATATCCTTCAAAATCTAATGGGGTATATGTGAGTATTAGATATACCTATACTTACTATTAGTGTAGGTACTTTAGTCTATAATTGATAAGTAAAATAAACACGCCGTACATAGAACGCACGAAATGCAACGAACTAAACAAAACGAAACGAAATAAAATAATAAAAAAAAAAATAACCTTTAAAATTGCGATTTCATTACTCCCCACTTTAGGTAGTGAGGAGTAAAAACAGTCAAAAGGAAATGTCAACGCTCTGAATCATGTATTAGAAGCGGAAGAAATTTTAAATATTCATCTTTCTCCTCTTTATTTGACTCAGAATAAGAAAAATAGGAATGCGACTAAAGAGAACCAACTATTTTAAATCAGTAACATGGACGTTACCATCAAAATATATTGATACCGGGCCTCCTCAGAGGTCGGTCAAGAGGTGCTTAAAAGGGGGAGGGCGTTCGCCAACAAACACCAATTCAGGTTCACACACAATATTTATTCTGATTTCACAAAGTATTCAAATACAAAGAAACAACAAAACTCCAAAAAAACAAATGTCAATTGATAAAAGTTCTCAGTTAAAAAAAATTGTTCAGCTTCGATGTCCACAACAGAATAACACACAAAAAAAAAACGAAACTCCAGATAAAAAAAATGTCACTTGATAAAAGTTCACAGTTAAAAAAATATTGGTCAGCTTCGACGTCCACAACAAAAGAACACAAATAAATTTAAACACAAAGAAAAAAAACGAAACTCCAGATAAAAAAATGTCAATTGATAAATGTTCTCAGTTAAAAAAAAAAATTCTCGCAGATAAAGGTCCATAACATAATAACACAAAGAAATTCACCAGTTCGCAGAAGTTCAATAAAACAAAAGTCTCTTCACCAACTCACTGATCACCACTCTTTACTTTCTCGTCGTCTCCGCCTCCGGTATTCTTCTCGTTGTCTTCCTGGTATTACCACCGCCGTGCGCACGTACCTCTCTCTAACAACAACCTCCTCTACCACCGACGACTTCTCCACAATAACTGACTGCCGGTGCGAAAACCGGTCTCATCTTAATCAGCCCACCGGTCCGTCGCCGAGTAGGTACCAGTCGATCGCCGGCGTGCTGTGATTTGTTAATCGCCCCGGCGTTCCTATTGGCTGAGCTGTACATTTTTAACATGTCACCGCGACATTGGTGTTGCGGTGAGGTGTCCCGTCACCGAACATTGGTGTTGAGCACACTCTGTCACGTCGGTCGGTATCAATATATTATTTCAACTTCATATAATAGGTATACCTACATACATACTTCTCATATTCAAGTACCATAACTTACAGTTCTAGAACCCGTGACCAGGGGGCAAGTCCCGTCAAACAGTGGAATTAAAAATACATATCTTATGGAGTTATATAATATCTTAATATATTATAGAACTCCATAATATAATTATATCCATGGTATGAGTTATAATGAGGGGTTTTGATTCCACGGTTTGGCAGGACTTGCCCCCCAGACTTATGTCATAGTATGAAGGGTGAACCAAGAGAATCATTTGCTACCGTATATTCAAAACAATTCGAATAAGCAAAAAATATATCGTAAACACATCATATGTGGCCTAAGCCGTCATAGACTTGACTATGCCGTTATAAGGGAAAATAGCTATCGAAGTTAGAAGAAGAAGAAGGGTAGGAAGACCAAGGCTGTGGTGGGAATATGAGGTCAGAAAGAATGCGGCTCAGCTTCTCAAGGAGAGGAGCTGGAAAGTGGCAGCAGAGGACAGGTTGGGATGAAGGCGAAAGTTAACGGAGGCCAAGGCTCGATTTGGGCTGCAACGCCATCAAAGAAGAAGCTATCGAAGTTAAATATATAATATGTAGAATCAAAAACGTACTGTTTTCATTTTTATTTTAATATAGAATGGAATTCTACTAAATAAACAATAGCCACTTAATTAAAATAAGGGGCATTCGAATAGTCCAAGAGCCCGTGACCAACAGTCTTACGTCATCATTGTGAAAAAAAAATGCCTATGTATGTACCAATGAAGCGCGTTTTATTGTATTTTCTAGGAAATACCTACTATTAAAAGTCATGTCTTCCATTTATAGACATTTGGGTTGGTGGAAACCAGGGGCGTTCCCAGGGCCTTCGGAGCACGCAAGCCCTGAATAAATGCTTGTGCTATAGGTGAACGAAATCGGTCGAGGAAGGATTCGAACTCGCGACCACTGGATTACTAGCCCAGCGCGCTAACCGCTCTGCCATCGACCCATCTAAAATCACATATTCCATCCATTTTTGATCAGTGACGTATACGAAAGTGTATTGTCTTTCACATTATTTGCGAAATACGACGAAACACAAAAAATCAAAGTATAATAATAAGACAAGCTTTCTTTTGAATAGATTTATAATTTTGATACAAAACTAAACAATTCAAATGAATTTTAATACAAAAATTGGTGATTTTTTTATAGAATTCGACAAAAACCTTGTACAATAACAAAATTTCCAGCAAAAAAGGAACAACCTGCAATCCATTTGGTTTTATAAACCGATCTATTAAAATAACGTTTATGAGACTTAGACTTGTAAGTAATATTTAAATCAGGTGTTGGTCTTGAATTAGTAATTAATTCCTTTTTTCTTGAAAAGATAGTTTTTCTAACCTGTGATTTGAAATTAATTCCTGTAGACATCTAAGCGAACTACTATTTATCACAACGCTTTCTGATTTATCCATAATGAAAATAAAAAATCAAAAGAGAATGAATTACCCAAAATTCTAGTAATTTAAATTATATTTACAATAACGAGAAATAACCATACCACAAAACAGAAGTGAATGCATTTGTAAATAATAAGCATGAACATCGTGCAAACGTCAATACGATACGATTAAGTCAAACTAATAAAAAAAAACTAAGAAAAGGTAGTCTTTTTGTAATCCATACTAACAATAATAACATTTTTATGAACGCGCTAATTTTATATAATATATTCTTCAAAACTGTATCCCAACAACACAACATAACGATAAATCAAACTGATAAAAAAATAAAATTAAGATAAGGTCGTTTTATTGTAATCTTTAATAACAGTAATTTTTTTCTATGAACGCGCTAAATTTACCTATGCACTTCAAAATAATTCAAAACTGTATGCCAGTAACACTACTTAATGATAAAGAAAGTCTAACCAACGAAAGAATAAAACTTAGAAATGGTAAAGGTTACCTATACTAACCTATACTAACAAAAACACTTTTTCATGAACGCGCAAATTTTAACGCAGGTACAATTACTTTTTCAAACCTAAGCCAGCTTCTGATGCTAGTAAAGTCTGATTTTTTTTAAAGGGCCAATTCTATACATAAACAAAAAAAATGCATAGTATTTACGCATGTAAATGTATTAGTAGACTCGTGGTTGCTGATTGGTTTACACCATTTGGTGTCCTTAACAACAAACATCAACAAACCCGACAGTAGCGGTGCAAAGTTCGATATTTTTGTAAGATCCTGTCTTTTAAAATCGATTCATGAAATTTATGCGGATCATCAATTCGCTCTTCGATTCAATATGATTCAAATATAGCTACCCTTATCTATCGTACATAACATGTACGTAGAATGACAGAGAAAACAAAACCAATTCAAAATATGATATGCAAATGTAGGCGTTAAAATGTTTTCATTTCAATGTACTTAATGGTCAATATTGCTTAAATATTTTATGAACCATAATGAATTAGTCGTGAATCGAAGATCGCCTTCAAAATAGTATATTCAATTATAGACGTTACGTATTTGTTTTTCAAAGTATATTGCGGTCAAAATTGCTTAACATATTTAAGAACCGCAATGAATTAGATTTTATGAACCATAATGAATTAGTTGTGAATCGATGATTGCCATGAGTCAGTATGTGTATCGCATTCTAACGATATATTTTATATGAGATAGAAAGTGTGAGAGTGAGGTGTCTGGTTCATGAGCGGATCGTTGTGGCAACGTGAACCGTGAGTCACCGATTCAATTTAATGATCCGGTCAAATAATACGGATCACTCATTTTTCCCCGTCGCTACCCGACAGTACGTATCTATCTCTCGAAGTGAGCGCACGTTTGATTTTTTATGGTGACCATGTGTTCCAAATTAAGAATTTCATTTTTTATTTCTAACTTATGTATTTTATTTTTTGTTTAATATCGATATATAATTATTATTATAAACATGTGTTATCACCGTCTTAGTATAGAATAAGTGTCCATTATTTATGTGTATTAGTTACATAGATATATTATTTATGTATGTGTGTTTGCCTCAATGAACTATTATGTAAATATTTTGTATAATATAATTTATTATTTTGTAAAATAATATGTAACTGTTTATTATTATAAGGATTAATTACTTCATAATGTATTCTTTTATTTTCCTAATAAAAAGTATCAAATAAATATTTTGTTTAAATATTACTTTCCCAGGAGATGCCCATTAACATTTGCAGAAAATACCTAATAATATAGACCCATTAAAGCCGCATGGTACCGGGAGTAAGAATAGGTATGAAAAGATTTGAAGGTTTTGAAGTTATATGCATTGTGAAAGTTACAACCGTTTTATATCATGAAATGATAAAAAAAATCCCATTATATTTTTTTCTTTTACACCATGGTCACCCTATGAGCTTTGGCACTCTTAAAAAAATCAGACTTTACTAAAATAGATATTCGCTATTTGAAGTCGAACGTATGAAATATAGAACGAGACTAAACTCCCTTAAGATATCGCATTAGCGTGAAAGGGAAAAGAGATATATTAGAAGCCACATAATAATTCCGCTCATATTTGCGAACACAGCAGCGACGTTACACTTCAAGTGGTATAAAATAAGGGTGTATGGAATATAGTATTTAACAGGCGTGCACTACTCCACATGCTATAACGCGTTCTTTTAAGCAGGCGCGTGCGATAATTCCGTTATTTATACTGTAATTATAACCTGATTTATATGTTTTTTTATATATTTCTTTACTATATTTGTACACGCATGCCAGGCTTTTTTAATTTTACAGTAAAAACGCGCATGGTGGAAACTCCCACATTGATACCAATAAAATACTAAACTATAGTAGACAATCAAAATACGATTCAATTTTATGCAACTCGTAAGAAAATGATCGATTCAAAAATGTTCACCCAAAAATACAACAAATGTAGTAAAAATAAAGGTATACAATAAAAAAAAACGACTTGTGTTCGGTTCTCTCTTCCTACTCCATGAATAACTATGTCGACAGCCGTGGCACAGTTGGTAGGCCGTTCGGTTTCTGTGCGGGTGTCCTGGGTGCGATTACCAGCAGTGGAGAAGTTTATTTAAATTCATTTCTCACGCAAATATTGCTTCTCTGGGCTGGAAACACTGGTTAGTTAGAAGAAATTGCCATACGGCAATAAACTCGCCATTTGCGCAGGGTGCAAGGAAGTGTTCATTATTATTATTATTAATATCTCATGATCGAATTTCGACCAAATTGAAAAGGGGTCACCGGATGATACCATTCTAATGAAAAAAAACAATCATCGAAATGGGTCAACGTACATCATCACGCCATGTCCCTCACGGGGTAGTCAGACAGAACCGAACGCCTCATTTTTCTATCTTGACACACATTAATCGCCTCGTCAACATTCATACATCGTCTTATACATGTTCGTCTGTTGTTCGCGCTTCGTACATTTACGTCTTTCAGAATATCGTTCACATGGTCGTGCCATCCTTTTCTTGGGCGCCCCCGACATCTTATAGCTTTGTATATTATCTTCGCCAGGCGTTCTTTATTCATTCTTCACAAATGGCCAAACCATCTCAATGTGTTAGCTTTTATTTTGTAAATTACATATTTCTTCATCTTACATTCTTTCCTTGTGTCTTCATTCAAAATCTTCTAAGCGATCTCATTTCAACTGCATTTATTCTACTTTCCTGCGCCTTCTGACATGTCCAGGTCTCACTTGCATACGTCAAGGTTGGCACTACGGTTGCGTGATGAATGGCAACTTGGGTATCTTTTGATATTTTGCGATTATTCATAACTGGTCTAAGTGCTCTATACACTCTGTTTCCTGCCATAACTCTTCTTTCGATGTCCTTATCAGGCCATCCATTCCGTTGCAACAAACTTCGGTCAACGGTAAATGGTAACGGTACTTAGTTTAATCTATTTAAAAGAACCTTCAAAAGGTTTATAACCTGTTAATATAATTATACCTATTGTAAATTCATATTGTAAACTGTTGGTTCCATAAAATCAATAAAATAAAAATAAATCAATAAAACGGTCAATGTGGTAAACATAGAAAGAAAAAATTTACGACGATTTGATAACCCCTTCCGTTTTTGAAAGTCGGTTAATATACATATAACTTTAAACTCTCATACAATGTAATACGCCCTAAAATTTACTACCCCTAGTGTGAAAACTATCTTTTCGCGTGTACCTACCATATATGTCCTGTCACCGATTTTTCCTCCACTAAGATAATTGATTTACCCGGCATGACGATTACACTTGACGAGATCAAAAGTGCTATCCTTGCTTTAGACACCTCAAAATCGGCTGGTCCTGATGGAATACCGAACATATTTATAAAGAATTGTATTGAAATTATGTCTAATCTGTTACTTAACTTATTTAATAAATCCTTAAAAACAGGCATTTTTCCGATTATCTGGAAGTCCGGCTTCATTAGCCCAATACATAAAAAAGGAGAACTTAATCTTGTGACTAATTATAGACCGATATGCATATTGTCTGCAATTCCTAAGCTCTTTGAATCGATAATTGCTAAAAAAATAAGCCAACCGATAAACAATATTATTACTGCTTCCCAACATGGCTTTATTCCCAAGAAATCTACACTAACTAACCTAGCAGTATATCATAACTACATAGCCAATATAGTTTCTAGGAGAGGTCAAGTCGATTCCGTGAACACGGACTTCTCAAAAGCTTTTGACAAGGTGTCACATTCCTTACTACTATATAAGTTACGTGGATACGGAGTAGATGGTATCTTCCTACATTGGCTTAAAAGTTACTTGAGTGATCGTACTCTTAGAGTAAGGATTGGGAATTGCATATCTCAGCCAATACAAGCATCTAGTGGTGTTCCGCAGGGATCGCACTTGGGACCAATATTGTTCAATTTATTTGTGGATGACATAGTTCAGATCTTCAAAGGTGTTGAAGTCGTGTTATTTGCGGATGACTTGAAAATTTTCAAATCAATTAATAATATTGAAGACTGTTTAACCATTCAAAACAATCTGTCATCTTTAAGCGAATGGTGTAAACGTAATAAACTTAATTTAAATGCTTCAAAGTGTCAAGTTATCCGTTTTCATCGAACAAGATCCCAATTTACCTATAATTATACAATTGACAATGTTACTCTTGACAGCGTTACAAACTTGAGGGATTTGGGAGTCACACTATCTGAGGATCTGACCTTTAATTTACATATAGAGGAGATCGTCGGTAAAGCTATGAGGGTGTTGGGCTTCATCACGGGACTGGCAGCTGATCTTAATAAAACTGAATCATACAGGTTACTATTTGTTTCTCTAGTCAGACCATTATTGGAATATAATTCTGTAATCTGGTCCCCCTACTACAATGTCCACATAAATCATATTGAAAGGGTCCAGAGAAAATTTTTGCGATTTGTAAATTATAAAAAGGGGATACCAATAGAACACATCAATTACACAGATCTAATGCTAGAATTTAAACTTTTAAATCTTGACGTTAGAAGAAAGGTTTTTGACCTTTCCTTCTTACACAAAATATTGAACTATGCAATAGACTGTCCCGAACTCCTTAAACTCATAAACTTAAATGTTCCGGCTAAAACCACTAGACAGTGTGTTATGTTTCGTGAGAGCCATTCTCTGAATAATTATGTCTACCACTCCCCAATACCAAGGCTACACAGACTTGGTAACATTGTGGGGAGTCACTCCGATGTTTTTGCCGACGATTTTTCTACTTTCAAATCAAAAATAGTACATTTTCTTTCTCTTAACTCATGACTTATCATAGTAATCGTTATGTTTGGGATTTATTTTGTTTTATTTTGTTTTTGTATTTTGTCTTTATTGATGTTTCTTAACTGATATAATGTATTGCTGAACTTAAAGTGTTATACTTATGTTATTATTGTATTTATAACTGTGTTGTGTACTGTTCAATTTTTAACATTATATTTCATAACAGATATTATGTATCACCGAATTTTAAATTTGATTTCTTTCTGATTTACAATATGTTATTGTTATCTTTATTGATGTTTCTTAACTGATATAATGTATTGCTGAACTTAATGTGTTATACTTATGTTATTATTGTATTTATAACTGTGTTGTGTACTGTTCAATTTTTAACATTATATTTCATAACAGATATTATGTATCGCCGAATTTTAAATTTGATTTCTTTCTGATTTACAATATGTTATTGTTATCTTTATTGATGTTTCTTAACTGATATAATGTATTGCTGAACTAAATGTGTTGTAGGTACTTATGTTATTGTTGTATTTATAACTGGTGTTATGTACTGTTAATAATATGGTGTTATGTACTGTAAATAGGCTTTCAAGCCGTAAATATAATTAAATAAATAAAAATAAATAAATAAAATAAAATATGTACTGCTGTCGTACGTCACTTTCTTTCCTATCTTCGCAAACAAATATTTTATGATTCTATTGCAGTAGGCATTTTTAGTTTTCATCCCAAAATATTACAAGGAACATATCTGGTTTTACGTCTTTCGTTATAAAATATAAGATATTTTTGTGTTTTCGGTACACTGCTCGAGTCGTAAAATAGTACAGTTAAAGTATGTAGTAATATAATGAAAAAAAATATCGGAGCGAACGGGTAAATTATTGTGTTTTAAATGAACTTTGGAGGAATATCGAATAACTTAAAAATATATTTTGTGATATATTTCAACCATTTGGTGTGCATCACCTTCAAATTTAAATTTTTTGTATAATTTAGGGAATATAAATAAAAATTGCTTTCTTAAATTTACATAATAAATATTGATAAATTACACAAAGCTATTCAAGTATCGTCAACTACAATGTGTTAAATTTTATTACGACATACATAATTTATTCACATTGAGTTCTTAAAAAAACTAATTTATTTCATTTAAATTAATTTCTACTTAATCTTAAATTTTAACCATATCGTTTAGACAGTATCAGTTCAAAATCTATGTCAGCATTAATTTACAATTTCACACTTTTACTATTTATTTCAGGAATAAACTTTTACTTCACAAATATGTACATTTATCGTCGAAACACATATAGGCCAAAATTAGACAGACGATGAAGATAGGACATAGATGAAGATTAAAAAAGTTTCAATTGAAACTAATATTGCTCTTGTATCTACAGAACTTTCATAAAATTTTCTTATTGTTAATTTTTACCGAAATTTGAAAATGTAAAACTTTAAGTAGGTTAAGAAAGATAATCTCAGATTTCTATTTTGTTTAATAAAATTTTATAAGTAAACAGAGTTTTCAATAATTGGTAAACCTTATTTTACTCCTCACTAACCCAAAATGATGTAATGTGGAGTAATGGATTGTCAATTTTTAAGTTTTTTTTTATTGTAGATTATCAACAAGTATCATGTTGAGATTGTTTATGAAAGTTTTATTACAATGTATCTGTGTGTGCTGTGTACTATGTGCTATGTGCTGTGTTCTATATGCTATGTACGGTGTGTTTATTCTACGTTATCGATACTCATTGGATTCTTTTCAAAGTTTGCAAATTTGTATATAAAATACTCACTTAGACGATTTTGAAGGATATCTGAAGAGTGCTTCTCAATTTTTATAACTGTCAAATATTTCAAAGTGAAGCCATGCTAAGAAAACTTAAAATTATATATTTTTATTTTCAAATTGCTAAAAAAGCACATCACTTTCATAAAATGGCATTGAAAAATTATCATGCCTCATAATAAAATATTTAAATCGAAAATGATTAAACAAAAACTCATTTCATGAAAATGATAAATATTTTCCATACAAAAATGGAATACTTTGGAGTGACATGGTAGTTAGAAGTATAGCGTTGGCCAAAATCCACTCGTTTAATGTAGGTATTAGTTTGTAATTTTATAACTTGAAATGCATTCTATCTAAATTATTAAAACTAAGAATACTGTAATCAGTTTTATTTCTTCTTTCTTCTATAGATCTAAATGATCTGTTAGCGCCGCTTTATTTGTCGACTACAAAGGTAGAATGCCAGCTGTCTTGTCGTCTTTCGGGGTCTGCCTGGGGGTCTTCTGCCTTCAGAGTTCCCATGAAGCACAATATGTGGAAGTCTACTTTTCGTCATACTATTTAGAAGCTTATTCCAGCATCGTCATCGCTGTCATCCCCATCTCACGATGTTTTCCGTACTGCACGTGTTCTGGATGTCCGTATTTCTTATTCGATCTCGAATTGTTTCCGGTAATGCATCGTAGGGTCCGCGATTCCGAGGTCCTCAGTCTGTTCTGGAGTTATCCGCTCTAGCCTGATCCCGAATGCGGCATACGTATGTTTTGTAGATTTTGATATTACTATCGCGTCTCATATGTTTATTTTCCAAAAGAAATCTGTGAGATATCCTGATATCAAAGCTGCTTTATTTATTTGTTTAAGAGTCTCATTGTACAAATCTATCTTGCTACTGCTACTAATGTTAAATCCAATATATTTAAACTCTATTACTTGTCCTATCGTTCTGTTATCTATACTTCATTTTTTAAATATTAAAATTGCAGGATCTGAACATACTGTTCAGAATTATAGTTATTTATAATGTAATTCTGTCAATTAATTAAACTTTCACTAAATGAATTCATTCTATTCGAAAAACACTTTAGTATATTATGTTATACTGGATTCCTTCCCATATCATATATCCTTATTCTATAATCCTTCCCACATAAAGGGTATACTGAACTTTTAGAGCATCTTTATCTTTGTAAGGTGCACGCGGTGATATAGTTTGTTATGATGTGGCTAATGTAATTTAATTAACTATCAAGAATTATTTCCAAATCTCTGACTTCGTTTACGTATCCTTAATGTTTCATTCTAATCTCACAACCACCAACCACCGGAGTATCAAAACTATCTCAAATTTTCAGACTCTTGTTTTACAAGAATGAAATACTACTTGTACCTACATGTATTTCTATTTAATTTTACTCGATTTTTTATACAGAAAATATTATTCCTTAAGTCATTCATTCATTTATTCATACCGTCACGACACATCCCACAATGTGGGCTAGGTGACCAGCGAGAGGAGTGCGGGTTCGTTAATGATGACCAAGTTAATTCGTTTTACCGAGTCCAAAACGGAAAGGGTTAAAAAAATGTTATAGCTATTCAAAAGTCTGCAAACACGAAAGTAGTTTCAACGAGATTTGATAATTTGACATCATGTTCTGTTAAGTAATATTTAAGTTCAACACATTATTGAAAATAGTAATATTTAAGTTCAAAATGCTATAGGCGAACGACATCGGTTAAGGCAGGGTGGGTTCCGAACTTTCTGCCACCGACCCATAACTTAACTTGTCAAAGGTCTCATTACTAGAGATCTGAAAATTCGCGTTATTTTTTGGAAAAGGGTGTTATTTTTCAGTAACACAGTGACATTTTTAAGAAATCGATGTTATTTTCAAAAAAATAAATGTAAAGTAAGAGAAATCAACACGTGCTTTAGATTTGTAAGTTCTTATTTCAATATAAATGGAAATTTCAATGTAATTTCCATAATAGAGATTAGAAATTGTTTTAAAAGTTTAAACAAATCGATTTTTGGCATCCAAAATCCTCGATTTAATTGAAAATACTATTTAAATGGCATTTTCGTATATTTTAATATGTGTAAAAAGTAACATTATTTATTTCATTAAATTTTAATCAAAATCAAAATTATGAATTCCCATCGTAGCATCGAATAAGTTTTTTTTTCAGGTTTATTTTTGATAGAAATCTACCGTATCGATAATATGAATCGAAATTGGCGTACGGCATCAGTATTATATAAAAATATTTTTTTACTTGCATCCTGGGCATGTAGCGAGCTTATTGCCATATGGCAATTTCTTCCAACTAACCAGTCCTGAGAACTATTGGTTCTCTGGTGGGGATCGAACCCAGGATGCCTGCACAGAAACCAGACCAGTAATGTCCGATCCAAGCATCTCAAAGGAAGCCAAAATTGCCGTACATAATGCAATTGTAGTGCCCACTTTGATGTATGCCAGTGAAACATGGACGTGGCAAAAGACGCATGAAAGTAGAATAAATGCTGTGGAAATGAGATCATTAAGAAGAGTATGTAATAGAACGATATATGATAGAATAAAAAATGAGGACATAAGGAGGGAATGCAAGATGAATAAGAGTATTATAAATAAAATGAAAGTGAATTCCTTGAGGTGGTTTGGACATATTGAAAGAATGAATGATGAACGACTGACCAAAAAAATATACATGTGTGTAAGAGATGGAGTAAATAGTAGGAGCCGCCCCAGAAAGGGATGGCATGACCATGTGAATGATATTTTGAAAGAAGGAAATATAAGAAGCTTGAATAATCGACGAGCATGTATGCAAAAATAGAAGAGTATGGCGCTCGGTTCCGTAAGGGATATGGCGTGATGGTATGTATGTATGTAAATTTGAGAAACAATAATTATATATTTTACAAAAATGTACTAAATTTCGGTGTTATTTTTCTAAAACGTGAAAAATCGTATTATTTGTGAAAAAACTGCAACATTCGCGAATAAAATCGGGTTTATCGCATACACGAATAATTGTCTCTATTCATTACTGCCTGTTTTAGATTGCCATTTAAAAAATGTCGCTGAATTTAAAATACAACCTCTTGTTGACATACCCTGCATATCTCTTTTGGTTCGTACTTTGCTCTTCTTTTTTTTTGCTCTTTTTGCAGCATTCTATTATTAACGTATTCTATTTTTTCTGGTGTCTGTCACCTATATGTGTGTATGTGAAATGTATGGGTAGAAGTTATGTCGCAGTAAACAGCTTGGAGTGGTATTATTCCAATTAACAAAGGCAAAAGGGATCATGGTGTAATTAAAAATTCACCATTTCGCGCGAGAGAAAATGGTGTTTCAGCAACATGTGCCTTTATATAAAAATTATACTCTCCTCAATCTCATTGAGTTCGGAATTATACATACATACATACCATCACGCCGTATCCCTACTTGGGGTAGGCAGAGAGGTTTGAACGCCAGACACCTCTATCTTGACATACATGTTTGGCCTCATTTACATCCATGCATCGCGTCATACATGCTCTCCTATTATTCTGACTTCGTATATTACCATTTTTCAAAATCTCATTTATATGATCATGCTAACTCTTTCTCGGGCGGCCACGACCTCTCATTCCACTCTTTTCAGCCTTGTATACTTTCTTTGTCAGGCGCTCATCATTCATTCTCTCCACATGTCTGAACCATCGTAGTTTATTTACTTTCATTCTACTCACAATATCTTTTTCTATCTTGCATTCTCGTCTGATGTCCACATTCCATATCCTATCATAGATCGTTTTACCACACATTCGTCTTAGGGACATCATTTCCACAGCGTTAATTTTACTTTCATGCGTCTTCTGCCATGTCCATGTCTAACTTGCATACATTAATGTTGGTACGACTATTGCATTGTGCACAGCTAGCTTTGCTGGCCTTGAGATAATCGGGTCGGCCATTATTGTTCTTAATGCACCGTTAACCCTATTTGCTGCCGTTACCCTTCTTTCTATATCCTTTTCCAGTCTTCCATCACGCTCAATCGGAATTATCGTAACGTTATATCTTTCTTCATAACTACACCTATGCTCACTTTATAATTATTTCAACCATTTTACTCTCCAATACTACTCATTTACTTAAAAAAAATAATTACTTTGTTTATTTGATTTATCTCTATCGTAACTTTTTCGTTTAACAAGAACAGTTTTGGGTTGTTGTGAAATTTAAGGGTGAAAAAACATAAAATTTGGAGTATTTGTAAAATTTTCTGCAGATTGCACGGAAGCGAATTAAGGAGAGCTTTGTTCAGAAGTGGAATGTAATAGGCTAAGGATGAAGAAAAAAATTACAGAGGTATTTTTACTGTATTTCTAATTGGTTATCAATAGTATTAATACTTATCTTCTTGTCTCTTCTCTATGTGTCCTGTCGGGTCCCCCCGACGTTGACGATCACTCGGGAGAAATTTTCCCTGTCCTGTGCGGTGCGGAACAAGTCCTCCACACGCCTCATTCCGGTCCACTCCCGAAAGTTACGGAGCCAGGATAGCTGCTTCCTGCCGACCCCTCTACAGCCCTCAATATTTCCTCTTATGATCAACTGTACGATCGAGTATTTTTCGCCTCTCATCATGTGAGCAAAATATGAAGTCTTACGGAGCTTGACTGTCGTGAACAACTGTCTGTCAGTATTATCTCTACGCAAGACTTCAACGTTGCTCACCATGTCGGTCCAGGATATCCTTAGCATTCTACGATGAATCCACATTTCGAACGCTTCCAGGCAGTTAATGGTACCAACCTTGATGGTCCATGCCTCAACACCGTAGAATGAATACTTACAATAGACATTTTACACAATGGTAAATTTTGAAAGGTGGACTATTATAATAATTTATTGATATGATTTCATTTTCAAAATATTGGTGTTTTTTATTTCTTAAACTTATGTATAAATGTATATATTTATTATTTTTTAGTCTACTTTCTCAACTTGTTAAGTTTACTCCTTGTTGAGATATAAAAAAATGATACTTGTAATACATTCAACAAGGTTCAAGTTGAGGATGGATTGTTATACAGAGCATGAATGAACCTTCGCCGCGTGTGACAAGTCACGGTCGAGCGAGGATTATATTTGGAT
This sequence comes from Molanna angustata, assembly GCA_963576475.1. Classification (NCBI taxonomy): domain Eukaryota; kingdom Metazoa; phylum Arthropoda; class Insecta; order Trichoptera; family Molannidae; genus Molanna; species Molanna angustata. The sequence continues at coordinate 23,415,803 of OY754976.1, read as the reverse complement.
TATTCAATGTTACGAAGAACTTGATTAAGACTCTTGTCTGGAATCTGGAATGTGCTGTTGTATGGCAGCAAAACGTGGAGAATCCCGCAGAGATTCTAGACGTTTGGCTGCCTTCGAAATATGGTGTTACAGGCGCATGATTAGGATCCATTGGTCAGACTGCATTCTAGATGACGTCGGATAAACGAGATAACTCCTAAAGAAGGTCGCCCAACAACGATACAAATGAATAGACCATAACATCAGGCATCCGGGTCTTCTATTAGGAATGACTAAGGACAGACGTGGGCTGTAGCAGCTACCAAGAGATATGTGGAGACGCTGGCGGACAACAGAGATATGTGGAGAAATAGAGTGCTTCGTGCAAACCAATTCGAGGATTGTATCCATAACTTTGATTTTAGTCTTTAGATTTAACTGTAATTGTAGATTTCGAAGAACGATATCAAAGACTGGGTTGATAAACAAGTTATTTGGTTTAAGGTTACTGCATCTATTGTTTTTGCAACGTCTTGTAGCATGTTTTAGAGTTGTTTAGTCAGCAATAACAGCAGAGCCCGTGGTTGTGAGGAATGAACAACTAACAGAGTTACATCATATCAAGCAAATATCGCAAACAAATAATAATAGACAGGATATTGTTTATTTGTTAATAATTACTGTGTTGAGTTCTCAAAGCCAAACAGTTATTTTGTAACGGGAGTAAATAAATAAATAGCTAAGTACAAACATTAAGAATAAACTTCTCCCTTACGGTCCCTGTAATTGGGGCGTGGAATTCAGGGTAGAGTAATCAATTATCCCTGGTTGTTGATTTTGGACTCCGGATTAGGTATCTTGGTAATTTAACAATCCCTACTTCGATACAAATTGCGATTAATGATTTTTCTGCCTCGGATTTTGATCGGTCCGAATTTTTATTGATGAAACGTACACGCAAATTCATTTATTTTATATATATTTACCGGTATTAAATTAATGCGAGATTCAATGTTTCAAAATGTCATCTTTGAAAATCCATTTCGGAGAAACACGGTCAATTAATATTAAAAGCAAAATATATTTGAATTCAAGAACGTTCAATGGAAATTTTTTCTTATGTCAGAAATGAGGACATAAGGAAAGAATGTAAGATAAAAAAAATATGTTATTAATAGAATGAAAGTGAACACATTGAGATGGTTTGGCCACATAAGGAGAATGAACGAGGAACGCCTGACGAAGAAAATATACATTGCGGATAGGAATGGAATGAGAGGTCGGGGCCGACAAAGGAAGGGATGGCACGTCCATGTGAACGGTATTTTGAAAGACGGAAATGTTAGAAGCGTGAACTACGGACGAACATGTTTAAGAAGATGTATGAATGTTGACGAGGCGATGAATGTATGTCAAGATAGAAGTAAGTGGCGTTCAGTTCTCTCTGCTACCCCGTAAGGGACATGGCGTGATGATATGTATATGTATGTACGTTCAATGGATTAAAATTATTTTTGTAGATATGTAAATTGAATCTTTTTACATATTATTTTTTTCTTCTCATTATTGCTGAACCGAACCCACTACAGCAAATAATGCTCTTTCACCAACGTTCTAAGTTCAATATGTTAAAACACATTATTTTAATTCATACTATCACGGCATATCCCAGAATTTTGTCTATCCAGAGTCAAGTGTTCAGATGTGCATTACAATATGTCTATCCTATAATGACAATCTCTCGGACAGTATCGCACATTCTGATGTATTCACTGCAAGTAATGATTTTTTTATATAGATGTGTATGGTTGTGTATTGTTAAAAATCTTAATTTGTGTATCTATTTTGATTTTTATTTTTATCTAGCGGATTCTGTTATTTTTCACATCACTAACAAATTAAGTCCTTCTGTCATCATTTTTTCTTCCCTCCCTTTACCGCCACGGGCAAATGTATGAATTATATGAATATATAAAAATTTTAAAAACTTAAACTTAAACCACCTCCGTTTTGCAGATGACATAGTGCTTATAAGTGATGATCTGGAAGAACTTCATGTTATGATAAAAGAACTCCACGATGCTTCCCTAATGGTCGGCCTGGAAATAAATATCAACAAAACGAAACTCATGAGTCCATCATCTAACAGCACTATCACAATTGATAGTAAAATAATTGAAGCTGTTGAAGAATATATATACCTTGGACACAAGATAAAATTAGGAAAGGATAACCAGACAGCAGAAATACCCAGAAGGATCGGACTAGGTTGGGCAGCCTTTGGAAAACTTAAACATGTCCTAAAAAACAGAGATATTCCCACATGTCTGAAAAGAAAAGTTTTTGAAACATGTATCCTGCCTGTGCTTACGTATGGTCTGGAAACTATCACGCTAACTGCGAGGACCATACATAAGCTAAAATGCACTCAGAGATCCATGGAAAGGCAAATGATAGGCGTAAGTCTAAGAGACAAAATTAGAAATGAAGAAATCAGACGCCAGACAAAAGTTGTTGATGTCATGGATCGAGTTGCAAAACTTAAATGGCAATGGGCAGGTCATGTTGCCAGACAGGGTACGGACAGATGGGCACCCAGAATTCTAAATTGGAGACCATGGGATATGAAAAGGGGAATAGGCCGGCCCCAGAAAAGGTGGGCCGATGATATTGTCCCTGTCGCTGGAAGCGGATGGGTTCGAAAAGCCCAGAAAAAAGACGAGTGGAAGCTATTAGAAGAGGCCTACATCCAGCAGTGGAGAGATGGCTGAGAAAGAAGAAGAAGAAGATAAAATTTTTAAGTATATTTATATTTATTTTTTGTTGTAATGTATATACATGATTATTAAATGTACATCAATTGTGGATAAAAAGTAATTGATCTGTCTTTTTTTTTATTGCATAGTGTATTTTTTCTGTTTATTTTATAAGACTGGATTTGTCCCTTAAATAAATAAATAAATATTCAAAGAACACAATCAATACAGAAAAAGATACACAGTAAAAAAAACATATTGACCTTTATCAGAATACAACAACTTGTGTGTAAAGGAGTTTATTCATTACTTTGTAAAATTAAACATGACTTGTGCGTGTATCCCCACACACCAGCATTGTCTCACCTAAGAAGGCATCATTCAGAATGGGTGGCGAACTTCATTACCGAATTTTGTGAGATATTAATTTGCATGTTGTATTTTCGATAACGATTGAAACCACCATTCTTAGGCGGTGTCTTACAGAAAAAATCTATTTATTTTTGCGAACATGGGTTGGTACATAAAAATCGTCCAGTCACTCATTATTCAAATCGTAGTGTGTTAATTTTAATTTGTTTTTAACTTGATGTACAGCAAGTGTTCAAAGGGGTATATTGCCCTCCTAAGGCAATCTCTTCAAACCAACCCAAACAACGTGAAGTCTGATAAGTTTCTTTCATACTAAAATATTTGTACCTTAAATATACAAAAATGGAAAAATAGTTGAAAGAAAGAAGAAGAGAGGAATAAAAATTATACAAAAATTTTCTTCGAGATACAATAAAATATTCATAATTAAAAATAAACCCTCATCTTTGCAGTTCGTAATTGGTATTTATTTAAAAAAAAAATAATATCATTGTTTTATTTGTAGGCGGACAAAGCAAGTACCTATTTCTAGTATCTCGTTTATTTTCGCCGAATCGCGTTTTTCGCTGAGATAAGGCATTACCGACCCCCACGAGCGGCGTTTGCTCTATTCAGTTAGCTAATTTCCCCCACACTTATTAGTTTTCATTTTCCTCCTTAACCTTAGAAACAAACCAACCTCTTTTTATCGGCTTTTATTTCCCGAGACCCGAACCACTCCTTACTCGAGAGAACGTGAGCGGTTTTTGAGATACGCAACGGGGGCGCTGTTCACATTACTATGATTTTTTTATTACTATTTATACTCCGCTCTTTTTGCTTTCACTACAATAACCGAACGATATTTCTTTCTTATTTAATTTGTTTGAGAAAATTTGATATGGCTGCGGATTGTATTTATCAATTGAATCAGTTGAATATTATTATTCTGCGCGTTTACTAAAACACAATTTATTTTATTACTCGGTTAGTTGATTAACTGCTATATTAGTTTTTAGCTAATGAGAGCAGTAAGTCAATATGAAACTGTGAACTGTTAAAACAAGTTTGTTTTTGTTAATATTTTGTGTATAATATAACACAGGGACTATCCCTAGTATATTGGAGAGCAAAAACATTAACTGACAGCAAAGATGTACCTACTGTGTCCCAACTGCTGTTAATGTGTACGTGTACGGTCAATCTCTGTTTTAAATCTGTCTTATCTGTTTTAAATCTCTAATTTTGTTGTCAAATCTTTTATTTTTTTTTATTGCAAAAAAAATCCATGATATTTACATAAGATTTTTTGTATTGGTTCACTAAAATGCTGATCATGAACAATCATTAAATAAATAAACGAGAAAATTATTGTTTATTTTTCCAGTCAAAAAATAACAGTCAAATGAAACGGTCATTTTTCTCATACAAATGATCACAACGCACGGTTTAGTGTAAAAAAAACTCAATTTATATAAAAAAATATATACCTAAAAATATATCGCATACATTTCATATAAATATTGTAGACCAACTTTGATAAAATCGTGAATCGCAAGAGTTTATAACCATATAATTTAAAAATAATAGGAATAATTCAATATTGAGGGAAAATTATTCACTGAGAGATAGGAAAAAGATGAAAAATACGATTTAATTACTAGATTATAATAAAAATATTTATAAAATATTGATAGTGGCACGAAACATTTTGAAATATTGTCATAGATTTAACGTTATCTTTAAAACGGATTAAAAATACCAAAATTTTAATCCATTGCTTGTATTATTCAGCATTTAAATGAGCTGATTTTTTAGTATAAAAAATATTATCTTTAAAAATGTTTTTACGTATTTTTGCATTAAGTCGGAAATAAACTTTAGTTTATAAAAAGGCATTATCCGAATTAGCAAAAATCATCATATTTCAAACGTAAGCACCATTATTAAGGATAAAACTTATACATTTGAGATAAAAACAAGCAAAAAGGCAAAAGCATTAAGCTAAAAATGGTTAAGGGTTGGAATTAATTTAGTCCCATTTTTATGCAAACGTTGGGAAGTTCTACATGTAGGTACGTGATTTCACGGAAAGAGAGAAAGATCTTGACAAAAATGTTACTAACACAGATTCCTTTTAATAAGACTTTATTTTTTATTTCAGATAAAAATTATCAAATATTAAATTTATAAAAAAGTCAAATCATTTAGTTACAGATATAAAATTTTAATACCTACCTTCTCTATGATGATACTTGTATAAACGATTAACCAAGCTACGTATCGCAAATTTGAAAGGGATTAACAATTGCAACTCTGCATCACGACTTTGGAACTTTGTAAATTAGCGTAGTTCTTTAAGATATCAAAAAATAAATTTAGTGAACCTAAATAAAAATGCAACTTTTTTATTTGTACTAGTTGCACATAACATATGAGATCCAACTGTCGTTGGCGATAGTATGCATAATTGAAGAATACGTATCAAACTATAAACACATAAACACAAATTAATAAATATTTTAAGATATTTTGTTTTTCAATTGTCGATTTGTTTAAGAGAATTTATTTTAACATACAGACATAATATCAAGCCAAGATACACGAGATTTGTATGCAGGGTCTATATTAAGTAAAAAAACACCAACTCAGAGGCTTCGTAGCATATATGTTCGTTATGTATATGGACTTGATCAGCAATCAGAGTAGAACGTTTAGTATGTCTTTGTGACATCATTGACTCCAGACAGGGAAAAAATCCAATGTTTACGTATTTGTAACAGTTAAAATATTCGATCTTGTTTAATGATTGACAGTAATTTCATAATATTTAAGTCCGTGTAAAAATAAATCCAGCAAGTTCTTTCATAATTTGGCATAGTTGCAAAATAACTTTTTCGGAAGTATGCTACATACATAGTTAATACAACTCAATACGAAGCATCTTCACAATAGTGGTGACGTAGTAACGTATTCATAGGGCTGTATTGTAAAGCACAAGTTCCGAATGCGCAATTTTCTATTCTTAGCTAAAAGTTTCACGGTGTAGGTACAGTACAATGACATAGTCGTCTTGTGAGCAACTTATCTTGTTAACTGAATACTGAATACGAAGAAGACGGCGGAGTTTAGCGCTAATCAATAACTTTGGGATGTAGTAACATATATGTATGTTGGTATTGGAAAACTGCATAATACATCAGATACACATTTCAGACAGACACAGGATTACTGCAAAGTTTGACCTAGTATGAACGGAATTTGATTTTCTCGGCTCCCCATAGTATGTATGTATGTATTTATGAACTTGTAGGTAATGATTATTAACATCTGAAGCTAGCCTGACCGGTAAAATGTTATCATCATCACCAGCCATTATCCGTCCAGTGTTGGACATAGGCCTCCTCTTTCAACCTCCATGCTTCCCTATCCCTTGCCACTCTGTGCCATTGACCTCCTGCCACTCGTTTTATGTCGTCAGACCATCTTGTTTGCGGTCTGCCCGGGTTTCTGCGTCCAGTTCTCGGTCGCCACTCTAGGGTGCGTTTGGTCCATCGATCATCTGCTGTTCTTACTACATGGCCAGCCCAATTCCATTTTAAGGAAGCTACCTTGTATGCAACATCGGTTACTTTTGTCCTTTCTCTGATCCATTCGTTGCGTTTTCGATCACGAAGACTAATGTTTAGCATCCTCCTCTCCATTGCTCGTTGCATTACTTGGAGTTTCTGTACTGTACGTTTTGTAAAAATAACAGTTTCAAAACCATATGTCAGTACTGGGAGAATGTACATATCAAATATTTTTTTCTTCAAGTGGTTTACAAATCGTTTGGATCGTTATCATAATCGTTAAAATGTTATAACGCCGTTTAATGTTTCAATATCATTCCAAGGGCGCTTATATTCTATCTAATGTTGCTCTACGAAACAAAGCTGTTTCCGGTCATTTATAGAAAGTGTTCTTGTTTTGTGCACTGCGGACTCACTGTGGAGGCAATCTATTCTACTATATAGGACCATTCACGCTAAAGCATTGATCATAGTTAGCCGCTCTGTTGGCTCTGTCCAATTCCTTTAGGGAGTTGTGACTCTGTGATCCAGAAGACCTAAGTGTGAGATGTCTCCCAGATAACTGTTTTTCTGATACAGCTCTTGAATGTATTATGTTTATTTAAATACCCAATTCTATTGTCGGTTACAGTCGTGCATGGTTAAATAACACGCAGAAGTATTTAGCCGATCAACTGGTTCGATCCCAGAAGTCGAGCTCCTCATAAAGACACCCTCTGCACGGCAATAGTAACAAAGCATTAAACACTGTCAAACAAATTATGTAGTCATTTCGCTCTGGACACTTCATATTTAATGTCGTTTGATAATTGCATGAAAAATGTCTAGTCCTTTGACATGAAGACATTAAAATTTCTTGTACATTATATTGACAATCACTGTTTATTGTGAGTTTAAGAAAAAAATACATTTTATTTCTAGACTTTAATATAAAAATTGGTATTTTATATTTATATCAGGGGCGAGCCTAGAACCTTCGGACTAGGCAAACCCCCAAAGAAGATTGGGAAATATCAAAAATTCAATGTTTTTGTAGCATCGTTGTTCATTTCAGTGACCAGGAAAAATATTTTTAAAATAACATTCTAAAATAATATTTACGTTTGAGGCCTTGTAAGCATCGTACATACAGTTAAATTTTTACTTTTGGTTGCAACGAGACAAATAAATAAATATTAGTACTTGAATTTCTTAACATAATATTAATAGGCAAGCCAAGATTTCGGCTTCTATAAGCAATTCCGCAACTGATCTCTTCTTCTTCTTTTATTAGGCCCAGGGCCTGTTTTATGCTGCATTTTCAGCCTCCTGTGATGCAACTGATCTATATATTGTTATTTTTTGGCGAGGAGATATATAAAACAATACAAATTTAAGTAAAACCTTTACAGAACATTTTAGCCATTCTTCATACAATCCTGATCTTGAACTCTGAGACTCAATTTTATTTTCATAACCAAAAACGTGGTCACCGATTTTAATCATCAAAAGAGGGTATCGTCAAGTATGTTTTCGAGGGCTCCACGGAGAAGTGGCATAAATGTTTTAATTTGAAATTTAATTTTTAGATTTCTCATATGTAAATCACAATTAAAATGTAATTTGAGAGAACAGAGCCATTATTAGTTGAAATTTGAAGAGACTTATCTACGTTATATGTTACGACATCTTGATCTTTAATCTGATTCCCTATTAATCTAAACTTATGTGTCACGAATTTATTAATTAAACACGTCAATGTCAATATAACAAATTAGTATTTAAACAGGTTTCGTTTGTGACAAATTTATCATAACAACGAACGTCGAGTTAGCAAATTACATTCATTCGCAGAAAGCTTGTGTTGTGACAACTCGTATCACATTATTATTATAATATTACGTTTCTCGTACGACATATTAATTACGATGATTTAATAACGTCACAAAGGCAGCACGGTGTGTTTCGAGAGAACAGTCACGTCCTGGCAAAGTTGCAAATAAACCAAATATCCAAAACTAGCTGGAGAATGGCTAACAGGCCACACTTTACTTTTACTAAGTTTATTAAGTACCTACATGACAAAAGTAAGATATCTAAATGTGAGGCAGACATTCTGGCGCGTTGGTATGACTTGCGAGCAAAAACTTTAATTGGAATCGTGTGTGTTTGAAACCATACTCCGGTACAATATTTGTAAGAACTGTTAAACTCGGTATTCAAATATCCAAAGTAATCTTTATTTAGTGAAAGAATACAGAATATTACGGTTAATGTTATATTATATAAAGCTTTTTGAGTTTCGTTGGCTCGATTTCCAAAAGAAAGACACGTTACTTTGAAAAAAATATCCTCTCAGTAAGTGTTCCAGATAAAAGGAGAAGAGATAGATTAAGTAGATGACGACCTTTACTGAGCGATGCATGCTATGGAGATCAAAGAGGACTTTGTCATGTCCAAAGGCAACTCTATGGATCGTGACCTCGAGAAAACGAAGGAAAAAAAGCTATGTGCTATCGAGTCCCATCAAGAATTGTCCGATGAGGAGTTAAATTAAAATTGAAATTAATCCTGCGAATATTATTATTAACAGAACGATGTATGACAGAGTTCGAAATGAAGATACAAGGAAAGAATGTAAGATGAAGAAAGATGTAATTTGTTTTGAAAACTTATGAAAGAATCTAATCATCATTCTATTAATTTTTCAAAAAAAAAATTTATATTTATCTATAATCTCCAAAATTATTATTTTCTTAAACTATTTTTTGAATTTATACTAAAAAAATACAAATAAAAATAACAACCCCTCTCGTAATTAACAGAATGAAAGTTAACACATTGAGATGGTTTGGCCACTTGGGGAGAATGAATGAAGAACGCCTGACGAAGAAAATATACAAAGCTGACAGGAATGGAATAACAGGTCGGGGGCGCCCAAGAAAAGGATGGCACGATCATGTAAACGATATTCTGAAAGATGGAAATGTAAGAAGCGTGGACAATAGACAAACATGTATAAGACGATGTATGAATGTTGATGAGGCGATGAATGTGTGTCAATATAGAAAAATGTGGCGTTCGGTTCTCTCTGCCTACCCCGTGAGGGACATGGCGTGATGGTATGTATGTATGTAATATTATTTGGGTTAAGTACCAAAAAAGTCAATGTCACTTATTCCTAATTTACTCTGATTGTTATTCTATAGTGGTAATGTATATTTTATATAAGTAAAAAATTTAAAAATTGAGGAAACACCTTATAAACTAAAATAAATTTTCTAACTCTAAAACATATATCAATAAAGGTATATGAACAAATATATTTTTCGATTGTTTAGTCTTTTACAACTTTTATTCTCAGTAATAATCATTTTATTTAATTTATTACATTTTCCTAAATATTAGTTTTGTTTAAATGTATATTGTTTATGTAGTATAAATGTATATTATATTATTATGATTTCAATTGTTTTTACATTGAAAATAAGTAAAAACAGTAAAATATTATTGTTACATCTTACTGAATAAAAAAAAATTAAAAAATATTAACGCTCAACCGGAAACGCACCATATTCTTTACTTTGTGTGAAATACAAACTTATCAAATGAATCAGGCTGGAAACAGTTTTAACATAATTGTCACAGGGAATACACAAATTTCAAAGTTTCAGATGTCTTATTGGTTGGAAGTTAGTTAAAAATCAATTGCAAAATTCTAGCACAGGCAGACAGAATAGTAAATTTGAAGAAAACGGTTTTATAAAATATTATGTAAGTGTGTTTTGCATTATTTAAATATGGTCATATTGATATAGAAATTGTGGCCAGGGTGGCAAGTCTGGTTCGACCGGCGAAATCAAAACCCTCACGATTACCCATATCATGGATATAATTATTATATGGAGTTCTATACTATCTTTAGATGTTTTGGTTCAGGTTTTGAGAGAAAAAATGGTATAATCTTTTTTTACTCGTTTTTTTGTAAATCAATTCTATTACGAATTCGCTCGGTGTCGACTTAAAAAAAATTCCAGCCCAGCTTAGATTTAAAGCTGTAAGGCTGTTTTGTTTTTACTTTAATAGTTGGTTCAGGTGAACATTCTAGAACGCTATTTATTATGTCAAATGGTCTGAAAGTCTATAGGATACCATCTGGTTGAGTTATGGCCCATTCTTTGTGAGGCACCTTCGAATAATACACCGACATCATTTGTATCGTTGTTTTTGATTAATAGTCCAAAATATCTTCACTGACGATATTTAAGCTTTAAGGTTTTTTGAAGGTTGACCTTCTCATTCAATGTTCTTTTTCATATTTTTGAGTTTTAAATTGTAATCTTTTTTATAAAATTATTTATGCGCGAATAATTGTATAAAAGCGAGTTTTTTTGCCGAATGGAAATTTCTTTCAACTAACCCAAGCAGCGTGAAGCCTTATATTGAAAATTACTTGCCATGTTTACCTACGCTTCACTTGCATGAAAATATAAAACAAAACAAAAAAACACGATGTAATAACCAACGTGAATAATAAACTTGTATATTACGAAGTATCTGACGCTTTTTGATGGAGCATAATAGAAAATATTCGTTACGTTATATCACATAGAGTCGATATAATAGAAAATTGTATTCGCCATACTCCGTTTCAAAGAGCTTTCGAGCGTCTTATATCCACATAAGCTTCGCATTATATTCATACACTGTATGATATTGAAAAGTTACTCTGGGACAATTCGTATTCGATTTGAAGGGACTCCTTTTCAATTTCACTCGTACAATATTTTTCAATGTGGCAATCACTCGATATCGAGTGGAACGCCAAAAATTAATTTAAAAAATATATATTTTTCATCAAATAATTAGATGAAATTCTTCGTATTTAGAGACATTATTTCTTTTTTTGTCAATTTCTTTATATCTTGAATAACTTGGTACGAAAAAATACAATACAGGATATAAAAACTATTGAATGTTAAATATATATAAAAAAAAAACAAAATAACTTTAAAGTAAATTAAAAATTATATTCAATGATTAAATAATTACTTATATTCAATGATTATAAACAAAAATAAAAAAATCAATTACATCCAATGATTATACACAAAAGTAAAAAAAACCATAATTATATTCAGTGATAAGAAACAAAAGTAAAAATCAATTAAAAATCCACATAACCATTGATTAATCATATTGTTATAATCGACAGGCTTATGCACTTCAGATTAAGTGTAGAGCACAAGTTAGATTAACTCTCCACATTTAATTGAGTGTATAATTATTCTTCTTAAAATTTAGACAATCCGTAAATGCTTTGTTTTGAAGTCTACTGTACACTTTGTATAATGTTGTATATATTCTTTTATAATTTATTAAACATTCCTTAATTTGTTTGTAGGACTTCGTGGCTCAGTACGTTCGACCCCTTTTTTAATTCATTGATTTAAAAATAGACCTTTTTATATTCTGTTCTATATTTTATATTTTGTTCTATTCTATTTTATATCACCAGTTACTCCTGAGCGAAATGTCCCGGGTCTAGTGATTAGCAAATGCAAAACAATTAGTAAATCCGGACTGGTCATGGACTTGCATATTCGATCGAGTCTTGGTCTTGGCAGTTTTGCAGGTTTTGTTACTTTTACTAAAAAAAAATTATTTTTATTTTCCTGTTAACAATTATCGAATAATCGGAATATCGACATAATACTGTAATTACCGTGAAATACAGTAATCACAGTATAATGTCGATATTCCGTTAGTTAACTGCTCACTTTAAAATTAAAAATAAATAAGTATATAAAATTTTTCGAGACCATAAGACTCATGCATTACGTCTTGCAAGACTCTTGCTCTTGCAAAGTCTGATGGTCTTGCACCCCTAGTCATGGTTTTGGTTTTGCAGCGACCCATGCAGTCTTGGTCTTGCGAATCTCTCAAGACTTGGAAGCTCATCACTACCCGGATGCCGGTGGAGACACAGTGTAAAATTGTATTTTCAGTCTGGTTCTGTGAGATGATAAATAAATATTATATAAATCAAAAACACTGGTACGGTACGTTTTTGACGTTGACATTTGGTACGTGAGAGTAAATAATATAAAATGTTTTACCAGTTGAACTTATAGAAATAAGATTAATCATTTTCTATGAAAAACTCAGTAACTCTAATTTAATAATTTCTTAAATTCTATAGTGTATTTTTTTGGTAGAGAATGCCCCTTTTTTGTTGCGGTATAATATTTGTTTATTCGAAATGTTTTTAATATACGGTAGCTAATGACTCCGCCGGTTCTAGTGTATAAAATTTCAGAGGTAAACGTCTGAATGTATAAAAATTGTAGGCGAAGCAAAGTTGGGTTTTGTATGAAAAAGGCTCTCATCGCATTTTCCATAAGCTTTGTTTATGGCTAAAGTTTTCATCGGAATCCTCTCGAATTTATGATAAAGCGGCCAGGGGATATAAAACTAAAATGTGGATAAGAAAATAACTTTTGGCAATAAATTAAACTCTCCAATTATTTTTGACAAAAAAAAATTCCTCCACTCATAATCTATATCCTAGTAATCATCGAACTTTACTTTTTGCGATGGCCTATAAGTTCTAAGACGATAAAAAATATTTCATATAAGATTAAATAATATATTATGTACAAAATATGTTATAGGTTTTTCAACAACTTAAGAATGTCTTAAAGTGGTTTTAATGTATTTAAAACCACTGTGGATATGAATGTCGATACCTATAGTGGGACGTTATGAAAACTGCTTGTGTTGGGTTAAATGATGTTTTTTAGTGCGACTGGCCCGCGAGAATGTTGGATGATAACTGAATCATGTTGTGATTTGTGCGGGTATAGGCTACCTCGTATACCCCCCCCCCCATTACTATATAAGGCATAACCCATTTACGTGTTACAATACTAAAAATAATCCTCATCATCTTCTTCTTCGTCAGCCTTCTTCCTTCCACCGATGGAGATAGGCCTTTTCCATTTCCATCCATATTTCATTAGTTGATGCCATCTGCATCCATTTTCATTTTAAAAATAATAAAAAACAGATAAAAATAATAAAGAAACACAAACAGAATTTAAATTATACACCGTACAAACGTATTGATAGAATGGAAGTTTGACTGTAAAAATTTAATATGTTTAATCAAGAAATTTAATATTATGCCTTATTAAATGAATGAAAAATGAGAACTTTAATTATTACTGTTTTAAGCTACCTACTCAAATTTGTTTCATGTTTGTACGTTAAACATATTTGCATTTTATAAATTTTCATAAATATAATTTATTAAGTAGATATTGCTTATTTTGATTTAAGTTTTTCTGGTCAATTTATGTGCTTATATTAATAAAAAAAACTATGGTTTTTATTATTAGTTTTGCGATTTTTTTTTAATTCAATTCAAATACATGCCAAATCGTTCAAAAATATTTTACATGATTATCAATTTGTTAATAGTAAATTATGTAACTCAATCCATGATTTAATATTATTCTGAAAAGCGCTTAGCTCTGGTATCCTGATTTTGACAGTTATCATAGTTAAACTGAAAAAATACCTCTATCAATAAATTCCTTAATTGAGCAATTTAAATATCAAACTATTGTTCTACCGAACGGTAAATTAATATGATATCGGTTAAATTAATTTAATATAAGCAGCAAGAATATAAATTCATATTATGATTAGTACAATTATTAAACGACGGGCCTATATCAATCATCTGAAAGTTTTAGACCCTAATATATATATATATATATATATATATATATATATATATATATATATATGAAAAAGAATTTTCTGGGTTAACCCGTGTCAGATAGTCCTGAGAAGGACTGTTTAAGACCTGACGTTTCGCCCGAATATCATCGGGCATTGTCGAAGGAACGCAACGAAAACCGAGCGAGAACGAACGCGCGTGAAACACGACCGCACACACCTAAGGCTTTCCGTCAAGTGAGAAGCGCCAGTCTATGCATGAGCGCAGAACATAGAGTGGACGTCAAAAATAAGAAGTTAACTTCGTCGTTAGTCCAACACGTTCTTAACGAAGGCCACACTATTGATTTCGAAAATTCATCCACCATCGCCAACTTAAATTCCGAACCACAACGCATATACAGAGAGGCAATTGAGATTTTCAAACATGCAAATAATATGAACAGCAGAAATGACGCGATAAGAATTCCTCAAACATGGACAAATATTCTAGACAGTAATACTCATAAAACTAAAGTAATAATTAGAAATTCAATACCTCCACACATAACAAAACAAACAATATTTGAAAAACCCACTATTAAAATGACAACTCGTTCACAAAGTCGGCTTAACGGTACAAATAATAGAATAAATAGCTAATAGGTGCGGGGAGTGAAGGGGTGGAGGGGGAGGGGAACCTACCCGCTCGCTACCTCTGCGCTCATGCATAGACTGGCGCTTCTCACTTGACGGAAAGCCTTAGGTGTGTGCGGTCGTGTTTCACGCGCGTTCGTTCTCGCTCGGTTTTCGTTGCGTTCCTTCGACAATGCCCGATGATATTCGGGCGAAACGTCAGGTCTTAAACAGTCCTTCTCAGGACTATCTGACACGGGTTAACCCAGAAAATTCTTTTTCATCTTATACCCGTGAAAACCTAAAAGTTAACATATATATATATATATATATATATATATATATATATATATATATATATATATATATATATATATATATATATATATATATATATATATATATATATATATATATATATATATATATATATATATATATATATATATATATATATATATATATATATATATATATATATATATATATATATATATATATATATATATATATATATATATATATATATATATATATATATATATATATATATATATATATATATATATATATATATATATCGAAAGTATTGTATTGGAATAAAAGGGATTGTAAGGTAAAGGTGTATGTATATATTAAATTCTATAGTATTATACTATGTAGATAGAAACTACATAATTTAACCCATCGGAATATGTTCAGATAAATTCTTTGCATATTTTTTTAGCGTCTCCAGAGGCAATGACTCGTTTTGCGTCATCGTACGAAAGCACGAATTACAGAATAACTTAAATACTAAACTATCATTTATGAGTTTATATGGATATTGAATTATCTTAACTTGTAGATAAACTAGCTGTTCCACGCGTTGCTGTGGCTGTCTGATCTGTGCTAGGCTAGAGTGTACATTATTATGTAATTATAAATAGATTTTGACTACTTTTTTTAAGGATAATGTGTTTGATATAGTTTAGAATAAAAATAGTCAAATATTATTGTATTTAATTATTTAACTATTGTGGTAATTGAAAAAAGCGAAAGAAGAACATAATGCGAAATACGAGTGAATAATGAATTACTAGAACAAGTGGATGAATATTTGTATCTATGAAGTATGTTTCAGCGTGATGGAAGACTGGAAAAGGATATAGACAGAAGGGTAACGGCAGCAAATAGGGTGAACGGTGCATTAAGAACAATAATGGCCGACCCGATTATCTCAAGGTCAGCAAAGCTCGCCGTGCACAATGCAATAGTCGTATCAACATTAATATATGCAAGTGAGACATGGACATGGCAGAAGACGCATGAAAGTAAAATTAACGCTGTGGAAATGAGGTCCCTAAGACGAATGTGTGGTAGAACGATCTATGATAGGATAAGGAATGTGGACATCAGACGAGAATGCAAGATTAAAAGAGATATTGTGAGTAGAATGAAAGTAAATAAACTACGATGGTTCGGACATGTGGAGAGAATGAATGATGAGCGGCTGACAAAGTATACAAGGCTGAAAAGAGTGGAATGAGGGGTCGTGGCCGCCCGAGAAAGAGCTGGCATGATCATATAAATGAGATTTTGAAAGATGGTAATATACGAAGTCAGAATAATAGGAGAGCATGTATGACGTGATGCATGGATGTAAATGAGGCAAAACATGTATGTCAAGATAGAGGTGTCTTGCGTTCGGTCCTCTCTGCCTACCCCAAGTAGGGATACGGCGTGATGGTATGTATGTATAACTATTGTAGTAAAACGTACACATAATTTTAGCAGCGTGCGTTTTTTTAATAGGTATACACATCTCTCTGATCGCATTGTTCACAGGTTTCTAATATATTCAATTTAACAATGCTTGTAGGTATGCAATCTTTTTTATGTTGTTTCTGTGCAGATAAAGAGATTGTATGGTTTGCCGACCCTAGAACACATATTGCACAAAACATGAGTAAAAATTATCACACTGAAAATAGATGTTACTAATGAATTATAAAATGTAATAGTAGGCAGCGGAGTAGAGATGGATTTGGTCATATCCAAAGGATGAACAGCACCAGACATCCTCATATCGTGCTGCTCAATCAGCCTCACGGAACCTGGCCTCGTGGTAAAATATGAAGGGATAGCTGGGAGTCCACTTCGCAGAAGGAGCAGACTTCGTAAAAGAGACCCTTCGGTTAGCACAAAAGAATAAGAAGACGTAAACATTACCCTCGCATTAGAATGTTGTGTTGAGTCAGTTGATTGACCATTTATTTATTTATTTTAAGCAAACAAACAGTCAAACAATGTACATTACAAAAAATAACACTTAATTTGTTAAACAAAACAGTTTGCATGTGACTATGTACATGATTCTCGAATTTTGCGGCACACAAACATGCGCAAGCTGTATATTTGTATATATAAAGATGTTTTGATATTCTTTTGAATATCAAAAATTTTGTGTATACGTACAAACTAGATGTATTATTTCTCGCTGTATTGTGAAAGAGTTGCTCTTTCAAATATTGCGATTATATTTATTATTCATAAGCATTCACGTCCAATTAGAATGAGCAATGAAAATTATTTCAAAACACTATGAGCGAGAGGATGAGAGAAAGACAGAAAAATAGGATCTCATTCATGCCAAAATTCGACAATTATTCCCTTTTCAAGTGATATAAAAGGCTTATCTTAAATTACTACGCTCAAACGGGTTGGTACCCTTATTACTCTCAGAACATGCTGAATCTTTTATTATTGTCAAAAAAAGACATGAAAAACCTTTACCTAACTATTTTGAAAATTATGCGTTCATTTTTCTTGTAATGAATGAATATTTTATCTTGAAGTTTCAGGACGTGCTTTGTGTTTACACAAAATGAATTTGTCGGTTTTTTGGCTACATTAAATGAACGCTACCATGTGATTGACTGGCAGAAATTGCCAAAGAGCAACAAGTCCAGCCCCCATAGACAACGTGTCAATTATCTCAAGAAAAGAAACAAGAAAATGTAACTCAATGTATGGAAGTGACAGTTGTCACTTCCATACATTGAGTTATCTTTTCTTGAGCTAAATTACACGCTTGTCTAGGGGGCTGGTCCAGCACATTATGTAAAAACGTTTGTTTTTGCATAATATTTAATATTATTAACCCTATATAAGAGAAATTTTGTATTACCAAACAACTACACATTCGTCAATCAAATATCATTTCCAAATAATGTTAAAAATCGTTCGAAAAAAAATACTTGTGGTTCTGATATGAAAATATCGAATTTTTTTAGGCCCTAGTTACATTACCGGAGGAGTTTCGATTTTTTCAATCTGTAATTTTAAATTAGTCACAAATATCTGAATTTCAGTAACTTACTTATATCTAATTACTTTTTATTTTATAATATCAGATTAAAATTAACAATTAATTAACAAAATTAATAAAATTAATCTAAATTAACCGACCGCCGTAGCACAGTTGGTAAGCCGTTGGGTTTCTGTGCGGGCGTCCTGGGCTCGATTCCCAGCAGAGGAGAAATTTATTTAAATTCATTTCTCACGCAAATATTGCTTCTCTGGGCTGGAAACACTGGTTAGTTGGAAGAAATTGCCATACGGCAATAAACTCGCCACTTGCGCAGGGTGCAAGGAAGTGTTCATTATTATCATTATTATTATATGTATAGTGAGCAAGTACGTTTTGAAAGCTTTGTGGGTTTAGTTGATATGACATCGAAGATTATAATTATATGGGACGTGTAGCAAACTTACACATAGACTGAATTTGAAAAAAAAAATAATTGTTGTCCTTGTTAAACAAGTAATTTATATACAAAATATCTTTTGTTCTTTTGAATTTATAATATGTGTTTTTAATATGAATAGAAGTCTTTAAAATAAAACAAATCTCACCTTATATTTTTTAACAGATTTTTAATTATCTCAATAGAGACGAAGTTGGAATATTTATTGTAGGAGAACCGGGAAATCAAGGCACCTACAGGGCTTACGACCTGTCATCGGCTGGTTTACGTGATCACTTTATGCGCTTGCGCAACGTTCACCAATTATGCCTTTTAATGAGATCCCTATCAATTCAATTTTGAAAGTTCTATATATTGTAATACTGAAATTCTTTTCGCTTGAAAATAAGGAATTTTTACTACAGCCATCTATGGGTGAAATTATGAACAACAATCTTATTATTTTTATTTATTTTGTTGGAACGCCATCTATTGAGAGAATTGTTTTTTTTAAAAAAAATATCTTTGACTCCCGACAGGGAAAAAAATCCAATGTTTGCGCATGTGCAATAATAAAAATATTCGACTCACCTTATATATTTTTCTTTAATTTATTCCATATCCGTCACAGGAAGAAATAGGTCGAGAAGGTTCTACATAATATTTATATAATATACTTACCTTTGCTATTCTCGTGCATTTACCATCAGACATGCGGTTTTATATAACATATATCATAGAAAGTTGGAGATAGGAAGACATGGAAAAGAGAAATATAATAGAGATAGAAAATGGACACAAAGGTAAAGACAAAGAATAATATATACACCTGCAAAGCTGTATCAAAAAGAGGGATTGTATAAAAATGAAATTTCTCGTTAAAATTCTGAACTAGCTGAATGCCCGTTACGATGGAATCATTTTTAATATCATTTAGTAAATATAGGTACTTATTTGAATGATGATTGTATTAACTCAAATATTTATAAAGATCTTTATACTTTGCTGCTATTGCTTTGTGGCACATTTTAACTAATATAATTAAATAAAATCTCTAAGTTTTTAACCACGTTGAGTATATTTATATGTCAACTAGTTTCGGAGACGTAACCGCTCCTTCGTCCGGAGCGAATTTAGTAAATATAGGTACTTATTTGAATGATGATTGTATTAACTCAAATATTTATAAAGATCTTTATACTTTGCTGCTATTGCTTTGTGGCACATTTTAACTAATATAATTAAATAAAATCTCTTAGTTTTTAACCACGTTGAGTATATTTATATGTCAACTAGTTTCGGAGACGTAACCGCTCCTTCGTCCGGACAAACTTATACGTTGTAAAGTGTTGGGAAGAAAAGGTTATTCTTATATTGATTTGTTATTATTATATATATTTGATAACGGCCCTTTTCGTCGTCGAAGAGAGTCTCCTCCTCGTGACGAAAGGTTAAAGTCAGTATTGTTTACCTTTACCTTGTTGGTATTCTCGGGACCTCTGGACTTACCTTACGTGATGGTGTAGTACGGCCAAATCCAGGATCCACACATTTGATGACAGATTAATATGAATTTATAATTAACTTTGAAAGTATGCACGTTAATATCCAGTTAGCTCATCGGTAAGAAAAAGAAATTGAAATAAATAATTTATATAAATAATTATGTTTTGAGCTTTGACTTTTTCGTCTCAGGTTGAAGTATGAGGGTCAGGTTTGTATGAAAGTGTGAATTATAAATAAGTACGAGTTGAGATATGTTCAGGACATCGACAGATGCGTATATTGTTAGAAAAGAATTTACGAACAGATAAACACAAAAAGAAAACCCAATACATTAAGGAAGACACTATTATTAAGACAGATGTTAAAATTATTGTATTACATGTTTAACCAGGAATGCAAGTTTTAATGAAATATAGATTGTGAAAATTAGTAAAAGGTTTGAATCATTATCAACAAAATATTACAGTAATTTACCTGGTTAGTTTTTGATCATTCATTACTAAAATATAAGAATTCAATGACAAACTTAATTTGTACCAAACTGGTTAATACAGACATTAATTATCACAAGGTATCAATGTATTTCAGGAAGTTAATTCTGAATAAAAAGGTACAATATTACTTTATTTCTGTAAGGTCTTATTTGTTATTGGCAAGATAGTTTAAATGAAAATTACATTAGAAGGCTCTGTGATATATTTATGAACGCAAAGGTTAAGACTCTTGTTCCTTACATATGGTATTTTTATTTAAGTCATTAGAATAATATCATTAGTAATAGGTTATTTGCATAAAAATTATTGAACAATTATCTGTGAATTATTTGCAAAATATTTGTAAAGTTATCTGCCGAGTGAGTGATTTGTTCAAAAGTTAAATGAGGGTTTTATATTAAAGCATCTTAATTAAAATATAAATCAGATATCGAGAACGTGGTGAACCAGAAAGGGAAACACTTATGAAATTTTCTTTCATCACTGAGAGGTATGCATTGTTGACCTCATGAAATATTCACTAATCACTTTAAAGAAACTTACGTGGCGATGAAAGGACGAAATCGAGAAGGCTTGTTCGACGTCGGATCAATGCCGACCAACAAGCAGAAGATACTGGAACTGGTTCCTACATAATCCGTTGTAGGGAAGAGAAGGGTCTGACCTGATTCCTATCAGATCCGGAAGAAGACGAAGAAGGGCATCTAAGAAGTATTTGTTGATCGTCCAAGACCAACAAGGTTGTAGCGTCCGCAGGCATTGACCTGATTCCTATCAGATCCTGAGGGAGACGAAGAAGGGAATCCAAGAAGCATTAACAGAAGAGTGGCGAGAAGGTGTCTATACCGATCACAAAAGATCAGCATGGCTGAAGTCAGCAGGAATCAATTCGATATCCGTGACGGATGAACATCGAAAGGCAGTACTCGATCCTAAGACCAGCAGTAGAGGAAGTAATCGGAGTGTCGAAGGTGTGTCTCTGAATTGTGACGTATTTTTCTCATTAGCAAATAATCGTGTGTGTCGCGGCCTTATTTATATTCACGATCACCATTTGTTTCACAATAGGAAGTGCCGCATGGCAACTGAACGATCACTATATTCGTATACAAGAGAAAATAAATTGTATTCAAACAAGATGAGATATAAACGTCACAGTTTATAAAGAAGAAGAACTTTGAATTTACTTTAGACACTGAACACTTTGTTTATATTAAGAAAATCTAGTGGAAGTTGAGGTGAGTTCGTCACCTGCCGTTATAACAATTTGTGAATGTATTACACACTGAGCGACATGCAGTGAAAAAAGATATTACACAATTTAACGGTAAAATCTATACCGCGATCAATACGTGTATTTTGATACATATTCACAGAACACTTATGAATTTTTATTAGTTGCGTCGGCTGTCCGAAAGCCGAGAGAAATGATTCTTTTGCGGAGACAAATCAGTCGTGAGTTCGACACGTATTGACTGTTTAAAGGATTATTTTGTAGAGACGGGGAAAAATGAGTGATCCGTATTATTTGACCGGATCATTAAATTGAATCGGTGACTCACGGTTCACGTTGCCACAACGATCCGCTCATGAACCGGACATCACTCTCACACTTTCTATCTCATATAAAATATATCGTTAGAATGCGATACACATACCGACTCATGGCAATCATCGATTCACAACTAATTCATTATGGTTCATAAAATCTAATTCATTGCGGTTCTTAAATATGTTAAGCAATTTTGACCGCAACATACTTTGAAAAACAAATACGTAACGTCTATAATTGAATATACTATTTTGAAGGCGATCTTCGATTCACGACTAATTCATTATGGTTCATAACATATTTAAGCAATATTGACCATTAAGTACATTGAAATGCAAACATTTTAACGCCTACATTTGCATATCATATTTTGAATCGGTTTTGTTTTCTCTGTCATACTACGTACATGTTATGTACGATAGATAAGGATAGCTATATTTGAATCATATTGAATCGAAGAGCGAATTGATGATCCGCATAAATTTCATGAATCGATTTTAAAAGACAGGATCTTACAAAAATATCGAACTTTGCACCACTATTATTTTGAACTGGTGCAAATTGGATGATTGACATATGAGAAAGAATAATAGCCTCGCACAGGGTACTCGTACGGCAGAAAAAAGATTGTTGTAAAAAGGGTGAAAGAAAAATCAGCCGTGAAGGTGATGGCAAAGATAATGAGGAAGATCCTAATTGATAGAAATAGCCTCGCGCAGGGTACTCGTACGGCAGATAAGGAAACAATAGGAATCCCGCAAGATAGTGTCGAACTACATTACTGAAAAGGTATGATGCACTCGTACCGAATAAACGACACCTATCGAAATTGATTATTGACTTTTATCTTATTCAACAGAATTATAGGCCGTTTCTAAAATGATCCAGACTGAATCCTTAGCGAGGGGGAAGGGGGGACAGAAGAGTTGAAGTGGTGTACATTTAATGTTACCGGACATATTTCTTATTTAGTGAAATAGACAGAACTAGGAATCATTAGTAAAAATGGCAAAGTATAATTATGACATGAAGTATGCCTTTATATATTGATTAATTATTTCTTTTATGAAGTGTGATTTGAAACTGAAGTTACTATTTTTTCTTATAAGGACGAGGTCATTACAGCCGTTGGCTGATGCAATACTTATCGTACGGAACGGGGATTTCTGAATTTATTTAAAATGAAACACTTTTGACGTTGTACGCGAGAGGGGAGCGGAGGAGAGGGGTAAAGTAAGGGGTTCAGGTCGAATAATAATAATACACTCCGCTAGATATGATGTTTAGGTTTTTTATGAATACCACTACTAGTGCGAAGCCGTTCCTAGGCGCGCGAAATTCTAAATGTTTATGAAATATTATACATTAGGAATTGAACTATGGGGTTCGTACAATATAATCGTAACGTTCACGTTACAACGTATAAGTTTGTCTGGACGAAGGAGCGGTTACGTCTCCGAAACTAGTTGACATATAAATATACTCAACGTGGTTAAAAACTAAGAGATTTTATTTAATTATATTATTTATAAAGAAGCCGATCAATGAATGAAACCTGATGTCAAAAATCGCGTATAAGAGCGTGTGTCATAAGACAATGCGTTATAGAGTACCTAATGAATAAAGATATACGACGACTGTGTAAGGCAATGAAGGATGTTGTAAAAAGAATGAAAGCTAATACGCTGACGAGGTTTAATCACATCGAAAGAAGAACAAACGAATGACTGACAAAAAATGTAAAAGAAGTGGAATATGAAGATAAGGTTAATCAAGAGTAAATGTCATCATCACGTAAATGAGATATTGAGATGGGGTAACATAAGCCAGAATAACGTAAGGGTATTTTTGGATGTACATAAATGAGGCCGGCACGGCGGGCGGCGGCGGCGCGCGGCGACGTGACGGTGTGTTTGTTTAAAAAAATATGTTTTATCGGCGTCAATCGTCATTTTAATATCTTCTTCTTCTTGCTGCTGGATTTAGGCCTCCTCCAATGAACTCCATCTCTCTCGGTCCTGTGCTTCTCCCAGCCAACCCCTTCCAGTCGACCCAATTTTTTTTGTGGTCGCCCTACCGGTCTTTTACTTTCCCATGGTCTCCATTTTAGTATTCTTAGTATTCTGGGTGTCCACCTCTCGTTATCCAGTCTTGCAAAATGCCCTGCCAACTGCCATATCAACTTTGCAACACGGTCTGCTACATATGTCAACAACTTTTGTTTGGCGTCTGATTTCTTCATTTCGTTTTTTATCCCGGAGGCTCACTCCCAACATTTGCCGATCCATAGCTCGTTCCACAGCTCATTTTAATATATAAATATAAAAACTTCCTTGCCCTTTGCGCAAGTGACGACTTTATTGCCCATTTGGCAATATCTTCCAAGTAATCGGTGTTTCCAGCCTAGATAAGAAGGAATGGAATGAGAAAAATTTTAATTAATTTCACCGCTTCTGGAAATCAATTTTTTTTTCAATTTAATCGATTAATTTTTCTTAAGTCAAAGGAACGAGTTACATTATAATACTCTTCTGCTTGAAAAAAAAACAAATATGTTTTCTACTTTAGCAAATACTTTATCAAATGTTAATTTTAAATGCGCCCCAATAAAAACAGACACGATGATTTAAAAATTCTCTCCAAAAATTTACTTTTTAGCAGTTCATTTATGTAGGTCGCTGAACAAATATGTAAATAAAATATAGATAGTTTGAATTGAGGTACAAACAAATTTATGAAACACTCAACTTCCCCTTGATTTCAAGATTCAAATATATTGATAATATTGAAGATTTACTGGAAATAACTCGCATAACTTGGAGTTGAAATTCAGACATCTAACTAAACAATAATGAAGGTCGACTTTGGTAGGTATATATATCTGGTTCATATCAACGTATATATTCATATTGATCATATCCTAAGTTTGAATTGAAAAAAAAACTCGATGGTGTGTTTTCTATGGTTCAGATCATTTCTAGGAGATATACGGAATTGGCTGTAAAAATGACGAAATGCCGACAGACTGAATTGCCAAAGTGAAGAAATCTCTTCGTCGTAAAAGATATTTCGTGACGGCCAGAAATTCAGCCGGCTATTTTTCTTGAAAATAAGGAAAATTCGTCGTAACAAGTTTATTTACGAAAAAAAATACATCTAGCAAAAACGAAGGTGAATAATGTGCAACGACCTTAATAAAATACAAATGATTTGTCCACAAAATAATTTTAATAACTTTAATGTATAGTGTTACTTATTTGCAAAAAAAAAACACGAGAAAAATTATAATATTGGTTCGAAAATCCTTCTAAATAATAATGATAATACTGTCCAACTTTTTTGTATTCCTCAACTTCTTCTTCAATGGCTCTACAGCCCATATCGAGCCTTGGCCTCCAGCAACTTCCTCCTCCAACCTCTCCTGTCACCTGCTGCGACCCTCCAGTTTGGCACATTCAGAAGCTGGGATGCGTCCCTCCCAATATCATCTTCCCATCGCAGCCTCGGTCTCCCGACCTTTCTTTTGCCACCTGGGTGCCCCTCTAAGACTCTTTTTGGTACCCGTGATGATGGCATTCTCTGAACATGCCCGGCCCATCCTAGCCTGCTTAGTCTTATATGTTCAGACAGTTTGGGTGCTTTGTAAATGCTGTACAACACATCGTTGTATCTAATTCTCCATGTTTGTCCATCATTCACGGGTCCCAGGATTTTACGCAGCACTCTTCTCTCAAAGATGTCCAGCATCTCCGCAGACCTTATTGTCAGTGTCCAAGCCTCACACCCATATGACACAACAGTCCTGATGATTGTTTTATATAGGGTTACTTTTGTCTTTCTATGGACACTTCTAGACCTGAACACCGGTAACAGAGAGAAGAATGCTTTGTTACCTGTCATTATTCGTCTTTTTATTTCTAGGGTATCTTCATTATCTTTATTAATAGTAGAACCCAGGTATGCAAACTCCTCTACAGTTTCAAAAGTGTATTTTTCTTTGAACGTTATGTTGCTTTGTAGAGCGTTTCTAGCATTATGTATTCCTCAACATCGACATCAAATTAAAAATTTGATCAAACTGGAACAAAATGAAATATATTTAAATATCAATCTTATATAGATACCAAATATTCTTTCAAAATTGTTTAAAAGCGCTTGCTAAAGTTTTATTTTAAATTGATATATTTTGTTATTTATATTATTTCTCATAATTTTAAAATAATGATCAAATTTTTAAATGGTTCATGCAATATAATAACTCTATTTTTTTTCAAAATTTAAAATGATCACTTCTTTATAGAACTCCATAATAACAAAGTTTTATAATAAGTTTTATAAAATATATTACGTTTTATGTTTTTTTTAAATTACTCCACAAACGCGAATCCTATTTTCCGGTATCGGTAGAAATTTAATTGAACGAAAAATTATAAACATATGTAGTATATTTTTATTTATTACTTATCATAATTTTAGTATAAAATGGTTTGTCTACGATTAAGCATTGTTATGGAAATCCATTAAAATAGAATCACGATTAATAAGATGTAAGGTTCTTAAATCAAATTTTACGTTAAGTATCTCTGGATCATTTTAAAGATTTATTGTCTAAAAATAATAAAAAAAAAAACACTGAAATCCTCACTGTGAATTCTGATAAGCTAGTTCCATATTGCGTGGGCGTGTTCTATTAGGAACAACCATTAATATCGTATTCCATTGGGATATAATCATTGCGAATAAAATTTTATTTCATGTTACAGGACATTTGTGACAAAAGAATTTTGAAGACAGGAATATGAAGGCGTAATGAAATTCTTCGTATTGATTAAATTGCATTGAAATTGCGAAGTCATAAAATCTAATATATTTCTGGATAGAGCAAGCATATTATATGTAATTACATTTTTCCGTTTTAAGGTTATATATATATAATACAATAATTTAAAGATAGGTATTGTATTATTCCCATACACAAGAAAATATCTATTATTTTGGTACACTGAAAAATGTGTTTCATAACAATAAATTATCACCTCAAAGTTCACTTAAATGAAAATCCAGTGTCTTCGTACTTTAGTCACTAAAGTCTTCTTTTAGAGCAGTTCTATTTTTTAACACCAGAGTGTGCTGCAAAATGATATAATGTTCAAGTCAGTTCTTGTTGATGTCAATGTACATATAACTTACATATTATTGTGCATATTATTATAAATAATTAAACAAAATGATGTTTTCATCTTCGGGCTAATTAGAAGATGCGTACGGTGATACTGTGACACGGCGGTGAAAAGTGTATAGGAAAAGAATCGACCACGTGGAAAAGTAGAATTATGGAGAATTTTTCGATAGGTATCTATTCCATAAACATGTCCTATACATCAAGGATCAATTCAATAACAAAAATCACATATTATATGGTAGTAGACAGAAAGATCAACCTATGCTTTTGGCTATGTTTACATAGATTTTATAGTAATATTGCCAACTTTCAAGTATTTTGGTGACATTTCTACCTTTTGCTAAAATACGCGGTATTATTACTTATGAAACGCAACGACTTGTTAAAGGCACATTTAAATTTTAAAAGAGCATTTAACTAAAGGGTCCTTTTGCTGCTTTTTATGAAACTAAAAAAAAATCATTGAGTTAAGATTCCTATCTGTTTACCGAGATCTAGTTTCACCAAAACAGTTCTTTTAGTTAAATGAAATATGCTTTTACCCAAAGTTAATTGGCTGTTGTGTCTTATTTGAAATTTAAAGAACTCTACTTATAAATATATAAAATTTATTAAATCATTGAGAGATAACACGTGGGAAATATAAATTGGAGATGTATGAATAGTGTCAATCAAGGACTGATACAAACACTGATAGTAGACCGGTTATTACAATTATATTTAATTTAATTTATGACAAAATACAAATAATTTTACTGACGTCTCATTTTCAGCTCAGATAACGCAAAACCTACCTTGTGACTGTAAGTGAAGTGATATGGAAAAGTAATTTTATTTACTTGGCTCTTGTGAGAATTACACCTCGAGGGTGTATTTATGCAAATGTCTGTAGCTTTGCTGAATTCTAATTCATTCACGGGATACCCGATAACTGTTGCGTTTGGCTTTTGATTACAGAAAACACGTTTTGCAAGTGTCTAATAAATGTCACCTGGCATTCTTGGAATAGGTATAATGTTATATCACCTGTTGAAATTATAGTCGTTTTGAATAGTTTTGTCAATATTTTTTTGCATCTTATGACAGTTTTTTTGTTAAATGATAAGAATAAAAAATATACAAAGCTGACAGGAATGGAACAAGAATTTGGGGTTATCCAAGAAAAGAATGGTATGACTGTGTAAACGATATTCTTAAATAGGGAAATGTTAGAAGGATGAACAACGGACGAACATTTAATGAGACAATGCACAAAAAATAGTGATGAGGCGATGGACGTGTGTCAAGATATTTCAATGTGGCATTATTTAGGATAAGCAGAGAGAACCAAACGACAGACTCCTATATATTGACATATATTTCTCGCTTCATTCACGTTCATGCATCGTCTCATACACGTTTTCTGTTGTTCTTGTATCTAACGTCTCCATCTTTCAAAATTATTCCATTTATGTGATTGATTCATAAGTATAAATATTCATACACTTGTTCTAATTGTACATTCTCTACTCGTATCTCGCATTTTGTTCGACTTTCTTGTTCGATTGACATGGAAATACACCTAAATTATAAAAGTGTATTTCCTTAAATGTATTTATAAAATACGTAGATAGCTTTTTTTCCTTTTAGGACATTATTGAGTCGATCAATTCTTGAAATTTGGTAAAATGACAAGGAAACTCTTCCAAACAAGCAATTACAGTTATTCGGTTTGAAAACAGGTATTATTCTTTAAAAAAAAACAATCTCAAGATAAACAAAAAAAAAGAGTTAACTCAAATTATTATTATGTTAATCATGAAAATAGCAATTTTAGAAAGGTTTGTAAATATTTCTGAAAAACGAACACATTTATGTTATTTTAAATAATTTATGCGGAGAAATAGGTAGATATTAGAAGAATTTTTCCGGTATTTTTCGATTGAGAAAAAAATATTAGTATCGATGGTTTTAAATACTTATATAATTGTGTGTGTATAAACGGAGGTATTTGGGGTGGAAAATTAAATTTTCAGAGACCTGTTGAAGTAAGATAAATCACAAAAACTAATAAATTTTCCCAAGAATTCCCCCGTTTCATCTCACCTTTGGATTTTTCCTTTATCAGTTTTATTTTCAAAGGAATTAATGATTTATTCCGCAAGATATATTTTCATTGCTATAAGCAAGCAATTAATAATATTACATAAGAGGGAGTCAAATATATTATCACATTTAAGAAGGTGACCTTTGTTTAAATTACAGACGAAATATGATATTTATTAAACATTTTTTAATTTGATATTACTTTTTTACGAATTTTTTAGTTACAAATATTAGAGTTAAATTTTTTTAACTAATTTTGTATCAAACTTATCATTTTGGAGAAATTTTATTTTTCTGACAGTACTAGGCATAGACTAGGCGTTACTATTAATTATTATAAATATTTTCAGCGCTATCTTTCTGGTGTACATTATATGCAAATTTATTTATTATATTTTATTTGCAAAACGACAATTTATTCATAATAATTAAAAGAAATAAAAAAGAATTTCGTACGATTATCTTTTTTTTAAAAAACAATAATTATACCTGCTCTTATCCAACTGTCGATTTGTTCAAGAGAACTTTGTTCTCTTATCATATCGATAAAATTTAAAGCCAGGATGCGCGATATTGTATGCAGGGTCTATATTTTTCACGGTTTTTCCAACTTTGAGGTCAAAAAACACCAACTTAGAGGCTTCGCAGCATATAATATGTTCCATATACGGATTCACTCAGAATTCGGAGTAGAACATTTCGTGTGTCTGTCTGTGAGTCTGTGTGTCCGTCCCCCCTTATAACTTTTTATCCGCTCAATTTATAGAGCCCAAATTTTCTGAATATATAAATAGTTACAGGACTACAAAATTTTTATACTCAGAATTTTGAATTTTTGTTTTCGTCAGGGGTTATCAACTTTTGAATTTGTATTTTATTTTTCCATATATCTTAGAAACCATAAGATCTAGAAAGCTGAAAATTGGTATAAACATCGACAAATACAAAATCTTAAATAAGTCTTTTCAAAAAAATCTCACACATTTTTTGTAAGAAAAATATTTTTTTTATGATAAATTTATGTGTTTGACTGCCTATATTTCCAAAGTTTTTAAAAATATCGAAAAAAGGCGAGACACCTCAACTCGATAATTTTATTTTCTATAAAAAATATTACATTGTAGTAGTACATCTTAATTTTTGTTAACAATTTTTATAAAAATTGAATTTAGTGACGACATCGCTTCATACAATTTGTATGGCAGTCGCCTATACACAATATGTTAGAAGACTTAATAGTTTGATACTTGAATCTCCAAACATACATACATACCATCATGCTGTTTTCCTATTCTGGGTAGAAAAAAAGACTGACCTCCATACTGTCCTATCTTGACATACATACCTACATGTGTTGTATAGAAAATAAAATATCCTAAAATATTCAATAATTTGTATTTATGGGTTTATAGTTTGGTACTTATTCTTCAACTATACATACTATCGTTATCGACAGTTGGATCTCATGTGTTATATGCAACTAGTAGTTTGTTGAATATTATTTATTTTATTTTGAACGCTCTACTTTCTTCTTCTGTTGCCCTGTCAGG
Organism: Molanna angustata; assembly: GCA_963576475.1. Lineage (NCBI taxonomy): Eukaryota > Metazoa > Arthropoda > Insecta > Trichoptera > Molannidae > Molanna > Molanna angustata. The sequence continues at coordinate 23,384,708 of OY754976.1, read as the reverse complement.
AACCCCCGACGTTGGATCACTCTGGCGAATCCCTCTCTGTTCTGTGCTGCCCGGAATATCTGCTTCACAGTTCTGAAGCCCGTATATTCCCTGATATTACTCACCCAGGACATCTGTTTATCTTGCCCTCCAGTATTAATTGGAGCAAGATATGCAATCTTGCGGACCTTTATTGTAGACAGAAGTTATCTTGTTGTCCTGGCTCGACTTAAGACTTCTGAATTAGTAACCAGATCCATATAAATGGGCTTTTACATTATTACAAAATTGATACATAAATGTATGATTCACAAAGTGTATTTATTTATTTTTCATTTTGCTTCTTGAGCAACTATCAGGTACTATGTCAGATATTTATTTAACAAAGTTAATGTACATAAATATACGAACCACAATAAATGTAAATAAATATATAAATATATGACCACAAAGAAAATACAAACATACATAAGTACAATAAAATAAAAATAATCTGAATTTTATTCACAGAATATCAAAAGATTTTATGTTAATTAAATAGTTGTTATTTGTTTTTTTTAATGATTTCAAGTAAATGAGAATTTGTATGCATAAACATAAAAAAGCTCAATTTATTCGTTTGAAATATGTTTTTATAAAAATATTCGATAAAATTTTAAAATTCATAAGGATAGCAATGTACTGCTCATGACTAACTTTTTATAACTAGTTTTTCGTCGTAAGTAAATAAGCTTGAATTCTGAAAATCCTTTGAAAAGTAATTAAATATTTTTTACTAACTTTTTTAGTAAGAAACTTAAAGCAAAACTTGTGCTTTCCATTAAGATTAACATAATAGAAATAAGCGAGTACGTGATTTACTTTATGACTAAATTTATTAACGAGGAAGGTTATAAAATATTTTTATATTTCAAAATATGACAAAAAAATAATCATTTGAATAATTAGAATATATTAAAGGAAATATTATTTATCAAGCATTAATTTATAACGTGCCATAAAACAAATAGATACGAATCAAACTATAATAGAAAACATAACAAATTTTCAACACAAATTTTCCTATGATGTTTATTAGCATCCACATTTATTTAACTTCCAAAAAGATCTTTGAATGCGAAATAAAAAAACGATGATGTGATCGGTGAACGTTGCCCATGTGTGTAACGTGATGACGTAAATCAGCCAACAAATGCTTGGTGCTTCGATTTTCTAACTCGTATTTTTGTACCACTAAAAATAGTGAAATCTTGATTCTACAATTTGCTTCATTATTCTGTAGTAGTGAAGAGCGGAGATTAAAAAATGAGAAACATATTATCAAAGTTTTCGTTATTCTATAGTATGGTATTATAAAATAACAACATTACTGGCAAAATGGTCTATTGAAAAAAATACGAATTGAGGAAATAAACCTTAGTCATAATATCTAATGGGATCATGTGGTCTTAGTATAATCGAGGCTATCTTCGTTCTTTTTTGTTCATAGAAATGTGGCTGAGTTTTTTTAACATCCGCCTTCCTTGATCGTAGGAAAGTTTACATCAGCGGTTCTTAACTTTTTTGGCTGGCGACCCAAAATACAAATATATTTGAAGCCCGCGACCCTTATGTTTTATATTATTTTCCAGTGATAGTAAAACGGATTATAGGATGTTATTTAAAATATAGAAATACACAACATTATTGGATTTTTCTTTATGGAAATGAAACAATGCAGCATTGTAATAAATAATTAGTGACTACCCTGGTGTTGTATTTTTGAGCAAAGAAGATGTATACGTGGAGTTAGGTTGACAGAAAGTGTACACCGCATGTCATGCTGAGGATCCAATCTATTTCTGTACTTATTTTTCATGACAGCAAGGCACCAAAATCCTGATTCACATTAATAACTTTAGTAGTTAGGAATGGTAGCAGGGCTTTTTATACCAGTGAAGTGACATCGATCGACCTAATGATCAAAATTAAAAATATTCGATTTTAAAAATGTAACTATCGAAAAACGAAATTTAACATCTTCATTAAAGTCGTTTGGGGATCTCCCGCGACCCATCTCAGATTATCTCGCGACCCGAATTTGGGTCGCGACCCGAGGTTAAGAATCGCTGGTTTATATTGTACCAAGGATTTGTGACCGGCTTCATCCGTTTTTTTTTTATCTCGCGTGTATATTGTGTACTCCCTGTGCTCACTTATGGCTTTGAAACATCCGCATTTACTAAGAAAATGATGGAAAAGCTAAGAGTGACACAAAGAGCGATGGAAAGAAGAATGTTGAATATCTCGCTAAGGGACCACAAAACTAATGAATGGATTAGGAAGAACACAGGAGTAGCGGATGTGGCCAAAAGAATAGTGGAGGTAAAGTGGAATTGGGCGGGTCATGTATCTCGGATGTCAGATGGACGATGGACAAAAATTGTGATCGACTGGAGACCAAGAACGGGAAGCAGAAGCGTGGGAAGGCCCCAGACCAGATGGTCCGATGACATCAAAAAAGTGGCAGGTCCTGAATGGCGAAGAATGGCACAGGATAGAGACCAGTGGAAGTCCAAGCGGGAGGCCTTTGTCCAATACTGGACTCAAGAAGAGGCTGAGTAAGTAAGTAAGTAAGTAAGTGTATATTCGGAAATGTATTATTTTAGAAATGAAAAAATAATAAATCATTAATGTGAAAAATCAAAAAGTAAGGGCCTTTTCAACGCGGAAGATAAGAAAAGAAAAGAACGAGATAAACTTCACCATTCGTTAATGCCTTCAGGGCCGGATAAATCATAGAACAACCCGGAACAAGAAATCAGGGCGCTTGTCTAAAAAGGGCGCTTAAAATCCTAAAATGTTAATTATATAAATCAAAAATTTCCCAGATATGGCACTCGGTTCTCTCTGCCTTCCCCGAAAGGGACACGGCGTGATGGTGTGTATGATAAAATTCTGCGGTGTTAATATCTTGTCCGTCTATTACCGTGTTATTCGTAAACATATATATACCTACTAAATACTAACAACTGCTCGACAGTCGATTCACACACACACACACAAAATAATCATTGTAATAATTTACTTGCTAAAGTGTTAAATTATCTACATAATGAAGCCAGCGCCCCCTGTCTGAAATCGCCCGGGCGCTTCATAATGAATTTCATATGAGATGATAGCGGCGTGTTTGAAAACATTCCAGATGCTACACGCCACAGTAACTTTAATTATACATTATACTAAGAACTCTTATTGCTTGTTAAGGAAACTACATAAGCCGTTTAAATAAGCGGAACCTGTCAGCAACTAATAGCAAGGTTTTCTATAAAAGGGAAACGAAGTTCTTTAGAGAAATGTTATGATAATTTCAGTGAAGTTTTCCCTTTCGACTTTAGCGACATACTTACTTATTTCCTTGATCTCGGTCGCCGACTCGTCACCTGACTCTTTCAATTATTCATATATTATTGTTTCTATCTCTCTCTTCTGTCTGATGTCAAATGTTAACACGTGTCCATATTTTTTACGAGTCTAGTATAGACCATAGATTTTAATATATACCTATAACTAGATGGAATACTAGTCGGCAAAGTGTATCGAAATCAATGGGAGATTTCGTGTGCTATTTTGTGTAAAATTCATTGGCATACCTCGTTTCATTAATACCTATTAATTTATGTAGGTATTTATTATACCAAGAACTTATTTAGTGTTTTGTGTTAATTAGAATCGCGATTTGTTTTTTTTAATTTAAGTTTGGTGTGATTTTAAATTTTTACTGGAATTTGATAGTTATATTGAGTTTTTTTTAATTAAAAATAGTTTTTATGATATTTTTAGTGTTAACATTAGTTATTAAGTTTAGTTTATTTACATAATACCTGAGATAGTTAAAAGGACTTTTAAATTATATTTTACTTAAAACGGTTTATGTGATGATCCAATACTTTAAAAATTGTAAGACCTAAGGTTTTAGTTTAAAATGCCTACTTCTCAGGATACGGTACATACATGAATAGGAATAGGTAGAATTATAATTTATTTTTGTTCTTTGGTTTATATTAATATATTGATTTTTACTGTATAATATTGAATTATACTGCATAATATAATATTGAAATTCCAAACATTTGGGAGGGGGGGGGGGGGGGGGGGGGCGGTTTGAAATATATTGCTCTGGGCGCAAAAACATGTTAATCCGGCCCTGAATGCCTTCATCAGACTAACGAATTACTAATTAAAAATTAAACATGCTTAATTTACCAAGAAAATTTTAAAATTTTATTAAGATGATACTATTAATACAAAGATTAACCCTGATATATTATAATTGGTTCCCTATAGCGGAGACGTGACTTAATGTACACAAATATTGAAGATTGATTATAATAACAGTTCATAGAATTGATAGAAAAATAAAAGAATAAGGAGAGGAAGAACAAATTAGGTATTATCAAATAGATATTTTTGCTTTAGCCTCTTTTTGAATATGTTTAATGATATAGCCGACACATTCTGGGGGGGCTACTCATGACATATTCTTTATACGATCTTAGCTTGCCTTAATCTTAAAAAATGTATAAATCAATACTCCATCATAGTCCAATATTAATCTTTCTCTACATTTAATCATGAAAAATTATTGATATCTACGTTTAGTATGAAAGTGTCATGAATTGTTGTGTAATTATTTAATTAATTTAACTTCAAATATTGCTAAAGTCTGAAGCTAATCTTAATTTTACTGTAATCAACTTCATGAGTAGCCCTACAGGTCTCAGACTATTCCATAGCCTTAAAATGCTTGTAAAATACTCAGTAAATAAAATTGAGAGTACCAAAACTCATATACACGCAGCGCCTGGTGAGAACGAGCCTGTAAAATATTTCATAATAATACCCATCCAAACAGACGGATAAACTTTGATGTTTATTGTATTGTCGGTAGCGTTTTCACAGCTAAACATAATATACCAACGTAATACCGTTTGCAGAGTTAAATATATGCTTTTTCCAGCTTTAATAAAAATATAGGGAGAAAGTTTGTCTATCTATCCGTGGGTCCGCCTATAGTTGAGCAAATTGAGGATAGACCGTGGGAAGCTTGACGCATTACACGTACATACAACTTCAGGTTGAAACTTTTCTCGATAATTCCTCGTTTGTATCCTTCGCGTTACATTCTTTTCCTCTTTGGCCCGTGTCTTGAGTTTGCTTAATAAAACAAGAAAAGATTTCCTTCCAACAATGAAGGCAACAGTCATTTATGAAACTTTTTTCTCCGTATATTCTATAGAACTGACCCAAATTAGAGCTGTCATTTCAGTCAATCGACAGATACATAATTGATATAATTCAATTACCCATCAACGCTTTATTGTTGGATACCTGGATGCCGGATTTATATTAAATTTTTTCCCCACGCGACGTGATGTGATGCGTCAGAGCGGTATCGGTCTCATTCGTGTAGTATGGCTTCCAACGTGTCGCATCAGATGCGATCCTTGGGGGGCTAGTCTGGTTCGACCGGCGAAATCAAAACCCTAGTGATTACCCATATCATGGATATAATTATCGTATGGAGTTCAATGACATCTATAGATATTGTAGAACTCCATATAATAATAGATATGGGTAATCACGAGGGTTTTGATTTCGCCGATTGAACCAGACTTGCCCCCCTGATCTGCGTCAAGGTGGTGAAGGGCGGGGAAGCAGCCGCATCATAACACATCAGACAGTGTACAGACATCATCAGATGTGTTGTGTTTTCATATTTGATAGGAGCCGAACAAAAATATATTACTTAACGGATCAATAAGATATTACTCTTGAATGAAAAAATAAACAAAAACATTATATTAAAAATAAAACAATATGTTTTAAATTCTAAGTTTATTTTTTAATTCGTCGATAGCTATTTTGCCTTGTTAGGGCATCTTCAAGACTATGGCGAAATAGCTATCGACGAATTAAATATACGTAGAATTTAAAACACATTGTTTTATTTTTAATATAATTTAAAATGGAATTCTACTACGTAAAATATCCACAAGTACTTAAATAAAAACAGTGCTTGAAAAATACAGTGAAACTCGCCTTTAGTCCCTCTTTTTCTACTCACTGGACAAACTCAATACTTTCTTCTCTTTCTTTTTTTTGACGAGTAAACAGAATCATACTCAATAATATATGATTCTAAAGTTTTTGAGTTAACAGAGTGGAAATTCATTTAAAAATTAATGAAAAAATATATACCAAAGTATTTTTACACGAAAATTCGATTATAATGACCGAATACTTTTGCTGAGATGGCTCGGCATAATCAAGGTCTAAAATGAAACTAACCAATTCAAACAAAAATCATCCTTCACTACAATATTTACAGCGTTACCACCTGTGTGGGTGGAGTTTCAGTGATTGTACAATGTTGCCAAATATGTGGGTCAGTCAAAGTTTGAAGATAGGCTAAGTTTGGCGAAAGCGTTCGGTCATTATAATTGAATCTTTGTGGAAAAATACTTTGCTATAATATATTTGTTCATCAACTATATATTTTCTTCATAATATGAATCAGAATCGGATGATTTATAAGAAAACATCGGGAAAGTATGTACGCCCTGAGAGCTGAACAAGCGCACTTGAGGTGATTTTCCACGAAAACGGCGCTATACAAGTTATCCAACTATAATAATAATAATGCGTCGGAACGACATAATAAATATAAACGCAAATCATCACGTCAGAGCACATCACCTCGTGTCGCGTGGGACAAATATAAATCCGGCACAACTCACTCATTACGATCGTAGGAATATAGAGTTAAATCAGCTTTGCAAATATTGTTGATGACGTTCTCAATGTGAGCTTGTACACCTATAAAATGAAACTGGGATCGATATTGTTTTCCTAGCCATTTCTATTGTGTTTCTGGTCGATTATTTTTTTTTTATTTTCCCATTGTCAAAATTGTTTTTAATGTTTAATTTCTATTGCCTATAGATATGTTTTGTATCTGTGCATATTTATGTATTTGTATTGTGAACTTTCTTAATTGATTTTTAATTTTTTGTTTTATTCTTATCATACACTTTGTTTTTTGTAATACTTTATTTTTTTGTTTTATTACTATACTATCTATTTGTATTTTAGTGATTCTTTTGAACATTCTTGGTTGATTTTTTTATTATACTTAATTATTTTTTTTATTTTTATGCACTTAGATGATGTGATTATGATATGTTTTTAAATATTATTTTTGTTATTTTCAATGTAAATGGTTGTTATATACCGTAAATAAATAAATAAATGTAAGTTTTCTGTCACTAGTCGTATTCATGATTTGTTTTTATTACTCACGTAAGTATAGTCTCCTGCAAACAACTTGATAGTTTTTAAACCGAAAATTGAGGAACAAAATCACAAATCGAATATTTTTATTATTGCATATGCGCAAACATTGGATTTTTTTCCCTGTCGGGAGTCAAAGATATTTTTTAACAGATTTTTTTAATTATCTCAATAGAGACGAAGTTGGAATATTTATTGTAGGAGAACCGGGAAATCAAGGCACCTACAGGGCTTACGACCTGTCATCGGCTGGTTTACGTGATCACTTTATGCGCTTGCGCAACGTTCACCAATTATACCTTTTAATGAGATCCCTATCAATTCAATTTTGAAAGTTCTATATATTGTAATACTGAAATTCTTTTCGCTTGAAAATAAGGAATTTTTACTACAGCCATCTATGGGTGAAATTATGAACAACAATCTTATTATTTTTATTTATTTTGTTGGAACGCCATCTATTGAGAGAATTGGTTTTTTGTAAATAATGAAAGCTACAATTATTTACAAAAAACCAATTCTCTCAATAGATGGCGTTCCAACAAAATAAATAAAAATAATAAGATTGTTGTTCATAATTTCACCCATAGATGGCTGTAGTAAAAATTCCTTATTTTCAAGCGAAAAGAATTTCAGTATTACAATATATAGAACTTTCAAAATTGAATTGATAGGGATCTCATTAAAAGGCATAATTGGTGAACGTTGCGCAAGCGCATAAAGTGATCACGTAAACCAGCCGATGACAGGTCGTAAGCCCTGTAGGTGCCTTGATTTCCCGGTTCTCCTACAATAAATATTCCAACTTCGTCTCTATTGAGATAATTAAAAAAATCTGTTAAAAAAATTACAAATATTAAATACAAGCTAAATGAATGTTTTCGCCTTAATTTATTTATTGAAATGTCGCGATATACCTAAAGATTAATTTCCGGACAGTATCCAAAACACGTATCTAATTCTTAAAGGTTTGTAAAATTTTGTTGATTCATATTAAATTCATAGAGGTAATTAAAAAAAACTCACTCAGGTAAAACTCCTTTGTTTTTTGGACCAGAATTCCCATAAAAAAACACTTCTTGATTTAAAACAATAAATAAATTTGGAATGGTAAAATAAAACCAAAGTTTTCAGTTCTACTAATTTAATGACACTGACTAGTTTCGGTCATCCAGTGACCATTTTCAATTTCACTTCTTGATTTACCAAACGGAATTCTGGTTTTAAAATGAGAGTTTTTTTTTGATTTCGGTATCTATCGGTGTGAAGTTTTTGTATAGATTGGGATGATCATATGCCATTTTAGTTCGTTGGTTATGCCGACTCTAAGATTCCATTTTCCGCTCTTCGCTTTGAATCGTATTTTTACAAGAAACAAATTATTTTTTGTTTTCATATTATTATTCTGCTTGTTCCTTTTTTGTCCTGGCGCTGTGTAAAGGCTGGGGCCCAAAAAAACATTATTATTATCGCGATGCTGTTCATATTTATGTCTCTATATTATTTTTTCATGCAAATGCTTTGAAATTTTAGCCATCCTTCAAAAATTCAAAACTGTAAAACAGCACTTAAGAGGCGCTTTAATGTTTCTCCGTTGAAGGTAACTTGAACTGATGTTAATCAAAACTCCATTTTCTCAGAGAAAAAATCATTTTGAAAAAAAACAAATATACCCGAAGGTACTTACACAAGTTTAATATGTTTTCTTTTCGGAAAATTATACACGCGTGTTTTCTTTCAAATATTTGTATGTAACGGAATAATACTTAAATATATTAGTTGTTCTTTTCTCCATTTTGTATGATTACCATGATAATAATAACCAAAAAGAATTACAAAAAAATGTTTATATGAAGATAATGAAATAAATATTCATGTAATATTTATCTGTTACACATGATCCCGAATTCCCCTCCTTGTCATTTTTATGCTGTTAACTGTTTTTTTTGTTTTTTATTGTTTTCTTTGTGTAATGTGTTTTTCTTAACTTTACACAAAGTTTTTGTCATTCTTTGTAATCTGGTTGGTTATATTATGTTTCCTTACCGTATTTAGCTTGCCAGTGTACAAAATATTTTTTACATTATGTACAAAATTATAAATAAACAAATATATATCTGTAAGTATAAATCATCTGAGAAGTTCTACATCAGAAGGCGACACAATGTCTGCAAAATTATTTAAATTAGCTCTTAAAGATGTCTTTAAAACCATCGATTGGAGTAAACATCAATGGCGAATCACTATGTTTGCAGATGATATTTTATCATTAGCAAATTAGACTACATATATGTAAAACATCTAAATTAATCAGTCTACTAATTTTGAACGGCCTCAAACAAGGTGGTCTGATGATATAAGACGATGGATGTAGGCGGATGGATTCGGTCTTCCCAAGATAGGGAGCTGTGGAGGTCTCAGTGGGAGGCCTATGTCCATAACTGGACGAAGGAGGGCTGATGCAGAAGAAGTAGAATATAAATTTAACACTGCTTTGCCAGGGCCGAGTTTGTTGTCAAATATCGATTTATTTCAATTAACCAATGTTTTGAACTTAGTGGACCAATCATTAACCAAAAAATTGTCCTCTACTGAGTATAAAACCTAAACCACCATCCATCCGCCATGGCATAGTTGGTAAACTATTTGGCTTCTATTGGGGCATCCTGGGTTCTATCCCCCAACAGAGATGAAGTTTATTTAAATTCTACTTTATATTCCACGCAAATATTACTTCTCTAGCCTGGAAACCCTGGTTAGTTGGAAGAAATTGCCATATGGCTATTCGTCACTTGCGTTGGGAAGGAAATTTTCACTTTAAATATTATTATTATTATTATTATTATTCAATAATAATTTGGCAATGAGCTTGCCACTTGTGCCAAGTTCGAAAAACTATTCATAAATAAATAAATAAAATATTACATAAAAAATGGTTTAATATCCTCTCAAAGAAAACATTGGGCTGAGGAATTCATTTTCAAGAGATGAGAGATTGGTTCCCTTATTTATTTTTGCGAAATGTAGAGCTCCTTGAAATCCCAGCCTTTCAGACAATTTTCCTCAAAGCAATTGCCCATACCTTTAACCAGAAATTTTCCTTCCAGTTTCCCTTCCTCTGACTTGTGAATCTCACTGTCCATCTGCCGCCAGTTATACACTTAAAAGTCATATTTCAGAATTGACTTCAAAACAATTTGATTTAATAATTGAAAACCAAATTGTTTATGAAATTTATAATATAAATTTATTCGGTGACAGTCGCAGACGGCCAGATGCGAAAACATGTTTATTATTATTTATAAGGCTATTTTTGTGCGACGTGATATATTTTACTAAATAAATAGATCATTCAGCAAACGGAGTTAATAAATTTTATGAAATGTTTGAACTAAATACGGGGGCGATTTGTATAATAAAATGGTACATATCAATCTCGGTGAATATTTCCATTCATCAAAAGAATATTTAAATTACTCTAATAGTAATATTTATTCATTTGACACTGGCATAGAATAGTGTTTCTATTCGTTTCTATTTATCTTTGTTTCCGGGTGTCCCGTAAGAGGCTGGTATCTTCTTCGTGCCATCTTCCGACGAGGATGAGGTCCTCCGACGTTGGCGATAACTGCTGAGAAGGTCGTGAAGATCACAAATGTTGCGGAGCCATGACATTTGACGTCTTCCTATTCTTCAGCGTCCCAAATATGATATCTTTGTGTGACAACTACATACTATACAGTTCTAAAACTTTCCCTATGGACTGGGGTAGGTGACTGCGAAATCCTCTCAATGTATTTATTTATTTGGATTAGTAAACAGTTATGTTAACAATTACAATACACAAACGATTTACAGAAATGAGACCAATTACATACTAATGACAAAAAGTACAGAAAAATGACAGTTACAAAAAATAGAATAAAAAAAAGCATTTCATATATTGTAATAAGTATGTATATCTGTGGGAAGGATGTGGATGATTAGAGGATGGGTTATAAGGAATGAAGTAAACATATTTATTCAAATATCGTTATAGGCGAATGCAACCTATCATATAGTTCAATTCTGTATAGCAGTTGGCTACTATCAAACATTTCCAGGCCTGCAAAGTTATTGTTGTAACTATTGCAAGCCCGCACAATGAATGCGTTCTGCTCTGTAGTGGTACGCGCTCGGTCTGTGTAGAATAGGGTGTTACGTCTGCCACTTTGCATCGGGACATGAAAAGGAATTAATTTTAATATGTCGGGTGAGTCTATTATGTAATTTAGAATTTTGTATAATGTCATTTGGTCAGTAACTGTATGTCTAAGTTCCAATGTCTCAATGTTGAAGGCTGTTAAAATATCCGATTTAGATGCAAATCTGTGGTATGAACGAAATTTGAGGTAATTTAAAAATTTATGCTATCAACTACATATTATGTAGCTCGCGCTCGACGTTTGTTGAGCCATGACATCTGACGTCTTACTATTCCTCGGCGTCCCTCTATTTTGTTCCTCGTAAACAGTTGGAGCAATCCATACGCTTTTCCTCGCAGTACATGACCCAACATGACATCTTTCTGTGTCTACTACATACTGTACAGTTCTAAAACTTTCCCTATGGAGTGGGGTAGGAGACTGCGAAATCCTCTTAATGTGCCAACTACATATATTATGTAGCTCGCGCTCGACGTCTGCTCTCCTGGGTGAGGACATTTGATATTTTATTTACCTAAGAAATTTTCAGGAATTGAACATACAATAGGCGAAATAGCATTCTGCCTTAATTTATTAAAAGTTAAATAAATTGTTTTTACACAATACCTACTTAACTTACCTGTCCGGCTGGTTAAAACTCCTGCCACTCTAATATGCGGTGACTACTATCCTATCGCCTTGTCGTTTGCCATAATCAGATCTCCAGGGGTGCATCCTTTCCCCATAAGTGGGCATATCAGAAGGTGACTCTCATCCTGGGTTTACGCCGCAGTCACATAGAGCAGTCTTTCTCAAAGTGGGCGATAACGCCCCCTTGTGCGCGTTGGAGACCTAGAGGGGGGCGTTAAGGGGCCCAGAAAAAAATGGGGGGCGTTGGCGTGGTGTAGGGGGGCGATAGTTGATTTGTAATTTCACTTACTTTATTTTTTAAATTTCACGAAAATCAAAACCTACCTACTACTCAATATCTAATAACTAGTTTATATTTCTATCCTGTATGATACCTACTGATGTTTTTGAGTAAAATCAAAACCTACCTACTACTCAATATCGAATAACTAGTTTATATTTCTATCCTGTATGATACCTACTGATGTTTTTGAGTAAAATCAAAACCTACCTACTACTCAATATCGAATAACTAGTTTATATTTCTATCCTGTATGATACCTACTGATGTTTTTGAGTAAAATCAAAACCTACCTACTACTCAATATCGAATAACTAGTTTATATTTCTATCCTGTATGATACCTACTGATGTTTTTGAGTAAAATCAAAACCTACCTACTACTCAATATCGAATAACTAGTTTATATTTCTATCCTGTATGATACCTACTGATGTTTTTGAGTAAAATCAAAACCTACCTACTACTCAATATCGAATAATTAGTTTATATTTCTATCCTGTATGATACCTACTGATGTTTTTGAGTAAAATCAAAACCTACCTACTACTCAATATCGAATAACTAGTTTATATTTCTATCCTGTATGATACCTACTGATGTTTTTGAGTAAAATCAAAACCTACCTACTACTCAATATCGAATAACTAGTTTATATTTCTATCCTGTATGATACCTACTGATGTTTTTGAGTAAAATCAAAACCTACCTACTACTCAATATCGAATAACTAGTTTATATTTCTATCCTGTATGATACCTACTGATGTTTTTGAGTAAAATCAAAACCTACCTACTACTCAATATCGAATAACTAGTTTATATTTCTATCCTGTATGATACCTACTGATGTTTTTGAGTAAAATCAAAACCTACCTACTACTCAATATCGAATAACTAGTTTATATTTCTATCCTGTATGATTCCTACTGAAGTTTTTGAGTAAAATCAAAACCTACCTACTACTCAATATCGAATAACTAGTTTATATTTCTATCCTGTATGATACCTACTGATGTTTTTGAGTAAAATCAAAACCTACCTACTACTCAATATCTAATAACTAGTTTATATTTCTATCCTGTATGATACCTACTGATGTTTTTGAGTAAAATCAAAACCTACCTACTACTCAATTTCGAATAACTAGTTTATATTTCTATCCTGTATGATACCTACTGATGTTTTTGAGTAAAATCGAAACCTACCTACTACTCAATATCTAATAACTAGTTTATATTTCTATCCTGTATGATACCTACTGATGTTTTTGAGTAAAATCAAAACCTACCTACTACTCAATATCGAATAACTAGTTTATATTTCTATCCTGTATGATACCTACTGATGTTTTTGAGTAAAATCAAAACCTATCTACTACTCAATATCGAATAACTAGTTTATATTTCTATCCTGTATGATACCTACTGATGTTTTTGAGTAAAATCAAAACCTACCTACTACTCAATATCGAATAACTAGTTTATATTTCTATCCTGTATGATACCTACTGATGTTTTTGAGTAAAATCAAAACCTACCTACTACTCAATTTCGAATAACTAGTTTATATTTCTATCCTGTATGATACCTACTGATGTTTTTGAGTAAAATCGAAACCTACCTACTACTCAATATCTAATAACTAGTTTATATTTCTATCCTGTATGATACCTACTGATGTTTTTGAGTAAAATCAAAACCTACCTACTACTCAATTTCGAATAACTAGTTTATATTTCTATCCTGTATGATACCTACTGATGTTTTTGAGTAAAATCGAAACCTACCTACTACTCAATATCTAATAACTAGTTTATATTTCTATCCTGTATGATACCTACTGATGTTTTTGAGTAAAATCAAAACCTACCTACTACTCAATATCGAATAACTAGTTTATATTTCTATCCTGTATGATACCTACTGATGTTTTTGAGTAAAATCAAAACCTATCTACTACTCAATATCGAATAACTAGTTTATATTTCTATCCTGTATGATACCTACTGATGTTTTTGAGTAAAATCAAAACCTACCTACTACTCAATATCGAATAACTAGTTTATATTTCTATCCTGTATGATACCTACTGATGTTTTTGAGTAAAATCGAACCTGATATTAAATCCATCAAATTCATCCATCTGATTAGATTAGTCTTCAAACTAAAATTGATTACCAATCTATATTGTTTCTTTTAATTTGATTAAAATATTATATTCTTAATATTATAAAGTAGCGTTTTAATTGCTCTCACTCGTAAAAAATTCTAGTTTAGAATGTAAGTTTAAACACCAGAACCGACTAACTTAGCACACTATAACTAAATTAATTAAAGTAATGAAATTGTGGTTTTTAAGTTTGAGGAGTGTATAAAAAACTGGGGGCGCTGAAAAATAATTGATTTTCAAAGGGGGCGGTAAAAAAAATAAGTTTGATAATATCTGACATAGTGTGTCATCTTCAGAGAGGTACCCCCATCTTGCGAGGTTCACTCTACATCGTGTGACACCGAACCCTTAATCTGTTGAGGATTGTCCATGTACAGTAGGGCACACAGAGTAGTAGGGCAGGTCTTTACACAATACACGGCAAAGTTATGTGTCATACACGTTGCGTTCCCGGAAAACGACAGGCATAGTGAACATCACTAACAATCATTCGACATTTCGTTTGTGTTTAGTCGATTTTTAAACGGGTCATCAATCATAAACGAATTACCAAAGAAAGACAAACCCACGAAGAATAAGATGCGAAACCCTGATTACTTGTCGAAAAATTAAATCCGACATTGATGATACTAAAAAGCTATTTTTAAAATGAAAAATAATATTAAAAAAAAGGAATGAATATATAATATAGTAATAATCCAAGAGATGGCAACGTTTTCGATTAATTATTTTTAATGACTGGTTTTTTGATATTTCCTTTTCTTTATATTTGAAAATTGCAGATTTTAACAATATTTCAATACAATTTGAACTCGTTTGTCATTTGTACCTATAAATATGTACTTGTGAAATATGTACTGCTTAAAAAAGAAACAGAAATCTTCCCGGGTGTGCGCTGAACAAATCATCATGTTTCATTATAAGCAGATGGGTGGTATGAGAGTACAAAAAGGACTTACAAAGATACAAATGATATGAGTATAAAATCTGATATTTTCACCTATAGAAAGGGGATGTGCACGCAACCACTCCCAGGTTCCAAGCTTACCATTTTCATACTCATATTCATTATGAAAGGAATTATCAAAAAATCAGCCATCAAAAAATGTATTGTTTTTTGACGTTTTCTCACTATTGTTTTTTAAGACTCATGTGACTTATTGTACTCAATTTAAAATATCAAGCAGGAGCTTAAATCTTTCAGGTGAATCATTTACATCAATCAGTGAGCTACCCATACTTTTTCACGCAATATATATGATTGTACCTTGAAAAGGATGTGTGCTGTGTAGGTTTAGACAGAGTAAAGCGATCAAATTTTAAAAATATCTCCCCTTTGACTCTAAAACTTTATGTATTGTTTGAGAGTATTTCTCTAATATCAATTTTCATACCATAAATAAGTTGTTCAGGGACGTTTACGGCACCCATTAGTATTCATTTTGATATTTTTATTTTACATTTAAAGTATGATTAAATAACGAGCAGTCGAAGTTTACTGTATAATATTTAGTGAGTGATGAAGGAAGAGGAAATTTTATAGAAACGCAAATACTATTTTCGTTTAGTTAAACGCAAATACTATCTGCAATCTTTTTTTAACCTTAATCTGACATTCTTCAACTACTAATTTTTCTTATTTTCATCTGATCATTTTATTCATGTTTTTGTTTTATTAATCATGATGTAATTTACAAAAAATTAATAAAAATAAACAGTTTATATAATCTTGACTTTTTTTTTATACTAGTTGCATGTAACACATGAGATCCAACTGTCGATAGCGATAGTATGTATAGTTGAAGAATATGTACCAAACTATAAACCCATAGATACAAATTATTGAATATTTTCAGATATTTTGTTTTCTATACAACATATGTAGGTATGTATGTCAAGATAGGATAGTATGGAAGAAGATCCTTTTTCCTACCCAGAATATGCAAATTGCATGATGGTATGTATGTATGTTTGGAGATGAAGTAACAAACTATTAAGTCTTCTTACATATTGTGTATAGGCGACTGCCATACAAAATGTATGAAGCGATGTCGTCACTAAATTCAATTTTTAAAAAAATTGTTAAAAAAAAATTGAGATCTTCTACTACAATGTTAATATTTTTTATAGAAAATTAAATTATCTAGTTGGGGTGTTTCGGCTTTTTTCGATAATTGTAAAAGTTTTGGAAATATAGGCAGTTAAACTCATAAATTTATCATAAAAAAAATATTTTTCTTAATAAAAAATGTTTGAGAAACCCTGGAATTTTTTTGAAAAAACTAATTTGAGATTTTGTATTTGTCTATGTTTGTACCAATTTTCAGCGTTCTACCGTTTATGGTTTCTGAGATATATGGAAAAATAAAATAAAAATTCAAAAGTTGATAACCCCTGACTGAAACAAAAATTCAAAATTCCGAGTATAAAAGTTTTGTAGGCCTGTAACTGTTTATATATTCTGAAATTTTAGGCTCTGTAAATTGAGCGGATCAAAAGTTATAAGGGGGGGACGGACACACACACACACAGACACACAGACACACAGACACACACACACACACACACACACACACAGACACACAGACACACACACAGACACACGAAATATTCTACTCCGAATTTTGAGTAAATCCGTGTATGGAACATATATGCTGCGAAGCCTCTAAGTTGGTGTTTTTTGACTTCAAAGTTGGAAAATCCATGAAAAAAGTAGACCTCTCCATACAATTCTCGCGTATTCTGGCTTGATACATTGTCGATATGTTAAGAGAACAAAGTTCTCCTGAACAAATCGACAGTTGGAAAAAAAATGAATATGTCCTTGTTAAACAAGTACATATACATCTTCCTACGTTACCTAAAATAAGCAAATAAATGCTTATGCTATGGGTGAACGAAATCGGTCGAGGCAGGATTCGAACTCGCGACCACTGGATTACAAGCCCAGCGCGCTAACCACTCTGCCACCGTCATGTTTGAGTCAGATTATTATAAATTATTATTATACAAAGAAAGACACAATTTGGTTTATTTTCAGATTGTTAAAATTGGTGTTGTGAAAATAATATTGTTAATCATGAAAAATTTAAGATTGAATTTTGTCTACCTACCATAAACTAAATTATAAGTTGGTGGATTATTTCACAAAGGTCATGGGAGGATAATAACGAGAGTGCGCAAAAGAAACGTTTATTTTTTCTGGAATCACTCCGTGTACTTTCATACATTTTTATTACAAAAAAATATTTTTGCAACAATAATTTATAACGAGTTTATTTAGAACTTAGACCAACATTGTGAGCTAAGTGGCTTTGTTCTCAAGAAAACTTAATTATAATCTAAGTATGAGTTTTCGTATCTTTTGTTAGAGATTTTATTCACAAGGTGTCAAAAAATAACAAATTTTTAGAACTTGATTAAATAACAAATAATTAAGTTACATTTTTAATATATTAAATCAATTTAATTAAATAAATTAAAATCAAAATTGTGTGAAATTGCGTTCCCCAATTATACTACGCAGTATCAACGTAGCATATATAGATACATTGTTAAGAAATGAGATACTGTAGGTATATCAATAGAATAAAAGGTTTATGAAAAACTTACATACGTTTATTGGTTAAGATAATTGCACAATTACAACTTTATAAAATTAATTATATTACGATTAAACACCCGCGAATAAGAGAGAGATATTAGGGACGATGACGTCACACGCGCAACTCAGGTGAGAACTCCACAGAGAACGTCGGGGTCACCAATCATAGCGGTGTGAATGCTATTGGGGTTTTTATTTAATTAAGAATATAAAATATCAGAAGGTTGCGATTTTAACTACGTGTTATTTGATAATCAGTTAATTAGTAGAAATAGTAATTCAGTGATGAAGGGTTTCATAATAAAAGAGGACTTACATGATTTGCGTCTATTTTTGGTTTAAATAAATTACAATATAATACTTGAAAAATTTACAGATGTTCGCGATGTTTGGGTCGATATTAATTTTACGCGTATAGTTAAACAGTTAACACTGTTGTCGTCCTGTCGGTTGATATGCGAATGGCAAACCGCGCTGCATATTCTGTTCAGGAACTGATCTCCTTCGGCCATCTTCGTTAATACGAATGAGATGCGAGACTATCCGACGAGTGACTTTTTCATTGACGTAAATTGATTGTGGTATATAGCATCGCCACACTTTTTTATGATAATATATGAAATTGGCGCACTTGAACTTTTTACTCAATTTTTATTACATTAAGTTATTGAGCTCTACTATGTTTATAATATGCATGTCTTACTAAATAAAGTTAATCTTCGCGTATTTTGTGCACAATATCTGCTTAAATTAAAAGATAATTTACAAATTGTGATTTTTTTGCCAATAATGTCATTCCTAGTTGTTGAATTTAAAATATCGGTTGAATATATTATTGAATAAATGGAACAAAGCCGATTATTGATAAGAAATAACACAAATTTGAAAATGAAATATTTCGAACAATGCCAAATTTGAGAAACCTCGTGAAATATTTTTTATCGGAAAAGAGAGTACATAAAATGAAGATTCGAGTAAGGTAAAAGATAAGACGTCCATAATTGTCAACATAGATCGGACAGGTAAAAGGATTGGATACTTTACTGGCCGCTATAAATTGAATATACGCAGAAAGCAATAACAATCGGATGAAAGTCCACGGAATAAGGTTTGATTTATCAAAAAAACGACATACAAGTAGGCAATCAATAAAAACGGCTGTGAGTTTATAAAAACCTGACTCGAAATTAAGCTAGTATAGTTTTTTCAATATTAAAATCGAGTCAATAAGTAATTTAACATCTATAAAATTTTATAGTTCAAAATAAAAACATAACACGAGACGAAATTTATTACCTCAAACAAAATTTCATGCATCATTGTTATTACAGTAATAAGACAAATTTACAGTAATACGTCAATATTACAGTAATTCGCTAAACTTACATTAATACGCCAAATTTACAGTAATACGTCAAATTTACAGTAATACCGCAAATTTACAGTAATACGACAAATTTACAGTAATACGTCAAATTAACAAATAAAACGAAAAAAATATCATTATTTCTATTTATTTTCCTACTCACCACACATTTTATTATATTGTTGTTTATTTGAGAATTATTAAAAAAAAATTACACCCGTATTCAGAGACAAAGTATACAAGGACGAAGGAGGTCTCGGGTCTTCAAGGTATCTTGAAGATACGCATACTCCTCACATTATTTTTTCTATTTACAGGGCATACCTCAACGAGCCTTGAGAAAAGCATTTATAATGTATTCAGTTGAACGTATTTCGTCATACAAATAATAATCATTATGTACATGACAAGGCATACGAGGACTGAGGAGGACTGAGGAGGACTAACCTCTTCAAGGTATCTTGCAGACATGCGTAGTCTTCCCATTATTTTTTCCTATTTACAGGGCATACCTAAAGGAGCCTTGAGGAAAAAAAAACATAGATATGTACTAACTTGTAACATATTTCGTCATACAAATAATAATCTTATGATGTCTAACACTGAATAAAAAACTGTGAAATTTAATTCAGACGATATCATATCTTCCAAATTTCAGTGTCTAATTTATTCATTGTATTTTCAAATAAGACTTATTGAATTCAGAAGATCGACATATTGAAAAGAGAGATTTTGATTTGGTAGAAAAAGAAAGTGAGTTGTATTTTTATGTAGATACTATTGATGATTGAGGGCTCCATTTTTTGAGTAACTATCGAGTGATAACAAATTACGAGTTATGATATTAACGCATCTCTAAATTATTACCACGTGTTATAGTACAAAACACAAGATAAATCGTGAAACTTTCAACTATCTACATGTGTGAAAATTTGATCAATTCTCAAACCAGAACATTATAAAAAAAAGTTTTGTTATAATAAATATTTCCTTGAACTTTGCATAAGTGGTGAAATTTATTGCCACGTGGGAATCATATTCAAACTAACCAACAACGTAAAGATATAAGTTTTGTTTGAGAAGTAATTTCCCATAGGGAGTCGAACCCAGAACACAAATGAAATAAACATGAAAAGTCCACACAGTGGCGGTTGGAACACATCAGTTTGGATTTAGTTGGGTTCTACGATACATTTTGGAAGATTATATATGTACTATAGAAATATATAGGTCAACTTTAGTATCTTCGTAAATTGTCTTCCTGGTATAGTCACATTTTTTCAACACTGATGTCAGATTTGTAAAAAGAATAAACGTCATAAATCAAATAAAATACCGGCAACATACAATTGGATGTTTGTTTAGGATTTTTTTTAAATTTAGTAAACGAATAAATCACAATTTATATACATATTATAATTAATCTGGGGGGCAAGTCTGGTTCGACCGGCGAAATCAAAACCCTAGTGATTACCCATATCATGGATATAATTATCGTATGGAGTTCTATGACATCTAAAGGTACCTATTGTAGAACTCTATATAATAATTATATCCATGATATGGGTAATCACGAGGGTTTTGATTTCGCCGATTGAACCAGACTTGCCTCCCAGGTGTATAACTTTCATAATATACAATATATAATAAATAACATTTTTTAATTGAGAAGAAATCTCGTGGGGCTGACATAATATGTGCATCAATTTTAGTGCAGAAAAATACTCTAATTTGTATTATTTAATAAAATTAGTTGGCTTTCGATGTTTTGCAGCGAATTACGTGTCACTTATTTCCTGACCTTTGCATCCATAGATTTTTAACAAAGCTTTATTTCTTTATTTTACTTCTCGGGCAACTAACAGGTACTATGTCAAATATTGATTTAACACGCACCCAATAACAAGTTGCCACATTCTGGAGACTTACGATATTAATCGTCTCACAGATCCAGACTGAAAACACAATTAAAAACTGTGTCTCCACCGGGAATCGAACCCGGGACCTTTGGATCAGCAGTCAGATACCTAACCAACTGAGCCATGAAGGCCGACACCCGCAATCTCTTGTTTGTCGAGTTCTACCTATCTTATATTGTTATATTACCTAAAAAAATAATAAAATATTGAATAAAAATGGTTTGGACACATATACGAAAACGCATTTATAATATACATATAAGGATTATAAAAAGGTTAAAGAAGATTTTGAAATAAATGGAAAATTGTATTAAAACAAAAATTAAAAAAAAGTAAAAAAGAGATATTAATCAATTTAGTGTTCTATTCACAGTATTTTTTTATCATATTGTAAACAAAAAAGGATATAAAAGTATATATATACATGGTCACTACAATTGTTTAATTTTAAGATATTATAATTTTTTTCAAGTGTAAAGGGTCACATTACAGGAGTTCGGTCCCGTAAGCAGTGTTCTCGCAGTACGGGACCTTACCTTTTTCTCAAATAACTCTTGTTATACGATCTTAAGACTCAACAAGAGTTCATTAAATCATTTAGCACTTATAAAAATGTTGCGAGGCAGTTATGCGTAAAAGTGGAATGGTTATACATGCTTGTGTATTTATTCTGCTGCTTATAGAAAATAAGTTGGAATTATCTTTATAAATTTGATACTGTGAGATTATTTTATAAAAATCTTCAACAGTTGGAAGTTTAAATTCTTGAAATATTTATTATTTATTTATTATAATTTACAAAATCATTTTTTTACATATAATATGTATCCACCTTACTAGGCTTAGCCTGTACCGAGGTGGAATATTTCACAATCACATTAATACATATTTATATAATATTTTCGTATTTCATTCAGTTTTAGCGACAGAAAATTAAATAATTAAGTTTTAAACATATCATCCATTCATTTCAATTATTAGAAATGAATAGATGATGTGTTTAAAAATACATTAATATTTTTTTGTGGCCATCTCTTATGACCATTTAAGGAAACCTTGGACCTTAAAGATGTCTCGAAGACGTTTTTCTTTATTCAGAGTGAATGTGAAAGCACCATCATGATAATGATAAAAATACACCGGGAAGACTACTATAGCGCCATTTTTGTGATAACATCACCTCAAGGGCGTTTTGAATAGATACCAGGTTTTTATATAACTCGCGGAAGAAGTGAGTTTTCAAGCGTTTCCTGAATAGGGCTTAGTTGTAGATCATTCTTAGTTTAGGTGATAGTTGATTCCACGAGGCTGGTCTAGCTGTGGCTTTTCGGCTTTTCAGGCTTTTCATGGTGGCTGAACGAAGTATTTTTTGTAGCTCGTTTGCGGTGAAAGGGAAGCAGAAGTTTGTGAGATACGTAGGAGCTATGCCATGGATTGCAGACATAGTTTTTTCGTAAGTCAGCAAACATATGTAGTTTG
The DNA here is from genome assembly GCA_963576475.1 of Molanna angustata. NCBI lineage: Eukaryota > Metazoa > Arthropoda > Insecta > Trichoptera > Molannidae > Molanna > Molanna angustata. The sequence continues at coordinate 23,361,744 of OY754976.1, read as the reverse complement.
TATTTGACTCTCTCTGGCACTTTCAGGTAGTAAAGATTTCGAATGTGGTGAGAAATGTGAGAGAATTTGGCGGCTCCGGTGATAAGCCTATACAGATGGGTCGATGGCAGAGCGGTTAGCGCGCTGGGCTAGTAATCCAGTAGTCGCGAGTTCGAATCCTGCCGATTTCGTTCACCTAAGCACAAGCATTTATTTGCTTATTTTAGGGAACGTAGGAAGATGTATATGTACTTGTTTAACAAGGACATATTCATTTTTTATTAAAAAAATCTTGAGGAACCCCCAAGAATTTCTCAAAGTATAAACATTCCTCCATGTTTTGTATTTGTTCTATCTTCAGCTAGCTCTACACTGCTGGATTAGGCCTCTTCTAAATACTTCCAATCGTCTTTTTTTGGGCTTTTTGCACCAAAACACCCATCGAATTCCTGTTCTGGGCACGCGTATTCTGATACTTTGAAAAAGAGAACGGAGAGAAAAGATTTTGAATACCTAGTAGAGAACGAGAAAAAAATCCAGCCATCTTTATGAGATAATCAGTGAACATACTCGTGTTATATTATATTCTTCTACTATTTTATTAACTTTGATCGAGTCATAATAAAAAAAGAATTTATTTCTCAAAATCATCACCCATTCATATATTACGAAACATTTTGAGATATATTATCGATTTGTTCAACGTATTGAAAAGCAAACTAGGGTGATAGATGTTTGGGGTTGGATCACCTATAAGATATATTGACATGCCATTATCGAAGGGAAATAGGGGTGTTAAGGGGGCCACTAAGACTTGTCAAACCGAAGGTATGTATGTAATGTCACAGTTTTTTGTAAGTTTCCGAGGTATGACCGTGACCCATATTTCTTAACCGAATAACCTTTTCTTCGTCTTTCATAACTTAGAAATCATTTATTGTGGATCGTGATATTATTTAATCCATTTATTATACCTTTTTCGAAGAATCTATACTTTAACAAGTGACACGCGAACCAATACAACTTAATCGTTTGAGGTGATTAGAAATTATTACTAAAAAAACAAAGAATTTTACTAATACATCGCAAGAACAATAATTTGCTAGATATATCATGCTTTAGAGAATATTGGTGTGTGACTGAGACAGCAGAATGTGAGAGAGATGGACGGAATAGACGGCGAATGGTATTAGCGGGCCTCTTTTGACACGTGTTCGCATACTAGCTAGGTAACCAGATATACATGTTGCAAATAGATGGTTATATTGTGATGGTTATACGGCGTTATTATTAATCTATAATATTCAAGATAGAACCTGTTACTTGCACAAGATAATTAATGGTGGAGTAGATGGTCCGAGTCTATTGCAGCTGCTTCCCTTTCATTGCCTTCGGAGAATAGTCAGGAACCCATCTTTATTTTACATCGACACACCTAGGACTAATTACTCACGCAATTCATTTGTGAATTGAGCATGTAATTCTTACAATAATAAACTTTATGAGTGACCCTAGGCAAGATATTTTTACTTCAAGTCTCTATACATATAGAAAATGTTTGATGGAGATGGTGATACAAAAACTGTTTTTTTAGTATGCGTGCGCTGTGACTGACCTTTAGATTGACCCGACAACTTGTTTCTCCAAAAGTTAGCTAATCCATATCCTCCGCCTTTTCCCTTCCCTATATCCTAAACCCTTCTGCAATGCTATATGTAGGTTGAATTGTTTTTTTTTTAAATATTCGTAATACTAATAACAATTTTGTAATTGGCGCTATGAATCAAAGTAATTTTATAGTATTTTTAATACGACTTAAAACTGTAAAGTTCAGTCAAATAAAATAAAAAATAAAACCCTCAACACAATACACCACAGTCTTATGGGACAGTTGCCCGGAATAATAATTTTTTTAGTGAAAATATTAGAAAATTTACATGAGTATCCTTCAAAGGAAGGAAATATCGTTCCGGTAATACGTTACAGAGGTATATTATAAATAAGAGAAAAACGAATAATTTTAAATTTAAATTTATAGATAGCCACAAAAATAATAATATAAATAATAATCAACACTTCCTTGCTCCTTTCGCAAGCGGCAAGTTTATTGCCGTACGGCAATTTCTGCCAACTAACCAGTGTTTCCAATATAATATATAGACAAGAAGAAAATAACGTGAATTAAAAAAAATAATTATTTTTATTATCAAATATTTATTGAATATTTTTATATTTCGGCCTTCGTGGCTAAGTTGGTTAGGTATCTGACTGCTGATCCAAGGGTCCCGGGTTCGATTCCCGGTGGAGACACGATTTTTAATTGTGTTTTCAGTCTGGATCTGTGAGACGATTAATATCGTCAGTCTCCAGAATGTGGCAACTTGTTTTTGGGTGCATGTTAAAATAATATTTAGCATGGTACCTGTTAGTTGCCCGAGAACGAATATTAAATAAATAAATAAATATTTGCAAAATTTTCTAATAATTAAGATGGAATATTAGTTTCGTTTTATCAAAATATTTTAAATCATTAATATTATATCTTATGAGTTTTTTAAGTACTCTACAGTACATATGTGATACTACACTACGCATGTCTCGACAGCGCTCATTTTGGGAATATACGTCTTATCCGATATGGATTCAAGATTTAATGTGATGCCGCTGGAGTAAATATTAAAACGATGACATATTTCATAATAAATATGCGGTTCCCGGTAGATTTCTTCATTGAATTTTATTTTCCTCCCTAGACTATACGTATTATATACTCGTACAGCGAGTAGCTGGTACTCCAAGTGTCGCGCAGTAATTTAAATGCAAATTGCACATATGTTCACCGCTCCCTGCATCTCCGCGGGAATCCGAAATTACTGCTTGATTATATATAATATTATATAGATGGCACTAGAGTCGCGGCCCTATTTTTATTTTTGCGAGAAAAATACGACGTCATTTGCCGCCATAACCGACCCGAGACACATGGACATTAAACCTTTTCATATCATCAATTATTATTAAATAATCATATTCTTCGTTTAGTAGACCTTGTTGGTCTGTTTTTCAGAAACTATGTCTCCTGGTCTCTACTAGTGTTCGAGAGAAAAATACTCAGATGGATATTCGGACCTGTGCAGGTAAACGGAGCATGGAGAATACTTTATTTAATATTTAATTTATTTATTTAATACTAGCTTTTATGTCCCGCCGTTGGCCAAGAATGTAAATTAGTGAAGGAATAAGCAATCGTTTATATACCTACATAATATTGTCACACATAATTTTTTTAACCGTAGTATGAAAAGTAGTTTGAAATTTAATTGAGTTTAAGCGGTGTAAAATCTTAAAGTGATGGCCACAATCCATTTGCTTTTATATATAAGCTCATACAATTTCTGCACGCATGGACTATGGGAAATGATTTTAAATATGACTTATTATAAAAAGACAACGTCGTAAAGAGTTTGGATTTGGCCACAACCCCTATTTTTATATATTGTCATCGAACACAAATAATGTGGTTTAAAAATTGATTAAACAAAAGCACTGAAAATATTCTAGTGTTGGTCCCATCCCATTCGTTTTTATATTTTTCGTCAAGTGTGCATATAGTTTATTATAGTTTTGCACAATAAAACTGATAGACTTAAAACTGACACATAAGTCTACATTACAGAAGAAGAAGACTTAAGCTATGTTGAATAGTTTTTAATATGAATATAAACGTTGTGAAGATCCAGCAATGGCCACAACCCCGATTTTTTATATATTGTCATCAAAATGAAATGTGTAGTTATTGAAAATTAAGCAATATATGATGATATAATAAATGGTGTAAAATTTAATTGAACAAAAGTAATGAGAAGATTCTAGTGTTGGTCACATCCCATTCGTTTTTATGTATTTTCATCAAGTATGCATGTTGTTTATAATATTTCGTTACAATAGACTATTAGACATAAAACTAATCCAAAAGACTAAATAAAAAAAGAAGTAGAAGTATAAAACTATAACAAATAGTTTGTAATAAAAACTGACCCAATGGTCTACATAAAAGATGAAATAGAAGAATTACACATTAGGAAATGTAGATGAATTGAACTATAGGAAATATTTTATATAAAATTAACCCAACATCTACATAAAATAAGAAAACGAAGAATTAGACTAAAGGATAGTTTGTTTAAAAATAGTTTGTTTAAAAACTAACCAAAAGGTCTACATAAAGGAAGAAGAAGACGAATTAGACCATAGGAAATAGTTTGTATAAAAACTCACCCAAGGTCTACATAAATTAAGAAAAAGAAAAATTAGACTATAGGAAATAGTTTATTTATGAACTGTCCCAAATGACTTCACAAAAGAAGAGGAAGAAGATTTAAACCCCAAGAAATAGTTTGTAGAAAAAATCACCCAAAGGTCTACATAGAAAAAAGAAGAATTTCACTATAGGAAATAGTTTGTAGGTATATTGAATGTGTATTGTAGTTAACCTAAAATAGTTTAATAATTTTCCTATACAAAATCAGTATATTCTTGGTTTTTAAGTAGTAAGTATTAGGTATGTAGGTACCTACATACAATGATGTTCTAAATTAATTCGAATTCGATTTATAACAAATTTTATTTGAATATCAGAATGTGTCCGTTACCATAGTAACCATGTTCCAACATGTGAAAAATATCAAATGTTATGGAGACATTTTTTGAATATGTAGGTACCTACATTGGTTTGTTCGATGCCATAAAAATGAAAATTGTCAGAAAAATCAAATATTTTAAACAAATTATGCAATTTTATTACGCCTATATCTTTACTAATAATTAACAGACTTTTACAATATATGTCTTAAAACTTGCTGTAATGTCTTGTGTTTCATTTTATTATTTCATAATCACATTTATTTCAAAGGTATATTATTTTAAAGAACATATTCATTCGGTAGGAAAATTAAATATCGTATGAAAAGATATTAAAATGGCGGGGTTATATGTACATTTGTACAAAACGCTTACTTTAAAAATAAGTTAAACATTATAATTAGACAAAATATTCACCATGTTTTTCACTTAAAAGCTAAGTTATACTTGAAAATATATTTTTTTCGTGTAAATACGTACTTCTAACTTTTAAACTAACAGATATTTGCGTGCAAAATGTACACTTTTTTGACAGATATGACTTGGAAAATTTTGTATGAAAAAAATAATTATTGAAATATCTTTAAAATTCAGCATTTTAATCGCATTATTTTTAGCGTGACACTGCATCAGGTATACTGGTACACGTTCGCACATAAATTAGATTTTTAGATGCTCTTGGTTTTTCAAAAGGCGTGAGACAAACACACACACACACATACACACACACACACACACACACACACACACACACACACACACACACACTAACATATTGATTGCTTTATTACTTTAGATTGCTTCTCGGTCAACTAACAGGTACTATGTCAAATATTAATTTAACACGCACCCAATAACAAGTTGCCACATTCTGGAGACTTACGATATTAATCGTCTCACAGATCCAGACTGAAAACACAATTAAAAACTGTGTCTCCACCGGGAATCGAACCCGGGACCTTTTGCTCAGCAGTCAGATATCTAACCAACTGAAACACGAAGGCCACGAATACGACGCAATGATGAGATCTACGATAATTATAATGAGCCCAACATTATAAAGGTGATAATAAATCGGGAGGCTGCGATGGGCAGGACAGTGGAAAGAATGGGCGATGAAATAGAGCCAAAAAGGGTCCTGCACATAAAGCCACAAGGTAGACGAAACGTTGATAGACCCAATCTGGCTGGAGGCTGTTGGTGTAAGGAACTGGAGGGAAGCATGTCAGGGTAGAGGGAGATGGTGAGGAATGCTGGAGGAGGCCAAGGTCCGCAATGGGCTGTGGAGCCATTGATGATGATGACTCCTGAGATGATGAAGTCCAACTATCCTTCCATCTCTTGGGTGGTTCTCTATTCCACACGTTTTCCTTATTTCAACATTGCGAAAACGATCTCGGAGAGTTTTTCCAGTGATTGACCTCAGAACCTTCATTTCCGTTGTCCTTTGAAGCCCCTTGGTTCGCACAGTGTCTGCTCGCGTTTCCACAGCATGCGTCATGATCAGTCGCACGCATGTCTTATATATTCTGACTTTACTGTGAAACCGGATGTGTTTATTTTTCCTCGAACATATTTTTAGACATCCAGATACGACAGATGCTTTATTGACTTGTTCGCGGACTTGTACGGTGTATAGGTCGTTATGGATGTAGATCTCTACACCTTAATATTTGAAACTTATTACTTGTTCCATAAATACTCCCATCCATCAAATAACCACCCATTATAATATGATATAAATTAAAAATAAATAAATATAAAATACATTTTATTTCGTTTACCTATAGCACAAGCAAATGCTTAGTTTAGGGAATGCATGACGATGTATGTGTACTTGTTACAAAGACATCCATTCTTAAAAAAAACAAAAAAAAAAAACGAGTGGGTTGTGGCCAACGCTTTACTCCTCACTACCAAGTCACTCCACAAAGTATTCATATTTTGTATGGAAATTTTTCAACATTTTCAAGAAACATGTTTATTACATTATTTTTGATTTAAATATTTTATTATGAAAACTTGATAATACTTCAATGCCATTTTATAATAGTGATGTGCCGTTTTAGCAATTTTAATATTAAAATGTCAAATTTTAAGTTTCCTGAGCTTGGGGTCACTTTGAAATATTTGACAGTTACGAAAATTGGGAAGCACTATTCAGATATCCTTCAAATGTAATGGGGTCTAAGTGAGTATTATATTTACAAATTTGGGATATTTTAAATGAATCGAATGAGTACTTCTGTCTGTGATGAAGAAGAATAAACGCGCCGTACATAGTACACATCACAAAGTACATAGCATAGATCACATAGCACACACATACATATACATTGTGATGAAACTATTAGAATACAATCTCAGCATGATACTAGTTGATAATCTGCAAATAAAAAAATTATTTACAATTTCCCACTATATCCCCTTGGGTAACGGAGAAGCAAAAATAAATTATAGTAATGTATTTTTTAGCTATTTTTTTTTTAATATAAAAATATATTTTTATAACTACTCCACTATTTATTGATAATATCATAGTTGTACTATTATCATTGAACAAATAGCAAAAACCTTATTTATTTACATTTGGTGTAATACGTATTTATTAATATTTAGATAAACATATGATTTTGTTGAAAATAAGTTAATGCCTGTATCGTGAACCGATTGTTCACTTTATAAGTTATAACTTTTGAATAATATGCCTGACTATGGTATGCCAACGTCTCTTCCAGTTATGCCAAGGCGCTTTGCAAAGTTGAGGAATTAAAATACTACTTATGTAGGTACCTACTTAAATGTCAAAACTCTAATATATAGTTTTAAACACATCGTTTTGATCTTGACAATATTTTCCTAGTTGCATGTAACATATGAGATACAACTATCGATGGCTATAGTATGTGTGTTGTGTAAGAATACGTAGAAATCCATGAACATATGCAATAGATAATAATAAATAAACGTACCAAACCTACCTTAAATCCAAATTATTGAATACATTAAAATATTTTATTTTCCTATACAAAACATGTATGTCAGAATAGGATAGTGTGGAGTTCAGTCCTTTTTTCTTACCTCGAGTTTGATGATATGCATGTGTGTATGAAGATTATATATCAAACTATAAGAGTCCCTGTATGCTATTGTGTATTCTGTCATATAAATTGTATGAAACCATGTCGTCATTTATAACTATGAATTATGTCAGTTTGCGTTGAAACCTCGATAGGAATTTGCCGCATTATTGGTCTTATGAAATGAATTCTTTAATCTAGATTATTAAATCTGTGTCTTGTTTTGACACAGTTCTTGAACGCAGTACAGATAGTCTCAAAAACCAACGATTAAAATAAGCGTGACTAGACCAATCTTAGGTATTTGATCCAGAAGGTGACTAGAACAATCTAAGGTATTTGATCCAGAAGGTGACTAGACCAATCTTAGGTATTTGATCCAGAAGGTGACTAGACCAATCTTAGGTATTTGATCCAGAAGGTGACTAGAACAATCTAAGGTATTTGACCCAGAAGTTGACCAAACCAATCTTAAGTATTTGACCCAGAAGGTGACCATACCAATCGTAGGTATTTGATCCAGAAGAAGAAGCTCAACGCATAGGACTAAAATAATCCAGTCGAGATACAAGAAATAAATGATTTTATTGTAATAATAATCGAGTAACTGACCGTGTGTATCAAAATAAAATAAAGACATTTAAACACACCGTCGCGTTGGTCGCAATATGATAATATTATCTTGTATCGTTTGAGCGTTATATTGTCACTTACCGCAGGTCCAAGTGCATAAGGAGGGGGTAAATCAAAATTGCAAGTATCATACCATAGCATGCCATACCATACTGTACCGTTCCGCACCGTACCGCACCGTACGCACCGTACGCACCGTACCGCACCGTACCGCACCGTACCGCACCGTACCGCACCGTACCGCACCGTACCGTACCGTACCGCACCGCAACGTACCGTATCGCACCGTACCGTACCGCACCGTAGCAAATATATAAAACATAAAAAAAACGAATTATTAGATATGACATAATCGTTTGGCCTCTTATAATGCATATGGTAAAAAAATGTTTTAACAACTGGAAAATCTTTTTTAATTCAGATACACATTCTTAGGTAGGTATACTTACGCTGTCTGGGTTTATATTTAGTTTATGAAAATCTTTTATATTTTGATAAAAAAAAATGCGTGTACTTGTATATTATATCCCATGTATGAATATATAATTTACAAGCAGGTAAATTGAACGATCCTATCGGGTTATTGGAGAAACGTAGTTTCGAGAATTTATTGTATGGATTTTCTCCAGACCTTGGCGAGTCACGTGTGTTTTTTTCTTGCTAAATATTTTCTTTATATTATTCTCTTCGCTTGGATATACCAAAAATTGTGTATGTCATAAGTAAAACTTGGAAGCATTTCGCATGACACGAATGTTCATCGAAGCGAGTGCCTTACAAACATGTACTGACGTCTTGGAAAAGTGGATTGTGGAAGATTTGTCAACAGAGAAGTGCGTGGATGGAATACAAGTATTGAAATAATAATAATAATCATTTTCAAAGTCTCTCTTTTTATTCTTTGTTATTCCATATTACCGGCGAAATAATGGTTTTTATCACTTCAACTTATCAATGTGACGCGAATGAATAATAAAACAGTTTTAGCCCTTTTAACAGTTTACTTTGTCGGAAATATACGATTTGCCGTCTGCATTTTCATCCCGAAAAATAGTCAACTATTTAAGTTTTTGAAATCATTTAAAAATTCTTCTGTCTTCGTATAATAAATAACTTGTTTTCTACAAATTAAATATACATATATTTTTACGGGCCAATTTTACCTGGGGGGCAAGTCTGGTCCAACCGGCGAAATCAAAACCCCCACGAATACCCATATCATGGATATAATTATTACATAGAGTTCTATAATATCCTTAGATGTCATAGAACTCCATATGATAATTATATCCATGATATGGGCAATCACGAGGGTGTTGATTTCGCCGGTTGGACCAGACTTGCCCCTTGATTGATCAGTTTTATGTGAGCTATGTGTCTGTTTTGTCTGATGTTTATTGAAGTAGTGGTTAATTAGTTATTAGTACAAAGTATCTTGATTGTGTGCCTACCTAATGTATGTAAAGTGGAAACAATCATCACCCAGTTCATAAGTATATTGTCACTGTAAATTTGTAAACTGCAAGACTTAGAACAGGGTTTCCTTGATGGGCAGCAGTAGTCTACTTGTTTGTATCATTGTAATATGAATATAGTGGTCGGACTGCATCAAAGCAGTGTCAGGGAGCAATTGGCTGCAGTGTGCTCAGGAAAAGAAATACAACAGTGCTATCTTAATTATTTGAACCCTGGTATTACTAAGTTATTTATACTACCTACTACTTGTAAACATATTTCACTGAAAATAAATATCACCGAAAAAAATATAACATTTAAATCTTAGTTATTTCACTGAAAAACAGGGATATCTTATTTATTTCAACCTAGTTAATATTCTACTTATTTATACTCCTACTTTTAAAAATATTTCACTGAATACAAATATCGACATAAATAAGATTTGAAATTGATTATTAACTCGTGGTAAGAAGAAATATTTGTTTTCATAAGAATCAATTATCGGTGAAAATAGCTGTAGATGAATTTATGTGGAAAAATTGTCCGACATTGTTCGCCATCGTTTGATGGTTGTAATGAAAAAGATACAATTTGTCACGTTTCCTCAAAACACTCAAATACTCCGCCGTTATTGGAAAAACAATTTGGAATAAAGTGTATTGAAATATTGGAAATATTGTACTTTGAATTTCGGGCTCGTCATGGCCTTTCAAATAATCTAATCATTATATAATTTATCAACGAAACACGCCATATTTCAAGTTGATTTTATTTCAATTTAGACTGTATTGGAATTAAACGTAAGGATTCAATTGGAGGTGTCAATACATTTTTATCAATATAATTAAATCGGTAAGGAAATGAAACTAAAGATTTATAATTCTACAAATTATAATTCTTCTTTTGATAGGTCGACCGTTTCACTATTTAAATTGAAAGAGGAATTTTTTTTATTGTTTTTTATCTAGTTTTATTTTGTAATTCTTTAATCTAAACGCAATCTTAATCGATTTTGATCTATTCAAAGTTTTCAAAAAATTATGTCATATATGTGGTGCCATACTATTAGATGATATCCGATGATTATTTCCAGAAATCTTGGCCACTGCTCTGATGGTCTACACGAAAAAAGAATGACAATACACTAATGTAAGTTTTCTACATATTCAGATTCGTTGATTGTTCTTTTTACACTGTGGTGGCGAGATTGCTATTCTATAGGGCACAATAGCTACTTCGTGATATGCTTTTTAATGTCGTTGACTTTGGGAATTTTGAGGGGCCATCCTATGTACAAATGATGGTGATGGTGACAGTAATTAAATCGCTAAAATACAATAAAAACATTTTTATTTCGAATCAGGGTTATACAAATCAATATCAGATTTAAAACTTTTATTTGGCGTCTTAATTCTTTCCTTCCCATATACTTTCCGTCTACTCCCTGCATCTTTTTAGATTGTTTATAGTTTATAAAAAAAACTAAAAAATTTCATTGCTGTCGAATGATGGATGGAGTTTTTGGCAAAGTAAATATTGAAATGATCTTTTGTTAATGTAAAAATGGACTAAGCCGTGGTGTCCAATAAAAACATAATTAAAATAATATTTAAATTAATATTGTTTTTGATTTCATTAGATAAAAAATAACCTTCAACACAATATGAATAACCGATTAGTTGTAATCAATCTATTTATTGAGTCATTTGTGGCATATGTATATTGCCTTTTACAAACATACATAAAAAACACATAGGTATGTTATTTTATTTTGATTTTTTATTTTGTTTTATTTAGAAATGCTGTTTACAATCGTTAATATACAGTAAGTAATTTTCTTATTTACATATATCGCCAATTACAGTATTTCCTATTTATTTAAGTGTACCCATCTGCGCATATATGTAGATAAATTTTACATTTTTTTTTACATATTAAAAACAACATCACTGAAAAGGAAACAATAATTAACTCAGTAAAAAAAGGATAACCTACCTACAAACCTTCATAATAAAATGAAAAAAAAGGAAATAACATTATAAAATTTCTATTTTTTCCTTAGCTTTAAATTCTATTTCATTTGAGTATTCTTCTTTTTCATTTATTTTCAACCTTTTTTTGATGTTTATTTGATTTTTTTTTGTTCACGTATGATTTGATTTAATTACTTTTACTTTTATGTTAACTTTGCTTTGTATTGATATTTTTTATTTTTTTATAAGTGCTTCCCTCATCAAGCACAAGATTGTAATCTTTTTGATGAGGTACTGCAGGGAAAAATATGTAAGAATATTATTACTAGTGAATTTATATATTGATTTGTATTATAAAATTATTATGTTATGTTAAATAAATAAATAAATAAAATAGCTATATTATTATACTAGCTGACCGGAAAACTTTGTACCTCCTAACAGTCAATGAATATCGTGTAAACTTTAATGCCGCGTTGACACAAGTAAAGTATGCTCGGATCGAGTGGACTCGTATGAGTAAGCTTCATCCGAGTGTACACGGATAGCGGTTTACACACAAACTTTTCTACTCGGATTCAAAATCATAACTGCGACAGCTCTGTTGCTGTAAGATGTTAGTTTTCATTTAACACACAAGCTTTTTTACTCGTTTTTAAGGTCATAAATATGGCACAGACATATCTGTTGCTGCAAGGTGTCGGAGTTGTTGCAGACACATTAATTAAAGAGATAGAATACCACTACAAGGAAAACAATAAGCAACGCAAAAGAAAATTTGGACCCGTCAATGGATTTTAAGGCGTACAAAGCAGGGTGCATCTGAAAATTTCCTTGGTGAAGTACAAATGGCACTGCCGCGTTCCTTGGGTCTTTATTTTATATTCTTTTAATAAACGTTCCATAGAACTTCTTCCGCATCGTATAATTCTAAAAAACTAGCGGTATCGTGCTCAGACCACTTTTTTTTACCACGAGATGACATATGTTTGTTGTTGTCCGCATTTTTGTTTGACTACTCCTATACGAGCTAACTCGGAACAACAGGACGTGGTCCGAGTCAACACGGATCGGACGCCGTCATCCGAGCGGGCTCGGATTACCGGTTGACATAATACGAGTGGCGTCCGAGTAGGTATCCGAGAGTGCTCGATCCGAGCGCACTCTGTCTGTGTCAACGCGGTTTTAGCAAAATTTAATTTAGAATTTTACTGACGTAAAACAATTCAAACAAAAAAAAAATTAAATGAAATAAAACGCAACTTTTTGTACACCACTACAATTATAACTTTTGTTCTTCTTTCTTCTTTTTCTTTGCCTTATCCCACTTTAGGTAGGGTCGGCTCTCCTGATCCTTTGGCGCCACGATGATCTGTCCTGTATTGTCGGGGTTGGGATGTGGGCTTTATCCATGAGCTAAAGCAATTCAAACAAAAAAAAATAAATGAAATAAAACGCAACTTTTTGTACACCACTACAATTATAACTTTTGTTCAATTGAATAAAAATTCCTCTTTATGTAAGAGTAAACTTTGTATCCTCCTGAGGAAGGGAACATTGTTCTCGTAACATGTAGAGGAATTTTTATTCAATTGAATAAAAGTTATAATAGCAGTGATGTACACAATGTTGTGTTTTATTTCATTTAATTAAGGGGGGGAGTGCTGCCAACGTACCTATTTTTCAATTTGATATACCATCATTATTTCTTATCAAATCGTTTGAAAAAAATAATTTAGATAGTTTGGGTATTAATAAAGAAAAATATGTCTTAACTTTTTGGTAATGTTCTGTATAAGTTCTTGTAGAAAAATAATGGCATACCCCGATTTTCAACGTTTATCTTATATTTTTAATAAACTATGAGGCGTAGTCCAATATATTTTTTTTTAAATTAAAGAAGACAAAAATATCTGGAAAAATATGATGTGACGTTGCATTAATGCATCAGGTTAAGTAAATAAACCTAAAAAACATTTATTTTCCATTCAGCGCCATTACGAAATAATTTTTTTTTGGTATATTTACTTAACCTGATGCATTAATGTTACGTTACATCGTATTTTTCCAGATATTTTAAATACATAAAGAACATAATTAAAAAGTTAAGGTATATTTTTCTTTATTATTATCCAAACTAACTAGGTTATTTTTTTCAAAATGATTCGTTTTGTAGTAATGATGCAATTTCAAATTGAAAAATTGGAACGTTGGCAGCAGTCACCCGCTTCATTGCATTATTATACCACAAAGTAAAAAAACAATCGTTTAACGATGATGCGAAAAAAAATGTTTAATAGTTTATTAGGAACAAATAAAAAGTTGATTACACTTTCGCGCTCGCATTGCGGTGTATTATAATTTCTTAAAAAAAAAATTCTGTATAATTTTTTTACGTGTATTTTCTGATATTTTTTTCGTAAATTTTTTTTGATAGTGTAATATCTGCTATTATGCTATTCGGAACGGAGACGAATCCAACAAATAAGAGATCATTACAATTGGTCCAGCCGTTCTTGAGTAATAAATGGTGTAACCTACCCTACTTTCTTTTATTTTTTAAGATAATTTTGCAAACAAGCGAATTATATCAATATTTTCTGAAATGTTGGTGCCTATTTGTATTTAGGTTTTCATATTTTTCAATTGAGTGTCAGCTCTTGTTGAAAAATAAATAACAATACTTATCAAAATATCGACCTATTTTCTGATTTTTGCAATCAGTCTTGTTTTCTTGAGTACGTACATAAGTGCCTACGATTTTTTTCGTATTTAAAAGGAAAACGAAATGGATTCAAAATAAAAAATACAAAGGTAGACTTCATTGTTTATTATAGGTACATTTTTTTCCAATGTTTATTTATTTTATTCAAACATTTCCGGTTCGTACAGATTAGGTACTTCCTGCGCGCAAAATAAAAACACGACTGCCATGTAAATAAATTAAAGATAAGGAAATGTAATATGTTCTTTTCGTTATAATAAAAAAAAAATCTACCTTTTGATATTGCTTGTCATTTAAAGAAGACAGTCTTTATTCAAGGAGGAAAGAGCGTTACAATGCAAAAGAAGTAATCTACCGTACCTACTCAATTTTGATTTGAAAAAATATTTAAGGCTAGATATTTGTTTATTAGACTGAAAACATATGCTTCAACAAGAAATAATGAAATATATTTTTAATTGGGTAATATATTATTATAAACAACATGACACACTTAACGCCGCCATCAAACAGATCGCTCTTGAAAATCTACATATTTTTACTTCATAATTTTGTTTGCGATTAAAAATGACGAACAAACCCCAAAGAAATGCACCTATCCAAAAAAATATATAACGATAATAATCGATATTTGATTTCATTAACGATACTATTAAATCTACAATGTCCATAACATTGTCCTTGTGAGAATTTTAATGCTTTCTCTGTTTAAGGGATTTGTTTGAATCTTTTACCTTTGGATCTTTTGCCCTGGTAGGTTTAAACAGTTGTTTTCATGACACTATTGGTTAAGAATCAGTGAGGTTCTGGTCCATAGGTAGTTGTGTCAGTTCTTCATTACCTTCATTGTTTTAGGGTCCTGACACTCGTCTTAGAACAACCTTCTTGTGTTCTATTGTTAGTTTTCTAAAGCTAAATTAGAGTCTAGGACTCATGTACATTGTAGATTTAACAAACAATTATCTACAATGAACCTAGCAGACGTGCATCTGAGCAGATTCTGCCTGGACGAACACGAAACTCCGCTACACCTGCTCAAGGACTGTGGACCGCTCATGCAGAAAAGAGCTAGATTATTTGGCTAGCAAGTCACTGAGCAAATGCAGGTCAGAGAAGCCAGCGCATTGAAGATCTTGAAGTTCATTCGAGCGATCGGACTGTGGGAAGACCTCTAGAAGCCTCTAATTCACAATGAGATGTACATTAATGCTGACGTAAATTGGCAGCTAGAGGGAATTAAGGGGGAGACTGCTGCCAACGTACCTATTTTTCAATTTGATATACCATCATCATTTCTTATCAAATCGTTTTGAAAAAAATAATTTAGATAGTTTGGGTATTCATAAACAAAAATATACCTTAACTTTTTGATAATGTTCTGTACAAATTCTTGTATAAAAATAATGGCATACCCCGATATTCAACGTTTATCATATATTTTTAATAAACTATAAGGCGTAGAGTAATATATTTTTTTTAAATTAAAGACGATAAAAATATCTAGAAAAATATGATGTGACGTTGCATTAATGCTTCAGGTTTAGTAAATAAACCTAAAAAACATTTGTTTTCCATTCAGCGCCATTGCGTAATAAAAGTTTTTTTGGTTTATTTACTTAACCTGATGCGTTAATGCAACGTCATATCATATTTTTCCAGGTCTTTTTTTCTTCTTTAATTTATAAAAAAAATATTGCTCTATACTTTATATTTTTTTAGAAATTTAAGATAAATGTCTAAAATCGGGGTATGCTTATTATTTACTTACATTAATATATACAGAACATAATCAAAAAGTTAAGGTATATTTCTCTTTATTAATATCCAAACTAACTAGGTTATTTTTTTCAAAATGTGTCGTTTAGTAATAATGATGGTATATCAAATTGAAAAAATAGGTTCGTTGGCAGCAGTCGCCCTCTTAAGAGAAAAACAATAATATTTACGATATTTAAAATTGTAGAGACATTCGATTTTAAATTTTTAGTTAAAAAAAATATTTGAAATTGAAGAAAAGCTGACCCATGTATTAAAGAAAGATAGATTCCTGTCCCAAGCACAAGTTTTTAACTTTATTGGGACAGTACCTCATGAAAAAAAAAACTGTATTAATTTAAATATTTGTACTATGTGTCTGTACATATTTTGTTACTCAATAGATAATCGTAATATTTTTTTATCGGAACATATTTAGTATATTAAATTCCTAAATTGAATTGTACCCGTTTCATATTGTGATGTTTATTTTGTAGACTTATTTGTTTAATATGTGAATGTGTTTTATTTGTTGTTTGTACAATATTATGAATAGCTGATATGGATTCTATTATTTCTCTGGTGTTTGTTTTGAACAAGGCAGATGTACCCATTTCAAAACATTCGTCTGACTTTATCAAAACAATAATATTGTTATACTTTTCGTAAAATATTCCTACTCGTCCTACAGAATTGAAATATTAGACGTTGATAATAAAATAAAAAAATAAAAAAAATAAATAAAAAAATAATGCAGGTAGGCATAAAAGACAATCAATAAGCTATTCTACTTACATATTTATATAAAAATCAAAGATTTTATGATGATTTGATTCAAAAGCAAGAGATCTGATTTGTGACTATTACAATAATTATATGTCATCATCTTCTTCTTCAGCCTTCCTTCGTCCAGTAATGGACTTAGCCCCCCCCCCTGAGAACTCCACAGCTCCCTATCTTGGGTAGACCGCATCCATCCGCCACCAGCCACTCTTCCAATATCATCAGACCACCTTGTTTGAGCCGTTCCAACACTTTTTTTGCCCGTTTGAGCTCACCATTCCAACACTCTAATTCCATCTGGAGTATTTGGTTCGGGCGAAATGCCTTGCCCAGCTCCAATTCTGCGTGGCAATCTTTTGGACAACGTCGGTAATTTTGGTTTTCTATCTTATCCACCAGTTGGTTTCTCTTAACGAACAATCCTCAAGTAAATCCTCTAAAATCCTCAAGTCTCCGAATAACGCCAATTTTCTATAAAAGAAAGCCTTTGACGTTGTTTGCGTTCATTCGAATCTGACGTATGGCCGTGAAATTCTTGTGTTTGAAAACAAAATGCTGCATGATTTAGCAGTAACACAAAGAGCCATGCAGAGGAGAATGGTGGGTAAGTATATGTAGATTTTTTTTTAAATAAAAAATAATAAAAAAATAAATATTTCCTTGTTAAACAAGTACATGTACGTATTTCTACGTTCCCTAAAATAAGCATAAATGCTTGTGCTATAGGTGAACGAAATCGGTCGAGGCAGGATTCGAACTCGCGACCACTGGATAAAATTGTCTAAAAAACGGCGCACATTATTAAGTTTTCATTATTCTAGTAAACACTTAATATTTTCATTTATAAAATCAATGCTTTTTCATTGAGTATTTATGTTATGTGTCAAAGAAGCTATCCACATTTGAGTAATGTTTTATGATGGTCAGACATTTTTAAAAACAATAATCCGCAAGCACACCAATATCTGCTGACATTTGATATTAATTAATAATAATTTTATAATTCTGTTGTGGCATTGAGCCCCCGCTAGAGACACCCGGTAAAAAGTTTGTATGTCCAATTTATCAATTACTGGCAGTAATTTATGGACAGGAGGATTAACATTATACTGAAGTTAAATACAATTTGCGTTTCCAAATGCTGTTAAGATAATTATGCTGGCCAGTTTTGGTCAAAGTTTGCTGAAACACCTCCACCAAGTTGCGGTCAAAGGTGGCCAGTCGACAGATATAATATTATGAAACCCAATGACATTGTATATATAGACACTTTATACGCGAACAAAATGCTCTACAAAAATGGTACAGTTTAGCGAATTCTTACAATGTCACCAAGAAAGCACACACGACAAATCTAAAGTAATAAAGCAATCAAAATGTTAGTGTTTGTGTGTGTGTGTGTGTGTGTGTATGTGTGTGTGTGTGTGTGTGTGTGTGTGTGTGTGTGTTTGTCTCACGCCTTCTGAAAAACCAAGAGCATCTAAAAATCTAATTTATGTGCGAACGTGTACCTGTATACCTGATGCAGTGTCACGCTAAAAATAATGCGATAAAAATGCTGAATTTTAAAAATATTTCAATAATTATTTTTTTCATACAAAATTTTCCAAGTCATATCTGTCAAAAAAGTGTACATTTTGCACGCAAATATCTGTTAGTTTAAAAGTTAGAAGTAGGTATTTACACAAAAAAAATATATTTTGAAGTATAACTTAGCGTTTAAGTGAAAAACATGGTGAATATTTGGTATAATTATAATGTTTAACTTATTTTTAAAGTAAGCCTTTTGTACATAAACGCCGCCATTTTAATATCTTTTCATACAATATTTCATTTTCCCACCGAATGAATATGTTCTTGAAAATAATAAACCTTTGAAATAAATGTAATTATGAAATAATAAAATGAAACACAAGACATTACGGCAAGTTTTAAGACATATATTGTAAAAATGTGTTATTTATTAGTAAAGATATAGGCATAATAAAATTGCATAATTTGTAAATAATATTTGATTTTTCTGACAATTTTCATTTTTATGGCATCGAACAAACCAATGTAGGTACCTACATATTCAAAAAATGTATCCGAACCATTCGATATTACTTACGTGTTCGAATCGTTTCCATGGCTACAGAAAGAATGTGATATTCAAATAAAATTTGTTAGGAATCGAATTTATTTAGAAGGTTGTTGTAGGTAGGTACCTACCTAATACTATTTACTTACAAATCAACAATAATATACCTATACTGATTTCCTATAGGAAAATTATTTTATTTATTTATTTATCAACCGTTTGTCCGATTATAATGAAACTTTGGTGAATTGTCGAGCGTATGCCCAGGATGGTTTTTGGATTTAAACTTTTTTCTTATTCTTCTTCTTCTTCGTGTATTTGGTCGTTTTACCTATGAAGGGGGAGTTTCCTGGGAAAAGAAGGTCCGACTGTCCCTCCATCTCTTCACAGGTCTTCCAGGACGGGTTCTGCATATAAACTTTTTTCTTCTTTTTCTTCAACGTGTACTTGGTCATCTTACCTATGAAGATGAACTATCCTGGGAGATGAAGGTCCAATTTTCCTTCCATCTCTTCGCAGGTTTCTGGATTTAAACTTATTTCTTCTTCTTCTTCTTCATCGTGTATTTTAGGTCATTTTACCTATGAAGTTGGAGAATCCTGGGAGAAGAAGGTCCAATTGTCCTTCCATCTCTTCGCAGGTATCTGGGTTTAAACTTTTTTCTTCTTCTTCGTGTATTTAGTCATTTTACCTATTAAGTAGAGCATCCTGGGAAAAGAAGGTTCTTTCATCTCTTCGCGGTTCTTCCAGGATGGTTTCTGGATTTAAACTTTTCTTAACCGACTGATGGGACGGGATGTAATGAAGGGAAGGGAGGCACTAAAGGGCCTGAAGGGACGGGAGGTATAAAACTGCCTGAAGGGACGGAAGGTACTGAAGGGCCTGATGGGAAGGGACGTAATGAGGGATTAAAGGGACGGGATGTACTGAAGGGCCTGAAGCGGCGGGTCCTGGAGTCTTATTCTTTTTCTTCTTAATTTTATGTAGACCTTTAGGGCAGTTTTTATACAAACTATTTCCTATTGTCTAATTCATCTTCTTCTTCTTTTATGTATACATTTGGGTCATTTTTTTATAAAAATTATTTCCTTTAGTCTAATTATTATTCTTCTTCATTTAAGTACGTAGACTTTTGGGAGAGTTTTAATACAAACTATTTCCAAAAGTCTTATTCATTTTCTTTTATGTAGACCTTTTGGTCAGTATTTATACAAACTATTTCCAATAGTCTAAATATTCTTCTTCTTCTTTTTTGTAGACCTTTGGGTGAGCTTTTATACAATCTATTTCCAATAGTCTAATTCTTCTATTAGGTATATGTATTTTTACTTATTTTATGTAGACCATTGGAATAGTTTTTTATACAAACTATTTCTTATAGTCTTATACTTATTTTTCTCTTTTTTATTTAGTCTTTTGGGTTAGTTTTAAGTCTAATAGTCTATTGTGCAGAAATATTATTAACGATATGGCACACTTGATGAAAATACATATGAAATGAATGGGATATGGGATGTGACGATATAACCTGCACTAGAATCTTTTCAATACCTTTGTTTAATTAAATTTAAACCATTTATATCATCCTATTTTGAATAATTTTCAACACCTAATATTTAAAGAATGGGGGTTGTGGCCATTACTGAACTCTTCACAACATTTATATTCAAATTAAAAACTATTTACTATAGTTCAAGTCTTCTTCTTCTTCGTTAATGAAGACTTTCAGTCAAATTGAGCAAAAATATAATGCACACTTGATGAAAAAATATAAAAACGAATGGGATGTGACCAATACTAGATCTTTTCAGTACCTACGTTTGTTTAATCAAATTTTAACCACATCCCAACATCCAAAATTACTAAATTTTCAATAGGTACACATTACAATTTGTTTTCGATGATAATATTTAAAAATGGGGGTTGTGGCCAAACCAATCTCTTTACAACGTTGATAAACAGTCATATTTAAAACCATTACGCATAGTCCATGCGAGCAGAAATTGTATAAATATTATACTTCATTCACACTTTATAGCAATATATAAAAAAGAATGGGTTGTGGCCATCACTTGAACATTTTACAATACTTAAACTCAATCAAATTTCAAACCACTTTTCATAGTCTGATATTGCAAAATAATTGGGTGACAATATTATAAAAACGATTGCTTTTTCTTTCACAATTTTACATTCTTGGCCAACGGCGGGACATAAAAGCTAGTATGCAATAATTATAGACACACACACCGGACATATTTTCTCTTTTACTCCAGTGCAAACATTACGATTATTTCTCACACCAAGTAAGTCTGTGAAAGATATATATTCCAACTGTCGATTTGTTCAGGAGAACTTTGTTCTCTTAACATATCGACAATGTATCAAGCCAGAATACGCGAGAATTGTATGGAGAGGTCTACTTTTTTCACGGCTTTTCCAACTTTGAAGTCAAAAAACACCAACTTAGAGGCTTCGCAGCATATATGTTCCATACACGGATTTACTCAGAATACGGAGTAGAACATTTCGTGTGTCTGTGTGTGTGTGTCTGTGTGTGTGTGTGTGTCTGTGTGTCTGTGTGTGTGTCTGTGTGTGTGTGTGTGTGTCCGTCCCCCCCTTATAACTTTTGATCCGCTCAATTTACAAAGCCTAAAATTTCAGAATATATAAACAGTTACAGGCCTACAAAACTTTTATACTCGGAATTTTGAATTTTTGTTTCAGTCAGGGGTTATCAACTTTTGAATTTTTATTTTATTTTTCCATATATCTCAGAAACCATAAACGCTAGAACGCTGAAAATTAGTACAAACATAGACAAATACAAAATCTCAAATTAGTTTTTTCAAAAAAATTCCAGGGTTTCTCAAACATTTTTTATTAAGAAAAATATTTTTTTTATGATAAATTTATGAGTTTAACTGCCTATATTTCCAAAACTTTTACAATTATCGAAAAAAGCCGAAACACCCCAACTAGATAATTTAATTTTCCTAAAAAAAAATTAACATTGTAGTAGAAGATCTCAATTTTTTTTTAACAATTTTTTTAAAAATTGAATTTAGTGACGACATCGCTTCATACATTTTGTATGGCAGTCGCCTATACACAATATGTAAGAAGACTTAATAGTTTGATACTTCATCTCCAAACATACATACATACCATCATGCTATTTGCATATTCTGGGTAGGAAAAAGGATCTTTCTCCATACTATCCTATCTTGACATACATACCTACATATGTTGTATAGAAAACAAAATATCTGAAAATATTCAATAATTTGTATCTATGGGTTTATAGTTTGGTACATATTCTTCAACTATACATACTATCGCTATCGACAGTTGGATCTCATGTGTTACATGCAACTAGTAAGTTATAGCTGTGTGAAATAGCTAATCCAACTGTCGATTTGTTCAGGAGAACTTTGTTCTCTTAACATATCGACAATGTATCAAGCCAGAATACGCGAGAATTGTATGGAGAGGTCTACTTTTTTCACGGCTTTTCCAACTTTGAAGTCAAAAAACACCAACTTAGAGGCTTCGCAGCATATATGTTCCATACACGGATTTACTCAAAATTCGGAGTAGAATATTTCGTGTGTCTGTGTGTGTGTCTGTGTGTCTGTGTGTGTGTGTGTGTGTGTGTGTGTGTGTGTGTGTGTGTCTGTGTGTCTGTGTGTCTGTGTGTGTGTGTGTCCGTCCCCCCCTTATAACTTTTGATCCGCTCAATTTACAGAGCCTAAAATTTCAGAATATATAAAAAGTTACAGGCCTACAAAACTTTTATACTCGGAATTTTGAATTTTTGTTTCAGTCAGGGGTTATCAACTTTTGAATTTTTATTTTATTTTTCCCTATTTCTCAGAAACCATAAAAGCTAGAACGCTGAAAATTGGTACATACAGTTAGTTTTTTCAAACAAATTAGTTTTTTCAAAAAAATTCCAGGGTTTCTCAAACATTTTTTATTAAGAAAAGTATTTTTTTTATGATAAATTTATGAGTTTAACTGCCTATATTTCCAAATTTTTTGAAAATATCAAAAAAAGCCGAAACACCCCAACTAGACAATTTAATTTTATATAAAAAATATTGACATTGTATAAGCACATCTCAATTTTTTTTAATAATTTTTATAAAAATTGAATTTAGTGACGACATTGTTTCATACAATTTGTATGGTAATCTCCTACACACAATATCTAAGAAGACTTAATTGTTTGATACTAATCTCCAAACATACATAGGTACATACCATCATTCTGTTTTCATATTCTGGGTAGGATCAAAGGACAGACCTCCATACTATCCTATCTTGACATACATATATATGTAGGTACATGTGTTGTATAGAAAATCAAATATCTTAAAATATTAAATAATTTGTATTTATGGGATTATAGTTTGGTACTTATTCTTCAACTATACATACTATCGCTATCGACAGTTGGATCTCATGTGTTACATGCAAGTAGTATAACAACAAAATATCTCTGTTTACTTACAAGCGAATATGACAACTGCTCTCTCGTTTACTCAAAATAAAAATAACTATCGAAAAATCCATTTAAATATAATAATAGGTACTTGTAGAATAAATATGCAGCATTAAATTATACATCTGGTCATTCCTTCACAGTTTTAGTGTAAATTTTACATGTGTTCATCATCCAACTGTCGATTTGTTCAGGAGAACTTTTTTCTCTTAACATATCGACAATGTATCAAGCCAGAATACGCGAGAATTGTATGGAGAGGTCTACTTTTTTCACGGCTTTTCCAACTTTGAAGTCAAAAAACACCAACTTAGAGGCTTCGCAGCATATATGTTCCATACACGGATTTACTCAGAATTCGGAGTAAAACATTTCGTGTGTCTGTGTGTGTGTCTGTGTGTGTGTGTGTGTGTGTGTGTCTGTGTGTGTGTGTATGTCTGTGTGTGTGTGTGTGTGTGTGTGTGTGTGTGTGTGTCCGTCCGTCCCTTATAACTTTTGATCCGCTCAATTTACAGAGCCTAAAATTTCAGAATATATAAAAAGTTACAGGCCTACAAAAATTTTATACTCGGAATTTTGAATTTTTGTTTCAGTCAGGGGTTATCAACTTTTGAATTTTTATTTTATTTTTCCCTATTTCTCAGAAACCATAAAAGCTAGAACGCTGAAAATTGGTATAAACATAGACAAATACAAAATCTCAATTTAGTTTATAAAATTCCAGGGTTTCTCAAACATTTTTTATTAAGAAAAGTATTTTTTTTATGATAAATTTATGAGAATAACTGCCTATGAGATCCAACACTGAGAATTGCATGTAACACATGAGATCCAACTGTCGACAGCGATAGTATGTATAGTTGAAGAATAAGTACCAAACCCATAAATACAAAAGTTGGTGGTGTTGAAAGTTGCGAAGTTGGTGTTTTTTGACTTCAAAGTTGGAAAAGCCGTGAAAAAAGTAAACCTCTCCATACAATTCTCGCGTATTCTGGCTTGATACATTGTCGATATGTTAAGAGAACAAAGTTCTCCTGAACAAATCGACAGTTGGAAGACAAAAAACATCACTCGTGTATTATGAAATGGATATACTTTAAAGTGACAATGCTGGTGAACACATTTTTGTTATTAATAAAATCAATGTTCATTCAAATTTTGATTCATCTTTGGAATTGATCCCATTATAAATATCAGCATTATAAATATATGTAATCTCCATTTTGACGTTTGTGGTTCATGGAGAGAGATGGCCGTAGTTTGATGTTGAAATTTTTCGCATTAATAAAATGGGAGAAAGTTCGTAATATTTACGAGAAAAACTTTAAAAGGCAATAATATATATTTGTTCTCGGAGATTAATAAATTGGCAAGAACAGTGCGACCTTTAAAAACTTCACGAACAGATGCAAATAACTCGTCTCTTATAAAAATGTCACTTTTGACAAAATGTAATATTGTATGGGAAGATATGATACTTTTTTATACTTTTGACGCTGTAGTATAACCTTTACGAGGACAAATGAACAAGACAGGGGAATATGAGAAATGTGCAAATTGCTGTCTTGTCATACATTTTTCGTTATGTTTACATCATTCTTTTATAATATACATTTCATAAAAGAAAATTGTTCCTTCTCACATACTCCAGTAAAATATTTTCAATTTTGATGTATTTTGTTGGTATTCGGGTCTCATTTGACTAGACATCTGGCTGCTGAGTCAAAGTGGAGAAATGTTTTTAATTTTATTTTAAGCCTGAATCTTTAACTGTAAAAACAATTCCAATTTCAAAAGTATATACAGATTACTCATCAAAATTACTCACCAATCTCCACTTAATTCCCAACATCTTTTGTCTCTCCAAAATTCTTGTGTATTGTCTGTCATTTCAAAATTCATATTATTAAATAATTTAAACATATGATCAAAAATAACTTTCCTTATAAACAGTAAACATTTAATTGGCACAATGCACTCTTTTTAGGGTGAATTGCCTAATACAAAAAAAAGTCTGAATCTGTGAGACGATAGATGTCGTAAGTCTCCAGATTGTGGCAACTTGTGTTTTGGCGAGTGTTAAATTAATATTTGACGTAGTAAATGCTTATTCGTAAATAAAATAACGTTCGCTTTATTATTAACGGAATCTTCTTTAATTGAATTATTTACATTCAAAACAATATTATATTACCATTCAAAACAATATTATATCTGTCTTGTTGAATTGTCTTTATATAAGTATTTACTGTAGGAATATCTCGTTTTGTTTTCTAATGTCCTAATCCTTATTCTCGTGCTTCAGCAGACCTTCTGCTGTATTTTAATACAAACAATATGTCTTTATCTTATAATCTGTTTTCGCTGTCTCGTTAGTTCCTACTAGGGATGTAACGTATGTCATTTTTTTGATATTCGCAAATGCGACTGCGATTGTTCAAATGCGAACGCGAATTTAAAAGGAATAAAACATACATTGTTGGCCTTAATATTTTATTCTATATTTAATTATTTATTTATTTTATATTTGGGAAGCAAACAGCTCATTTATAGTTTTGATTATACAATTTACATGACATAGTCAGAGTCAATAAAAGCATTCTATCAATAATAAGTTAACAACAATAACAAAAGACAGTTCATACAAAGAAATCAACAAACAAAGGAAAAAAATAATATTTTCATTGTTCTTGACTTAATTTTTATACATTGTTAAAGGATTGACATTTCCTGTGTGCATTATTTCGTGTGTGCATTATTTCGATTAACCTTAATTTTGTAACATATGAGTTACATGTGTTTAAATAGATGCGAAAGTGTTTTTTAATGAAATTAGGCACTTATACTATGAGTGCATTTTCGTGATTTTTTTTATTGTTTAATGTTTTTATTGTAACTGTTTTCGGAGTCGGTTTTTTTATAATTACTTTTATTGTATCCTCAACTGAATCATGCTGGGAGAGTTTTTCGGAAACTCCACTCTGTTCTAATGGTCGCTTAGAGACGCGATTTTTGCGGCATTCGCATCCGCAAAACACCGTGATATGCAAATGATGATTCGAATATTCAAAATGATGCGAATGCGAACATTCGTAACATCCCTAGTTCCTAGCTGTTTTCCATTTGACAATTTCGCCTACTCAACTAGAATCTAAACATGTTTTAAGTGCTCCAGATTCATTATTCAATTAAATTTTTCAATTTAATTAGAATACAAATGTGTTTATTAATATGAATAGCTAAACATTCATATCATCGCGTCTCTCTAGGGGTAGGTAGAAAAATCGACCGCCACATTTTCCTATCTTGACACGCATCCATTGCCTTCTCAATATTCATACTTCATACATGTTCTTCGTTGTTCAAGCTTCATTCATTTATCAATTTTAGATTGTCGCTCACATGGTCATACCATCTTTTACTATGTCAATTCCAACCTCATGTTCCGTTCCCATCATATTTTTATATTTTCCAACTCAGGCGTTTTTAATTCATTCTTCGCTAGTGGCCAAACCATTTCAATGTGTTTTCATTCAATCAATGACATTTTTCTTCAAACTGCATTCTTTTCTTTTGTCCTCATTTCTTACCCTTTCATATATCGTCTAATTACAAATTCTTTTTAGAGATCTCATTTCCGCAGAATTCATTCTGCTTTCAAATGATTTGTGCCATGTCTCACATGCATTTGTCAAGGTTGGCACTGCTATTGTGTTTTGAGTATAGTACTTCTAATATATTCATAGATATTAGTTTTATAATATTTTCAACGGTATAAGTTAACAATATATTAAAATGAAAGCTTTGACTGAAAATATTCTCGTAGGTTCAAGTTTGACTGATATTGGCTATTTTCGAGCTCGCTCTAAATATATTCCCTCCTTTTTTCTTTGTGCCCAACTTTTTTGGGCAAATGTGGCCAAATTCACCGTTTTACTTCATATCCCATTTAAGCAATCACTCAAGCGGAGAATCTGAAAGCGATCAATCATGGAGGAAATTAACATTTTTTTCACTTTTTTGAGTACATTACAATACTTCGTATGGCCAAATTGCGACCCCAAATCTCCTCATTTCACAAATAACTACATCGAATAAAATGTTAGGTGTTTTCAGATAAGGGTATTTTTACAGAATCGGATCAAGGGATACAATATTGATGTGAACGCTTAGAATTATTGACATATTTATATTAAATCTATTCAATAAACTCTCATTGACATATTAGATATAGACACAACTTTGTAAAACTAGCACACCAGAAATTTGAAATATCTTTTTACTTACATACATGTTCTTTTTGAATGTATACACCAAAGACCTTATATACTAATGTAAGGTCTTTGGTATACACATATATCGTTATGAAATAAACTTGATGTGAGGATAGTTATAAACACATAAAATCAATCAATTTACACAAATCGTTTTAAACATTGATGATTGATAAGTAGCGGCTCTCAGTAATAATACCATTTAGTAAATAATGAAAAGTATCATAAATGCAGTGGAATATGTTGCATATACGAAAGTGTAATAAAAATAAAAGACAATGATATAAGATAAAAATGTGTAAGACATAAAAAATTATTAAGAGTTAAAAAAATATGAGATGGTCTGGAAACACAGAAATACTAAAAGAGAAACTTCGGATGTAAGTGTACACAAAACTGTCGTATACTAAATATGTCGAATGTTGTTGTGTTGTTGTTGCCTAAAACTGTTATAAGTGTGAAAGAGGTCTCATTATCATCAATGGCTTCACAGCCCGTTGCGAACCTTGGCCTCCTCGAACATTTCCAGCCTTCTCCCTCTATCCTGGCATGCAACTCTCCGGTACTTTACACCAACAGCCTCCACATCTCGCTGCACACCATCCAGAAATCGGAGCTTGGGTGAACCTACGTTTCGTCTATCATGGGGCTTTGTGTGCAGGACACTATTTGGCACTCTTTCATTGCCTATTCTTTTCACGTGTCCACGTGTATGTAGATAAAAGTTCTGAAAGAGGTTTACCACTATTATTATGGCAAAGTCACCTAAGTGATATTTGTAGTTGGAAATATAAGAAGTCTCAACTACACATGAATATGTTTTTTTTTAATGAATATGTCCTTGTTAATGAAGTACATATACATCTTCCTACGTTCCCTATATTAAGCATAAATTCTTGTGCTATATGTGAACGAAATCGGTCGAGGCAGAATTCGAACTCGCAATCACTGGATTACTAGCCCAGTTCGCTAACCGCTCTGCCATCGACCCATCTAATGATTGAATATGATATTGACGTATTTCACATAAAATACAAACTATATCTTAATAAAATTAAACAGATCCTTAGCCCTGGCCATGATAATATAACTAAATATTAACTTCACCGTCACTCACTTATACATAGTGAAATTCCTTACGTAGGTTGTGAAAAGATGCATCTTAATATTTAAATTTATTATGATTTATTTCCATATAATATTTTTTTTTAATCTCGCTTACGAATCTACATAATTGTTTGATAAACTTCTTTTTATTTCCTCTATTACTTTAGTTTTGTTTATTTTATTTTTGATATTTTTTGAACCAGGCATAAAATATATGAAATTTCACATGTAAATTCGAAATTGAAATGCATTTATATAGATTATGATAATAATAAACACTTCCTTGAACCCTGCGCAAGTGGCGAGTTTAGCCCAGAGAACCAATATCTGCGTGTGAAATTGATTTAAATAAATTTCTCCTCTGCTGGGAAGAAATATTTAAAAGATTATCTGCTCAATGTTCTGTAATATATTCGGCGAATTTATCAACAAATAAAAAAAAATTAAGACGTAAATAGTCGTAAGGTACATCAAGAAGCGGAAGTGTCTACTTCTAATAGTGTTGTAGGTATTTGAGAAATCTTTCATTGAAAGAAATATACTACGACTGAAAACTGTTATTACTAATAAATCTGCCTTTATATCATTAGACACTGAACTAAATTACAGGTCAATAAATATAATTTCTTTGGCGGCGAATTACTGCGGGCGCTTCTGTTATTCTATTGTTATACGTGTGGAGCGGGTAGGTGCATTTTTATGAAAATGGACTATGAAAAATATGGCACATTACTCAAAGTGTGTCCCGTGTCGGGGCAAAAGGGAGAGTAATGAAATCGCATTCAGTATAAAGAGGAGAGAAACATTACACTCCAGATAAGGGCACCTATTTCACCGACGGTTTTGCCGCCTTTTTATCGCTGGCACAATTTTTTCCCGCCCATTTGTGAAATGCTATGGCGGAATAAGTATTGCGTTTAGCTCTGCCGAAAAAAAATCCGAGAAGAATCTTGGAAAATTGAGTTGAATTTATACATTTATTTTTCTTTCTCTGTCTGTTCCATGCTTCATAATAGGATGTCACTTAATAATCTGGAGCTGGGGACAGAATTCTGCATTGAGTTTGTATAGCTACCAAAGTCGATCTCGATTTCTTGCTAATTGCAATGATTGCTGAACTTCGAATCTCTGTTTCAATGGTTGTTATATAAACATTCATTTCTCATTAATAAAACATCAATTACATCTTATCTTTCGATTGAGTTTTGACTATTATTCCTACGAAGACTATTAGTAGGTAGTGATTTTGGTTGTTTAATTTTGGAGTTTTACTATTTTTGGAAGTTATCAACTAAATATGTTTATTCATTAGTCTGCTTCTTCGAGTATTTTTACTCTCCACTACTAAAGAATAGTGGAGACTCACAATTTTTGATTTCACAATTTTTAAGCATATTTTTATTACATCAATTTCTCAATGGGTATCAAGAAGAGAGTGAATACTACGAGTTTCGTCGTGATTTTTTTTGTGTGTATGCCGTAATCCGTATGCCGTGCACAAATATGAAAATTTGTGTCCTCTGTACAGGCCAAAGTAAAAAGCCGATGAACTTAATATTGATACCATATTATGTGCGAAGTACATTTATTTAGAGCTGATTGGTTTTCCCTAGACAATGGTTCATTTTTTCTGTATGATTTTATCTGTTTAAAAATTACATATTTATATGAAAATTGAATAAAACAGAAGTAAAATTGAATTATCTACTTCAATTAATTGATATTGTATGTGTTTCTATAGAAAACTCTATTTTTTTTATTCTCCACTACTATGAATGTTATAGAATTCATCTACATACTATCATGCTAACTTCCTCATGGGGTAGGTAGAGAGAACCAAACTCCGCATTCTTTTATCTTGACACATATCCATCATCTCATCAACATTTATGCATCGTCACATACATGATAATCTATGAATAAAGCAATTTTTTACATCACTTTCTCAACAGGTATCATGTAGAGAGTGTATAAAATGAGTATTTGTGTGTATGGTGTATTATGAAAACTTTTGTCCTCAGGGAAACTAATATTTGTTTAGGAATATAATTGAAATGTAATTCATAAAAATGTATAGGTATTGTCAACCTTTCAAGAAGAAAAAATGTACACTAACTATGTAGTGGAGAGTTTAGTGTTGTCCACAACCTACTCGTTTTTTAATATTTTTTGAAAGAAAATTTAATTTGCCTTTTTAAAACCCGAATTAATATTTTCCTGGGGAGATTGCAAACCCTCCACAACGCTACGTAGTGCACTTCTTCGAAAAGTATCATATTTTTCAATCTGCCTGTATCAAATTATGATTAAATAGACTGCGTTGTTTATTTATTTATTTATAAACGGCATACATTGCCTTTTACATACATACCTACATAAAACACATATTGATAAAAATATATAGAATAAGAAAAAAATACTTATACACTTGCAAAAAATATATATGTACCTACAATTAAAGAATATTAATTAATATTTACAGTTAATATTTATTTATAAGAATTAAATGAAATCATTCCCATTTCAGAAATGTTCATAGACGGTTTTATGAATTAGTTGCTAAGCCTTTATTTGATAATGTTTTTAAAAAATTCAAAATGTCTGAGACATATTTTTCATTTTTCTAATCTGATCCACAATCATATTATGTTGACATTATTTCTATAATAATTCATCTAGGTCCTATCTTTAATACGACTACATTGGTTATCCATTTAATTGGCTATAATGCGAATTATATACTGCTGAAAAAATCCTTACAGAGGACTGATCAGACTTTATTGAAGACAATTTTTCTTATTTATTATGTTTTGATGTCATTCCTTTTATGTAGGCACGTGTATTTATTTTGTCTTTCAATTAAAAATGAAATGTATTTTCGAACAACATGATCATTTTTGCTAAATGATTTTGAAAAAAATATAAAATATTTCGTTATAATTTATTTTTTTATTTATTTTCTCTCAAAAAGCTAAAGCTATAATTTTTTTTATTTTACATTACATTTATTGAATTAAAGTTGAGCCAAAAGTGCTTTCTTCAATTAAAATTAATGTTTATACAGTAATTGATTACATACTTGAAAAATTCATTAGAAAATACAAGATAAAAGAAAATTTAAAAATATAGATTAAAAACAAAGATATGCACATATACAGTAAACGAGTACCTATGTTTCAGGATGAGGAGGAGGGATCTTTAGTGAATAAGGAGGGGATTGTACATCTAGACCAGCTAGACAGACCGAACAGGCTAAACTCCTAATACCTAGACTCAAGACAACTTTTGGACAAAGAAATTTCCTGTATTTTGGAGTCAAATTATTCAACGAACTACCTTTAACACTTAGACAAAACAGTAAATTGAAAATATTTAAGCGAGACATTAAAATTTGGATTTAAAAAAAGGGCAGAGACTATATTAAAAATAAATTAATCACCTGAACTCATAAAATACTCCCATAGTTACTAACCAAAACTGAAATCTAATAAGACATCTATACACTGTCTCAGAACAGGTTTCACCTAGTGAGGCAGTTTATGACAATAGTAAAATATCTGGTAACTATTATGTAACCTAAGTTAAATATATTATTGAAAATATTAATTGTATTTTATATAATAAATAAAAAAAAAAAAAATGTTGGATTGTGTATAAGAGTTTGAGAACATGTAATTTATGTCATTTTTAAGTCAAATTTCTTTCTTATTTTCTCAATAGTGGTGCCTAGTTTTACTGTTAATAAATTCAATAATATTATTTATTTTGATTTGGCCGATTGACCATTGTGCGGATACGTAACATTTTCCGTTAATTGTTACAACTTCCATGCCTAGTGCTGTCCACAATTTTTCGTTAAACCAAAACCTGGTGGTTCTAAAGCCGCTGTTAATCAGTCACACAGTCAAGAATGGTACAAGTTAAGGTATTCTCTGATTTTGTCTCGTCCGAGATTGGGTCATGTAGATCAGGGTGCAAAAGACTCTTCCACACATAGAGTTATCTTTTCTTGTGCTACAATGTCAAAAATTACGCGTTGACTAGGGGGGGGTAGACAAGATTCGCACGCTAGGCCCTGACAACGCCAAAATTCTGTTCAATAAGAGGCTGAATAATTCAGAATATTTTTAATTCATCTTAAAATTTCACAGCTTGATATATACATTATATATCTTGAGTGACAAAGAAACTTCTACGAAACATTGTTTTTAAATGATCCTCATTTTATATTTGAAAGTTATTTTTGTTCAGTATGAATCTTTTTAACATTTTCAATATAAAGTTAGTGATGTAAGAAAAATAAATGATTTTATTGTAATTCTTTTTCTTTTAAACGTCCTGTTGTTTACGGCTCATGTTCCTGGGATATGGAAGATAAGCTGTCTATCCATCTTTTAGATGGTCTTCGTGGATGTCTGTTGTTCTTACCACAGTTGTCCACGTGGTCTCTCTATTGTCGACATTGCAGACCCTCCGAATTTCGGAGTTTCGTTCTCTGTCTCCGATTATTATTCCAGCTATGGTTTGGAAAGTTTTATTTTCGGTGGTTTTTAGGAGACTCTTCATTCTCGAAGTGACGGCACTTGTGTATTGTTCTTTTCTTCATTTTGTTATGATTATTACATACATACATACATACATACCATCACGCCATATCCCTCACGGGGTAGGCAGAGAGAACCGAACGCCACATTTTTCTATCTTGACACACATTCATCGCCTCATCAACATTCATACATCGTCTTATACATGTTCGTCTGTTGTTCATGCTTCTTACATTTCCATCTTTCAAAATATCGTTTACATGGTCGTGCCATCCTTTTCTTGGGCGCCCGCGACCTCTTATTCCGTTCCTGTCAGCTTTGTATATTTTCTTCGTCAGGCGTTCTTCGTTCATTCTCCCCAAGTGGCCAAACCATCTCAATGTGTTAACTTTCAGTATGTTAATTACATCTTTCTTTATCTTACATTCTTTCCTTGTATCTTCATTCCGAACTCTATCATACATCGTTCTGTTACAAATTCTTCTAAGCGATCTCATTTCAACTGCATTTATTCTGCTTTCGTGCGACTTCTGCCATGTCCAGGTCTCACTTGCATACGTCAGGGTTGGCACTACGATTGCGTTATGAATGGCAACTTTAGCGTCTCTTGATATGTTGCGATCATTCATAACTGGTCTAAGTGCTCCATTCACTCTGTTTCCTGCCATAACTCTTCTTTCAATATCCTTATCAGGCCGTCCATTCCGTTGGAACATACTACCCAGATATACATACTCGTCGACTTGTTCAAGCCATTCATTCTCTACTTTTATTTGACACACTGTTCTGCTTTCACTCTTTTCAAAGACCATTACCTTTGATTTGATTATCAATGTCAAAAAATAAAAATGACACGACAAGGCAAGTAATTTACAAATGTAAAGATGGGAGAGTATGGTGACGAATTAAGAGCAATTGCGTTGTATGAATCTATACATTTGAGCATGTCATTTTTGATTAATTCACAACGTGTACATATATTACATATTCGGGTAGGTACATGTGTAATGTGTACCTACCAACTGTCGTATAAAATTATGTATTTATTTTCATCCCTCACAACATGACGTGCTCTCCTGTCTTAGAGAATATTAATAATATTTGTGTGTTAGGTCCGGGGTGTTGCGTTATGTATTTTGCTCGTTACGCTAATTGCCTGCTTATATTTCATTATTCATTGTCATAATATTACGTATACATAACGCTGAAACTAATTGAAGAACATTATTTCAACAGTACCCGAACGAATCACCTACATTATTTACAATGTGTAAGTAATTACTTAATAAAATTAATTACATTGCCTTTTACAATAGTATCATTGTTGTGTCGAAACAATCACCCTTCCCCCCGTTGAATAATATATTTATTTGTTCATAGACGCACGAAACAACTCAAAACAATTATAGAATTAATAATTAATAATATTGTCCTTCAATAATTTTATGGTACTATCTCCTACTTATGTTTTGGGGACCTCTTTTATAGTGTTTGGGAAATTGTTACATATGAAACTTATGTTGGGAGATCTCAGAGGGATGCTTTATTTAAATATGTTAATAAACTTGCTCCATTTTGTAATCGATACTTTTTTATTGCTAGTTTTTGTAAATTAATTGAATTCATAAATCATTCTTCTATACTTTGTTAACAATGAAATTTTGTATATTCTTTTTTGACAATTTTTTAAAATGTCATTATATAAATAAAAAAATAATCATAATTATAATAAAAAAGATTTGCATGTCAGGATACAATACTATGGAGGTCAGTCTGTTTTTCCTACTCAGAATATGAAAACAGCATGATGGTATGTAGATATCAAACTAAGTTGGTGTTTTTGGCATGCAAAAAGTTCACTACACCATACAAAATGTTTCCTTCATACACGCGTCTTGGTTTAATATTGTCGATTCAGGGAATTAAATTCTCTTGAACGAATCGATTGTTGGAAGAGTCACCAAACTGTCCATATTTGTCTGCAACTTTTTGAATTTTTACAAAAAAATAGACCTTTGAATACGGCAATCCACCATTTTTGATATGAATTACCTATTTATCGCAAATATTATTGCGTTGTAAAAACAAGACCAGGAATTGCGGCAGGTACCTGGAGACCACGAAACAATGAGGAAATTCGTGCATTGACAGGACAACCTTTAATCACCAGAGAAATCAGGTCCAGAAGATTTGCCTGGATTGGTCATTTTGTCAGATCAGGGGAAGAAAGAGCCACAAAACGTATCCTGCAAAATAACCGTGTGGGCAAGAGACCCCTGGGAAGACCAAGGCAGAGATTGATGGACAATGTTACTCGAGATCTGAACGTGCTGAATGCTTGTGAAGACTGGGAGTCCACTGCAGCTGACAGGAAGGCTTGGAAAGCTATTGTTCAGGAAGCTAAAGCTCTACGGGAGTTGTATGGCCATCGGAAGTAAGTAAGTATTATTGCGTTAAAACTTTATAATTGTAGCACTTTCATTTAGTTATTTTATTTTTAAGCAGTAGCCTTCGGAGTTTATATCGAAAAAAAAACATATGGAATATTAGAGGTCTGTTAAATGGATGGTCCAATAATGATACGTGTCTGTATCGCGGCAGCTGTATCTTCTCATATATTCCTGTCATACGGTGTCAAGTTGAATGACGCGGGTCAAGGGTGGATCTAGCATCAATCTTAATTCCATCAGACCTCTGTCTGGCCGCGGTCAACACTGCCTTGGATTACTACGTCATCCCTGAATGTAACCACGCAAATTACAACTATTTAACTATGTAAATTTTCGGATCGTTGTTTAGAGGCATCGTTTGATATGATTCGGAGACGTGATTTAAATTATCGGTATTATTTTCGTCGGCCTTCTGTCGGTTGGTCATTTAAATACCTGACTTTTGGGCATAAGACATATTTTTTCTGTTTGTTCTTCTGATACCATCAACATTATTATGTATCTCCAAATTGTTACAACTTATTTCATAGAACTTGTTAAATGCCCAAGAAGCAACGAAAAATAATGTTGCCAAAAATAGAATGTTTATTGATTTTACGAATTTATTTATTTATCTTTTTGAGGTACTGTGGCAGGTTTGGATTAGAGAGAACATTGTACAATAGTGACAGAATGTGTATATTATTGCGTCGCTGGCGTATCTTGGGCCAGCAAAGAAGATTGCGGTAAGATGATATATGTATGATCATTTTTTTCAACCCAAAGATGAATCTGTTACATATATTCTGAAGACGTTCCAGTTTATTGAGATGCACTTCATTAGCATCCAAATAACATACATCGGCAAAATCAAGCGACGGAAGAAGAAGTGGTTGTACTAGAAGTAATTTTGAGTTAAAACACCGAAAACGCTTCAAAACTAAAAATTGACCAAAACACGTTATCATTTCATTTCTACTTCTTGTATGTTATAAAATGATTTTTGAGCAATTTTAGACGATCTGTTAAATCTTTCATAACCCTCTCATGCCATACTTTATAGAGAATTTTGTTCATCTACCATCACCGGTTCTTAATTAATAAGTAAACACACATGGTCGTATTACGGGAGTTATTTAAGACAACTAAAAGAAAAATTTGAGGTCCAATAAGCAGTCTACTCGCAGCACGAGTCCTAAACATTTTCTGATATTTTTCTTAATTATCTCCTGTAATACGACCCATAATATCAATTAACCACACATTTCCCTACACTCACTTGTGTACAATTTACTTAGCCCGGCTGTGGAATCAGCTTTCCGCCTCTATCAGAGATGCTCTTATAGCTTGGAGGTTATCAAAAAGCGTTTTTAGAGTTTTTTAAAAAGCAAAAACTCTTTTGTTCACATAATAGATTGTATACATTCATTTATCACTATTTCTTTTATTCACTTCATGACCAATCAAATCATTTTATTGCAGACAAAAAAATAGATGATATCATTAATTGTATTTGAAAAATATATAAATGGGCAATAAACTACTATGTGCTATGTCAAATATGAATTAAAAGTGCACAAAGAATCTCGATGCCATTAATTTGAGAATTTTTATGTTACTCCGCTCATAAATCCAGCAACGACTAAAAACACAATGAGTAACTCTGTCTCAACTGGGAATTAAACCCAGTTACATGACTCTGGGTTCTAGTATAATATTTTAGTAATTCTTATAATTGTTGAAAATTAGAACATAGCATTCCTGAAATGATTCCAAATTTAATGTATTATGTATGGCTTGGTCATTATGTGGGCTGTATCTCTCATACTAAATCAATGATTTTTTCCAGGCAATTTGAAATCTATATTTTTAAGACCATAATGCCATAATACCCTCTATGCGTTTATATAAAATCAGTCTAAGATATGGGTAATGGGCTTTTCAACATCTTTTTCTCAATTTTCATTAGATGCGGGTCCCGAAATTAGATTTGCAAAGTTGGCATTCTTTTAATATAGGTACTTAGATAATATTCTTTTTTCATTGCTAAATAGCCATTTCATTGAGACATACATTATTGTAAAATCGATGGTAATATTAATAAACACTTCCTTGCACCCTGCGCAAATGACGAGTTTAATCCCATTTGGAAATTTCTTCCAACTAACCAGCCCAGAGAAGTAATATTAGCGTGAGAAATTAATGTAAATAATCGAATATTTTTTAAAAGTTCCATATACGCAAACATTGGGTTATTCCCTGTCGTGAGTTAATGATATTTTTGACAATTTTTCAACATCTCAATAGAGACGAAGTAGGAATTTCTTAATAGGTTTTTTTTTAAATGAATGTCCTTGTTAAACAAGTACATATACATCTCCCTACGTTCCCTAAAATAAGCTAATAAATGCTTGTGCTATAGGTGAACGAAATCGGTCGAGGCAGGATTCGAACTCGCGACCACTGGATTACTAACCCAGCGCGGTAACCGCTCTGCCACCGACCCATCTTAGATGGGGTTACAATAACAGCGCCCTTGAGGTGAGGTTATCACAAAAACGGCGCTATAAAAATCATCCTAATTTATTTATTATTTATAATAAAGATATTCGTTATTTCATAAATGGTGATGGCAAAAATGTCTTAACGTAAACCAGCCGATAACAGGTCGTAAGCCCTGTAGGTGCTTTGTGTTCCTGGTTCTTCTATAATTTTCCAAATACGTCTCTAATGAGATGTTGAAAAATTGTCAAAAATTATTATATAAATTCATTTTTCAATTATTTTCATGTTTTTCTTTTTTTTTGGTTTGAATATGTATTCTGATATGTTTTCTCATTTGAGTATTCTTCTTTTTCATTTATTTTCAACCTTTTTATGATGTTTATTTGATTTTTTTTTGTTCATGTATGATTTGATTTAATTACTTTTACTTTTATGTTGACTTTGCTTTGTATTGATACTTTTTATTTTGTTATAAGTGCTTCCCTCATCAAGCACAAGATTGTAATCTTTTTGATGAGGTACTGCAGGGAAAAATATGTAAGAATATTATTACTTGTGAATTTATATATTGATTTGTATAATAAAATATATTAAAAATAAAAAAAAAAAAATAAAAATTTCTCCTCTGCTGGGATCGAAGGCCCGCACATATATCAAACGGTTTACCAACTGTGCCATGGCGGTAAGCACAGATTTTTGGTTTTCCTTACAGTATTATAAACGATCTATTACACTTATACAACTGTCAATTTGTTCAAGAGAATTTATTTCTCTTAACATATCGACAGGGTATCAAGCAAAGATACGCGAAAATTGTATGCCAGGTCTATATTTTTCACGGTTTTTCAACTTTTTACTCCTCGCTAACACAAGGAGATATAGTGGGGAGTTGTGAATTAGCAATTTTAAGACTATTTTTATTGCAGATTATCAACAAGTATAATGCTTAGATTGTATTCTGAAAATTTTATCACAATGTATCTGTGTATGTGTGTGCTGTGTACTATGTGATATGTGGTGTGTGCTATGTACGGCGTGTTTATTTTACTTTTTCGATAATAGACTAAAGTACCTACTCATTCGATTCTTTTCAAATCTTGCTAATTTTTTTTATCTAATAATCACTAAGACCCCATAAGATTTCGAAAGATATCTGAATAGTGCTTCTCATTTTTTTTAACTTTCAAATATTTCAAAGTGACCCCATGATCAGTTAACTCGAAATTTGCTATTTTTATTTCCAAATTGGTAAAAAAGGCACATCACTTTCATAAAATGGCATTGAAGAATTTTCAATTTTTCATAATAAAATATTTAAATAAAAATAATTTAACAAACTCATTTCATAAAAATGCTCAATATTTTCCATACGAAATTTAAACACTTTGTGGAGTGACTTGTTAGTGTTGACCACAACTCACTCGTTTCTCATGAGATCAAAAGACATTTTTAAAGCATCGATATTGTTTTCCAAAATTTCTGGCTCAACTCATGTTGGTGATGTCTCTGCGGTTAGTGTAGCACGAAACAATCCAGTTGATATTTTTTTAATATCAGCTATTGTTGGCACCTGCACGTTAGTTTTTCCCTAGCAATTTGGCGTTTTAGTTTCGTGCAAAGTTTCCAGTCGCCTCGCTGACAGGGATAAAATACAAGGACTAGGTATGGGTATGTAAAATAGGCTAGCATCGGCAGGTGTATAATGGCAACATTAAATTTTACCTAGCGTAGTCGTTTCGGGGTCACGGCTTCCGGGTATAAAGACATTTTCTGTCCCAAAAGGTATTCCGTTAGAGCGGGAACGTCAACCCCTTTTCAAAATAATAATAAAAACAAAATAGAACATAAAATATCAGGAGTCTTATTCCGTATGGTATAATAGAATTGTCAAATAATATCCAAAATTATTTCTTATAATAATAACTTGAAATATATAAAATGTCTTAAAGAAAAATAGTGGGCATGATACGAATATTATGGTTAAATAGTGGGTATGATACGAATCTTGTTGTAAAATAGTGGGCATGATACATTACAAAGTTTGTTGTATTTTTATTTTATTTTTAAAATGAACTTCTACAGAGTTGCTCACGCAAAGTTTGAACAAATCTTATGGTCGAATAGTGGGCATTACATAAATCTTATGGTTAAATGGTGGGCATGATGCGAATCTTAAGGTCAAATAGTGGACATTATACGAATCTTATGGTCGAATAGTGGGCATGATACGAATCTTATGATCAAATAGTGGGCATGATACGAATCTAATGGTCAAATTTAGATGGGTCGATGGCAGAGCGGTTAGCGCGCTGGGCTAGTAATCCAGTGGTCGCGAGTTCGAATCCTGCCTCGACTGATTTCGTTCACCTAAGCACAAGCATTTATTTGCTTATTTTAGGGAACGTAGGAAGATGTATATGTACTTGTTTAACAAGGACATATTCATTTTTTTTTATTAAAAAAAAAAAAAAAAAAAAAATAGTGGACATTAAACGAATCTTATGGTTAAATAGTTGGCAGTGGGCATGACACGAATCTTTTGATCAAATAATGGGCATGATACGAATCTTATGGTCAAATAGTGGGCATGATACGAATCTTATGGTCAAAATGAAGGTTTTTTTGCACTCTTTTTATTTAATTTCACCTGTCTGTACTGGAAATGCAATCTATTTTTAACTTCGCGATCAGTTACAGCTCAGAAAGTTTCAGAATTTGGGTATTCCTGATGACAATGTATGTTAGAACTGTTTTGTTTTCAGCTTGATTCATTTGATGTTAAGATAAAATTGAACTAAAATTGGATTAAAATTGAGGGTTTTTATTTCACCATTGCCCCCCTGGACGGTTCTGTCCATAAGCATGTAATCATTTCTATTATTTGTCTAAATATTGGAATGCTGTTTGTCTGAATCGTACGCAAAAGTGTAAATTTACATGGACCTGGGGGTCAAGTCTGGTCCAGCCTGCGAAATCAAAACCCTCACGATTACCCATATCATGGATATAATTATTATATGGAGTTGTATAATATCTTTAGATGTCATAGAACTCCATATAATAATTACATCCGTGATATGGGTAATCGCGAGGGTTTTGATTTCGCCGTTTGGATCAAACTTTCCCCCTGATGATCTAACTAATGATGATAATGTATTTACGTGGTAAATAAAACCTTGTGTACTTTTGTAAAGGGTAACCAGACCAGGTTCACCATCCCTTAACTCTCGGACTATTTTTTCATTTTCTCCGCTTTACGAAACATGTATTCTTCCCGTGTCAGCGATATACATTTCTTTATTTTTAGGTTAAGCCAGCTTTGTTGTGTAAACTTGAGTCTCGTTTTGTCAATATAGCCTTTTGTGCGTTGTGGGGAGGTTATTACCTATACGGGGGGGATAATTTATATATGTAACTCCGATTCAATATTGTGTATATTCAGTTATGAATTGTTGCGGAATATTGGTTTATATCAGACACTGAGCTTACATTTAGTACACTGAGTCTACACACAAATACCTACAATAAGCCATTATAAGCCAACACCATAACTTACCCATCGACGATAGATAAAGTATTTATTTGTTGTTTGAAAATAATATTAACAAGCATCCCCGTTATTTATTATTGTTTAATTTTCACGAACATATTTCTTACGGGGTGATATTTGGAATAGA
Organism: Molanna angustata; assembly: GCA_963576475.1. NCBI lineage: Eukaryota > Metazoa > Arthropoda > Insecta > Trichoptera > Molannidae > Molanna > Molanna angustata. The sequence continues at coordinate 23,319,594 of OY754976.1, read as the reverse complement.
CACAATTTAAAATATGTGTTTGACCATTAGGTAATTATGTTTGTGGCTCATTAATAAATTGGGAAAATAAAATTTATTTCATTACTGGTACTCATATTCACTTTCAGAATTATTTCAGAATTATTAATTATTTCATGATTATTTCAGAATATTAAATTTTATTTGATGATGGGGTCGGCTTTAAAAGTGGACTTGTATTAATCTGTATTGAAAATAATAAAGGCTTTAAACAATTTGTGTTGTTTGTAACGCTAGAGTTGAAGATAGTTAAATAGTTATTTTGTATAGTACGTTGATTGAATGCAAAAATTTATTTGAGTAAATATTTTTTTTAATTCCATTACTCGGATGTGTAGATTTTATAATACTTTACATTATTAATAAGGACATAGATATTTTTGGTGACAGCCTAGTGACATTCAGAAGAAAACTTTCCTCACTTATAAATTAACGTAGGTATTAAACTAGCTTTTTTGTTTTAATTTTATTTTTCTAGCTATAATGTTTCTCTTTTTTATCTGTTTGTGCTTAATTGTATCATTTATAGTAATATTTTATTTGGTTTATTTTGTTAACATCTTTCACTATTTATCTTTGTTGTGATCTTAGTTTCTGTTGTATCTTTTCATTTTTATATAAATTCCATTTGAGATATTTTTATTTTCTTATAGATTTGTACGCTGATTGCAGTAGATTCCTACATATTTATTTTTATAGATATATTTATAAAAAAATTGACATACACCCTCCCAATATTTAGTAGACTTTCTCTTAAAATTAAATACGATGCTTTTGTTTTGAAATTGTCTTATTTACTTTGCAACTTTTTAGTACATTAATTACACAAAATATAATTAGGGTAGGCTTATATTGTCTTCCTCTTGAAATTAGTATTTAAGAGATAATTTCGAAATTCCAAGTTTTGCAGAGGATTACAAAAATTGCTCAGAGGGTTAATAAGATAAAAAATAAGCAAGAAATGTGCACAAAATAAGCGGCCGGGGATGCCTTAAATTTTATCCCTCATAAACTGTACCTGAATGGCAACATGAGAAAATACAGCTGTTCTCAAAGAGTTTGGTTATGAATTAAAAATTATAAAAAAACAGGTATATTTTTGGTATGCAACAATATTAAACGTAATTATTTATATGATTTCACAAATATTAAACGTATTTATTTCATCAATTTGTCAACCGGAATTATGTTCAGTTGAGATTTGTAATTATGTTTTTGTGTGTGTTTCATACTATGAAATTTTGTGTCCCCCGTGTAAACCAAACTATAAGTTCGATCGACTTCATACTGTGTGAAAATCGCGTTATGTTAAAATTAACCAAACTAAAGTGACAACAAAACATTTGGTTTTGTGTACCCAGCCAAACATTACAGTCATTAATAGATATACCTTTATCACTGCTAACAAAGGTTTGGCTAAAACGCAGGTAACCAGTTCGGTTGTCATAATATTTTTTTCAGTGTAGAGAAAACGGAATTCCACATAGGTATGTACTTATGTTTTTGCACACATTCATCTTCTTGCTCATACCTATGTATTCATTGTCTCATACATATCTTAAAATTTGAGTTTCTAGTGTTTCTTTTTTTTATCATATTGTTCCCATGGTCGTGTTAACGTTTTCTTAGGTTGCCCTTTCTCTCATTTTTTATTTATTTCTTCTTCTCAATTCTTTACGTAAGCCGTTATTTTAGCCGTTATTTATATTAATTCTGATTACAATATTTAGCTTAGCAAAAATCTAACTTGAAGAGGGTTAAATATAAAAAATATGTCATATTATAATGCATCGTTTCATCGCAATTGTCAACTGAAGTTTGTTAAATATCTGTTTATAAGGCAAAGTTCTCTGAATCGATCCCCAGTGGAGACATAATTTTTCGATCCAAACAAAACACACGGTTTACACTCTCCAATCGAAGATAATTTCTAAATACGATCTCTGCATTAAGAGTAATCCATTACCAAAGTTCGTGTAGTAAAATTAGTATTTGATGAACTTTTCGAGAAAAACTTAAGGTACCACTGTTCTAAGAAATAAACAGGAAGATACATTATGATGACTATACTAAGTACATCTTTTGTTTCTGACCATAAAAACCAAGCCTTTCTCATTCATCATCTTATATTCAGATATGCGTCCGTTCTTTGCAAGGTATATTTTTACTTAAATAAAGGTATGTTTTCCATCTTTCTCCTTGATATTCTGACTATTTTCAATGACCAGCCAAATGGTTCATATACGACGGTCTTTAGAAAATCATAGTCCTTTGGTGGTTTATGATGACCCTTAAAAAAATTGTAGCCTGTAAAAAAGATATAAAATGAAATAGTGAATATTTTTGAGATTTCTCTGTGGAGCATTTTAAAACATCCCATATCCAGAAATGGAGTAGACACCTGATAGTGTTGCGTGAGGAAGGACAATCTCCACCTATTTTTGTGTCCCACAATACGCGCCGAAGTAATTCTACTATTGAAATCATCTGGATAACAGATTAACGATTCTTTGAGGGAATTAGATTAAGCCAATCTAGAGTAATTTTATGATCGTGGTTTAACTGTAAACGGATCATTGACGGAAAGCAGGTCTCTGGCTTGATCTTGGAGATGTTATAGATTTCATACTTATTTTTAGCCCAAGATATACGTGGAGCGCAATGTTTTAAGGATTTCACTTGATTTTTTGAGTCTTCATTGTTTCGCTTAACCAATAACAAACAAAAGCAAGAGCGCCCTTTCCCTTGCTATATCCCAACTCTCCTCGTCCGTCTGTCCTGTATTATGTCACCTAGGTCATGTCTCTACAATTGGTTTCGTCTTTGCACGATCCAGGAATTATGTATATTGATATTCCTCTGGATGTAAGTCGAGGAAGATCCATGGAGATTTGGCGGTCTTCATTCAACGTACCCGTACCATTTCAACTGTCTTTCCTCTATCTTACCATATATATATCAGTAAAGTATAGGCTTCCGCGAATGCTTTATCTTTTCATTTTATCTTAACATACGCATTTCAGCAGTTTCCAGTTGGCCAGCGAAGGAATTTTAATTGTCCAGCATTGGAACCTTAAAGGAAGTCCAGTCTGATGATTGTCTCGTACACTTTTCCTTTCAAGTTTCCTGGCATTTTTGGATGAAGTTTTTAATAATTATGAATAGTGGTATATGAATTCTAATTTTGTTTATTATAATGGAAGAAATATGTCGGCAAAGTGATATATGAAAATAATGGTGTTTCGGACACAGATATAAAATAACTTCTTACATAAGGAAGGAAGGGCCCCGATAATCTCAAGAAACTCGTCATGTAACGAGAGTAATGGCGTGGAGGGTAGAAAATCCAGATGTTGCTCACCAACCAGTAGCGAAGTAGTTAAGTTCGCTACAGGATCTTGGTAACCGAAGCCCTTTCTACATAGAGACGAAACATTCGGCGGGTGATTAGGTATAGCTGCTATCATCAGTAACCTCAGGAGGGAGCAAGAGAAACGAACTGCTTACATATTTACATGAGCACATATTTGTTTAACAGGATATTGCTATTTATTTTTATAACTCGAGGGCAAAACATTATTTTTTCCACGGAAAAATAAAGAGGCGTATGGAGAGGAACTCCTTCGGGTAAATTACCAAACAAACAGTGACATTTTAAAGTTTTTCTCCTTTCGATAAAGCCTCATGCTTTGGAACACTTCCGAATAAATTAGCACCGTCTGCCGTCGAAACTGGAAAAGCTATTCCTATATAAAAGAAACCAAACGATTCTTCGCCAAAAAAAAGTAATTGTTTGCGTTTTTTTCTCCTCTTCTTGCCCTCAATATTTCAACTCGGGGAAATTCATTGTAGAGAGGGAAGTTTGTTATCGAGACTCAATCTTGAAAAAATGTCGATTGTTTTTGTTGGCGGTGTACCCGAGACTGAGAACCAAAGGGTCATTGATCTTTTAACTGAAGTTATTCGACCTTTATTTATTTATGAACACTTTATTTATGTGGTACATTGCGAAAGTAGCGATTTTATTGCAAAATGGCGACTTCTTTCAAATAACCAATTGGGTGACAATCTGTAAAGGCGACAATATTTTTTAAAAAACCTTATTTGTATATACATTTACTAAAAATATTCATTGTAATGGGTAATGGAAATATATTTAACAATGGGTTGTTTTTTAAATTTATTTAGTTATTTATTATTGGTTTATTTAAATTTAAATTTTCCTTATTTCTAATAACTCTTTTCTAGATTGCAAACCCCTCCCAACGCTACGTAGTGCGCTTCTTCGGAAGAGTAAAATGGACCCAAATCCTAATAGCTGGCGTCCCCTACGTAGACATGTTAAAAAAAAAAATTTCAAGATTTGTTCTTTGTAACATGACCCGTGTGCAGAATACACCTTTATTGATTGTCACCCTATCCTTCTTAACTCCGCCCTCTTCTCCTTTTATTACTATTACCTCTGGTCTGCCTGTTTTTTTCATTTAAGTTTTATATTTAATTAATTGATACACTTGTCCTGAAGAAGAGAATATGGTTCTCGAAACATGTAGACATTAGTCAATGAAGTGTTTTATACAAATTGAATTTATAGTTATTATTTATAAATGATGGAGCCACAAAGTAAATAATCGCATTGAATAACGTGAAAATAATATTATTTAAATATATATTTCTCCCTGCTGAGAATCTAACTCAGGACATAAGCACAAAAGATAACAGTATTATTCAGGAAGTAGACAGTCGGCATTTTTAGACACTTTTTATTAATTTTTACATCTCGATATTCCACTAAAAAAATCTCTAATAGCGCCTGGTTATGTTCCTATTAATGGTAATTTCTTCCAACCAACCAGAGTAAATGTTAAACATATAAAACAGTGTGTACTATGGCAATAAGTTAATCACATTACAAAATAAATAAAGATAGGTACCTACCAGAAGAAAAAAAAACAAAGAAGATACCATATAAGAACAATTCATAGCGATGATAGGAAAACTAAAGGATAAGGAAAGGAAGAGGAGAGGAAGATGTAATCAGGTGTTGTCAGATAAATATTTTTGCTTTTGCCTTTTCTTAAAGATGTTTAGTGAGATAGATGACGTAATATCAGGACTTAGATTATTCCATAGTCTAGCTGAATGTACTTCGAATGAAGAGCTAAAAAAATGAGAACTATAAATAGGGATAAATAGTAAAGCACGTTCAGCAGATCGAAGTGGACGTCCGCGGCTTGAAAGATAAGTGAATTTGTCTTTCAGTTACTGAGTTAAATTTGGATTAAAAAGGGCATTGTATAGTAATGACAAGATTTGTATATTACGTCGTTGTCTTAAAAATTTAAACGTTGTCTTAAAAATTTAAACCTCTTTCGTTGGCAATCTTTCTTTCTCTTCTTTCATGTGTTAAATGTTGTCAAATTGTCATTGAGCATTCGCTTTCATTGTATTCATTATAAATCTCTTTTATTTTAACTATACCTACGAAAAATAACTTAATAAAAATTGGTTGAATATCTTAAAATGATACAATTATTTAGATAGTATGAATATTTGTTAAATAACATGGATGATGAAATAAAATAAATGAATTCAAATCAGCGAGATTTTTTTTATTTCATTTATCACACAAAATTTTCATAAATTGAGTTAAAATATTTAGGCAAACGATGTTTTATTAATAACATATTATAGTTTTTATTAAATTATTCAGTATCCACAAAGATTCGGAATAATCAAAACACAAATTACTAATATACATACATAATTGTACAAAACTTGTGCCATTGTCTGTTTGTTATTCTCGTGCAAACACTTTAAATTCGTAGACATTGGTCAATTGTTATTATAAATGTCTCTATGAAAGGAGAATCCTTAATTTTATTAAACATCAATAAAGTCCATTATTATGAGCGTGCTATTTAGTCTGTGAATGGCCGTGATTAGGGAAAATATTCTAATTGAATGGGTTGTTTTTATACAACTTATTTTACTGTAGGTATTATATAGTTAGGTAAAAAGTCTCTACGGTTGGAATGAATAAAAGGAATATTATTGGAGAGACTTAGTCGGTTGATACCTATAGAGACATCGCTTAGGCAAACTTTCATTGTTATGGGATGCCTTAAAATACTTATCTCGCCTGAAGATAGATAAAATAAGGCATTTTCACGTTTCCTTAAACAGTTCAATAAACTCGATGTATAATATTACTACAGATTTTATAAAACTAACGATCAAATCACTAAGCGCTGCCGTTTAGAATTACATCCACATGATGTATTGTGGACTTTGACATTTTATTGAAATTCCAGTAATTTATTACTGAAAATTCTTTGAAAATGTGGTCCAAACAATTGAACCAGTGTTGTGACAAAAATTAATTACTTTAACATCGTTCTTTTTTACTCCTCACTAACCCTAGGGGATATAGTGGGAGTTATGAATTCTCAATTTTTAAGGTTATACTTTTATTGCAGATTATCAACTATTATCGTGCTGATATTGTATTTTGAAAGTCTCATCATAATAAAATATATCAGTATTAATAATTATCCTATTGAATAAAGCATGGAGTTTTCACTGGTCCACTAATAAATCAATACACATTTTTTTTAAATTGTGTAGACTGTATAACTCTCTATTAACCAATAAAATAAAAATAAAATAAAATAACTCTGTATTTGTGTACTAAGTGCGGTGTACCATACTCGTATTATGTACGGCGTGATTTTTTCACTATCGATTTATGACTAAAGGTACTTATTCGATTGTTTTCAAATTTTGCAAATTTGTATATCAAATACTCGCTTAGACCCCATTAGATTTTAAAGTATATTTGATCAGTGCTTCTTATTTTTTTTTAGCTGTCAAATATTTCAATATGACCCCAAGCTCAGGAAGCTTAAAATTTTATTTTGAAATTACTAAAAAGACACATCACTAGCATTGACACATCACTAGCATTGAAGAATTATCAAGTTTTTATAATGAGATATATAAATCAAAAGTAATTTAACAAAATCATTTTATGAAAATCAAAATTTAATGAAATGATTCCATACAAAATTTGAATAATTTGTAGATTGACTTGGTAATGAGAAGTAAAGCGTTGGTCACAACCCACTCGTTTCTTTCTGAATCTCGTTGTTATAATTAAATAAATTAAATTAAGTACCTATTACAACTGTCGATTCGTTCAAGAGAATGAAATTCTTTTGAAGGAAGAGGCAGTTTAAATTCAAGATGCGTGTACGAAGGAACATTTTGTATGGCGTAGTGGACTTTTTGCATGCTAAAAACACCAACTTAGAGACTTCGCAACATATATGTTCGGGTACATGGATTTACTCAGAATTCGGAGTAGAACATTTTATGTGTGTGTGTGTATGTGTGTGTATGTGTGTGTGTGTGTGTGTGTGTGTGTGTGTGTGTGTGTGTGTGTGTGTGTGTGTGTGTGTGTGTGTGTGTGTGTGTGTGTGTGTGTGTGTGTGTCTGTGTGTCTGTGTGTCTGTGTGTCCCCCCCCCTAATAACTTTTAATCCGCTCAATTTAAAAGCCCAAAATTTCTGAATATATAAATATTTATAGGCCAACAAAACTTTTATACTCCGAATTTTGAATTTTTTTTTCAGTAAGGGGTTATCAACTTTTGAATTTTTGGTTTATTTTTCCATATATCTCAGAAACCATAAAAGCTAGAACGCTGAAAATTTGTATAAACATAGATAAATATAATATCTCAAATTTCTTTTTTAAAAAAAAAATCCAAAATTTCTCAATCATTTTTTGTTAAGAAAAATATTTTTTTTATTATAAATTTATGAGTTTAACTGCCTATATTTCCAATTTTTTTAAAAAATATCGAAAACAGACGAAATATCACAACTAGATAATTTAATTTTCTATAAAAAATATGAACATTGTATTAGCACATCTCAAATTTTTTTTATCATTTTTTTATTAAAATTGAATTTAGTGACGACATTGCTTCATACAATTTGTATGGCAGTCGCCTATACACAATATGTAAGAACACTTAATAGTTACTTAGCTACTTAATCTCCAAACATACATACAGAACCATCATGCTGTTTTCATATTCCGGGTAGGAAAAGAGGACTGATCTCCATACTGTCCAATCTTGACATACATACCTACATGTGTTGTATAGAAAACACAATATCTTAAAATATTCAATAATTTGGATTTATGGGTTAATAGTTTGGTACTTATTCTTCAACTATACATAGTATCGCTATCGACAGTTGGATCTCATGTGTTACATGCAACTAGTAATATAAATATTTTTTATGCTATCTTCATATCAATTAAAATGGAACATTATTATTTATATATAAATGGTTCTCTTCGCAAATATATTTTATTTATTTATCTTATTTCATTTCCATTCTTTTGTTCGTATAGGTACTGAACGTTCCTAAGTCGATTTGATAATGGTTTTTGTAAAATTTTTCAATTTGGCTTTCCTCCTCACTTTATTGATGGTCATATTAATAATCAGCATATTAACTCTAGTTACTTTTTTGCGATAGATTCTCATTTACAGTAAATATTAAATACCGAATAGAATGTTAACGATGACATTGCTTTGACATAAAAAACAATAGTGAATTCTTAGTATTGCAATATTGGCATAAAAATTGCCATTCAAATCACTCAGCCGCATAAGCCGCTCGCTTATTGTTAAAATATTTTTCGCAAATTTACTCCATATAGAAGGCATGAAAACATTTCATAAGAAATATTCATGGCATACGAGGAAATTTAATCAATTCGACTCGTAGTATAGAAAAATATTAAAAAATATATAACCGTGGTAATATTTTTTTACTTTATTTGCTAAACCTATTCCGTATCGGTTTTATATAGACAAAAAATAAGTACGCTTTGTATTGAATAGCTTAGTCAGAAAAACAACATTGATATTATGGTAGTTTTCTGTAATAATTACTAATTCAAATCTATTTTTCAATCATATATTATTTTGATGAGAACTCAATGCGTCTTATTTACAAAGATTTTTAATGTATTTTATTTTAATTTATTTGGAAAAAAAGAAGACATAGGCCCGGTATTACCGTCTCAGTTTAAGAGCTAAACTCAAATTTTACAAAAAAATAGCGTATTCGAGTGTCTGTTTAGGCCTAATCTTCCCTCAAATACGTCACTAAAACGACAAATATTTAACTCAACGTTTCTGGCGGATTAAGTTCTTAACGGTGAGTCAACTGTCATTTGCTAGGCAACGCATGTAGTTTCTATCACTAGAGGCGTTAGGCAACGAGTGTAGTTTCAGTGTTCTATCACTAGAGGCGTTAGTTGTATCGACGGTGGCGCCACACAACAAAACAAACTGACAGCCATATTGAAACGAACATGGGCATTTAAAGGCATTATTTTGGTAAAAAAAAAAAATTACCATGTTGTATAATAAAACAATAGTATTTCAAGTCGTAGCGTCCCGTTTTGTAGTTCGTATTATTTGAGGTTATTTAAAATTTGACAGATAATAACCACAGAAAAAGTAAAATATGTTTATAATTGAAGATTTAGTAAATGACATGTCATATTACACTGTAATACGGAAATGGATTAAATCTCCCCTTAACATTAATCTTGAGTTTAACAAACTCAATGAGTTGAGGGCCGACTGTAATACCGGGCCATAATATGTTAAAATTATTTCGATATTATAGATTTATTGGGGTTAAGACGTATTGAGCTCTCAAATGGATCAAACTTATATTTGCGTACATTTCCTTGTTTAATAATTGATGAAGGTGTTTAAGACATAAGTATATAGTTACATAAAAATAACATTAGCCCATGTAGCTCAGTAATTTAGATAACTGACTCCTGAATCGAAGGTCTTGAGCTCGAATTAAAATGGAACAAAATTTTTACTCATTGATTCACTGTATTAATTTAGTATTCATTCAAATTATGTAAGGAATCTATCATAATATGTTACTGGCCTTCAATATTGGTTTAAATGGCAGTCAGGTATTCCTATTGGTTTTATTATATTTGGTTTCCTGTAGATCTTTTTTTATAAATCTGTATCTGCTAAACAACGATAATAGATATGAAAATTAACATGATTCTTAAATTAATTTCACATAATATAATACCTTCTCATTGTTTTGACCATTTATTAATTAATAATATGGAGATTATGGACGATTTCATAGTTTGTTATAGTGAGTTAAACAATCAGTTTTAATTGTCACATTTATTTTTGGACGCTGACTAGTATTTTGCTAACCATCTCCAGAATGTGACTTAAAATAAAATAGAGACTTATAATTTATTTCTTTACTAACTATTGCGTTATGAATCCGTTAAATTTAAATAAAAATTGAGTGCATTTTAAAATGCAATGTTGTATAAAACTAAACATTATTTGTTTCAACACTGAAAAAATAGTATCATTTAACTGTTAAGTTACTGATATTTTAGCCAAACTTTTGTACCTTACGAAAGTTTATCCATTATATACATATTTTAAATAGTCACTGGCTCAATGAAAATTGATATGTTCATATATGATTGTAATATGGGCTAATCTGTTGTATTCAATAAATTTAATACATTAAAAAAATATGTCTTATAGTTAGGGCTGTAGATAGAACCCAAAGAAATACACCATAAATGATGAAATCATAGATATTCACAGTGAAAAAATTAGTACAATGAATCTCCAGAATGTGGCAACGTGTAATTGTATGCATATTGAATTCATATTTGACACAGAAACCTGTTCGTTGTCCGAGAAGCAAAACAATCCAAAAAAAAATGCTATGATGTTGGGGCGAATAGGTGCATTCGTCGCAAGTAGGTACATCTTGCCGTGCACTTTAAACTAGGACAAAGTCAGAAACCTACCAGAATATAGACAACAATACAGATTTCAAGAGATACTTATATAGGGAAGAACGTTCGAGAACCACCATCGACATTAGACATTGATCCGGCATGTACTCATGTAACTAGCTCCCAGATGGTATAAAAGGAAAGGCAGCGCTTGACAGATCATCGTAGTTACTAACATCTACTTCAAAAGTTTTTTGAAAAATACCTTCAATATATAGCGACAGGCTACGTTAGTGCCCCCACAGGGCTAAAATGTCATAGAGTTGTGCAGAGTTTTTGTTTGTTTTACTAAAACGTATACGTTACGTTACGTTACTATTATATTTTGATGAAACGAATCGATCTAGTTTTAAGTGGGTACTTCGATTTCACAAATTGTGTTGTTCCTGAATATGAAATGCTATCATTTAATTCCATCAATATTTGTCTCCAACATTTTCCTTATTTCCGTACAAACTTGATAATGCATTCAGAAAGGCGGAAGAGAGATCCATTATCTAATCCGTCTAAGTTACTTCTCATACCATCCACCTTAAAGCAGTTAATTAGTCTTCAGCTTTTCAAGACACTACTTTTCCCAACAATGATCTCAAAGAATCCGTTTATCTCTACGTTATCTTCTCACACTTTGCTAAAAGCTGTAATTTCTAGATCGTGAAGGATGGGACAGTTCTACACGAGGCCGTCAATTAAACCATATACTAAAGATCGATCGCAGACGAAGCAATTTTAATAGAAAAGACCCGGTTTCTATATTTTCTCATTAAACTTAAAAACTGAATAAAATAAAAAAAAAATCAATTTTAAAAGCAAAAATGCAAGTATGTATTCGTGGTTTAGATATATATAGTACCTACTTAAATCAAATTTTGACGGGAAAATCACTGTTTGACGGGACTTACTTCTCAGCTGTTGCTTGGTCTTTAAAAATGTGAAACACATTTTACAAAATACACATATTTCATGTTTATATAGTTTATTAGTTCGTGTTTTTCTTAAAAAAAACATGCTCCGATAAATGTTTTCATGTCAACACGAACTTTACGACACGAAATATTTCAAACTGTTAACTCAGCGTTAAGCTACTTATTTTTTAAAGCTTCCTAATAGTGAAATTAAAATTCAATTTTTCTTTATTTAATGACGGTAGGTTTCTTTTTTCCTTAAACAAAATTTATTCGATAGAATGTAGTATATTGTTTACATAAGATCTTTTGTGAGAATTTTTTATTCAATTTGTAATTTTCTTTACAGTATCTTAAATATGGCTCATAAACAAAGAATTTCGTTTAAGTATCTCCAAAATTCCGCTGTTACTTTGACAAAACATTTAAAAAGAAAATTTCGTAAAATACTGGTTTGGTTGTGACATAATAACATATATTTTTGAAGCAATAAATATCAAAGGAGTATATTTTAGCAAATATTTAATCGGAATCAACGGCAATATTTTTGCTCATTATTTAGGTGCCTAAATAATGACCAACTATTCATGATACAGTACATGAATGTGAGTGAAGCGATGAACGTTTTAACTGACATTTTTCTTTATCGTCTCTTTATCTTATTCATCCGTCTTCCTGGCCTCTTCCCAACTTATCGTCTGTGAATCGAAGACTGTACAGCCTGAGGACGAGGAGAGCTGACCCCAACAGTCTTCGGTTCTGGGTGTACAGCCTGAGGACGAGGAGAGCTGATCCCAACAGTCTTCACAGACGATAATTTGGATGATCGATCGATATAATGTTGTATATAGAGACGATCGTCTATATATAACACTATACAAACACATTGCACAATTCATTACAAGTCCACAAAGAAAAACTTTCATGATTTTTCAATTGCAACTTGACAACAAAAAAGATATAGTAAAAAAAATGTTATAAAAAAGTAATATAAAAAGAGGAGTACACGAAGGAAAATGGATCTCAACTTTAGAAGTTCAAATAAAAATCATATCGTAAATAACAGTGATAATATAAAATATACAATGCAAAAAGAATGCAAAACTAGCAGATACACGGAATGTAACTTACGCTACGTCCTACGTAGGCGATTCAAAGCGAACGCGATTGCGAAGCGATGCGGTGCGGATACAAGCGAATTCAATGCGATGCGGTGCGACGCGGCGGCTCTGTCCTACGTGTGCGCGAATCTTTCCCTCTGCCGCCAGCTACTGTCATGGATGTACGTATATAAAATACTCAAGTAGTATGTACGGCAGAGAAGTGAAACTATTATTGTGTACTTAGAGAGGCATATTTATGGGGGATATCACAATTTGTATGAAGAATTACGTGATCTTGAATTAATAAATGAGACTGAATTTACATCTTTCCGGAAACATCAAAATTTGACATTCGTGCAAGCGAGAGAAAACTTTGTGTGTTTTGAACAACATCCTATTGTAAAATAGCAATAATAAATAAATGTGTTTACTTGTAGTCCCATTTATTTTTGCCAAATCCTAAAATTCGCGGTTTGATAATAATAATTCTTTTGTCCCATAATATGGGACGTTCATGGACAGAAATTAAAATTTCTGTTTCTGACATGTCAAAAAACAATGGCACCGCTATCAATTCGCGCGAAAATATCAAACCAACTGATCGCGTTCGCTTCGCATCGCGCCGCGCCGCATCGAAACCAACTCGCGGTCGGTACCGTAGGACACTACCATAGTTACCGACTGTTTGTTATTTTCTCGCCTCGCCGCTTCGCATTCGCTTTGAATCGCCTACGTAGGACGTCGCGTTAGTCCTTTTAATTTTAACGAAATTGTAATTTAGGTACATTGCTGAGTGAAAATTCAAAGAAAATTTTCTTATTATCGAAACCTAATTCTAAGAGTTAACGGAAAGAAGGGTTGATTTCAGTGGTTTTAAACTAGTTAATCAATATTATATCAAACAAATATTCCAACTTTCGACTTTTTCAAAATTGATTTATTTCTCATATTAATCTTCAACAGTAATAATCTAAGAGTCGTAATACGGGAGTTATTTGAGAAAAATGTAAGAAAATGTAAGGTCCCGTACTGCGAGAATACTGCTTACAAAACATCAAGTTTATTCTTATATTTTTCTCAAATAACTCCCGTAATACGACCCTTACGAATTTTGTATGGTGTAGTCGACTTTTTCCATAGTTTTTTTTTCCAATTTTAAAGTCACAAAACACCAAACCTTTCAACATTTGATTTTTTGTTGTATTTATTTTGACAAATTTATTATGTTTTATGTCAATCTAATTTTTATAAAAAAGTTACAGTTTCTCAAACTTATTTTATTAGAAAAAATATTATTTTTTTGACAAATTTCTGTACTAAACCGTATGAGTATATTTAAATATATATTTTTTTTAATAACAAAAGCGCCAAAAAACCTCAACTATATAAATAGATTTTCTAAAAATATATAGGTACACATTAATGTAAAACATCATTTTTGTGAAAATTGTTAAGATTGACATCTTTTCATACAATTTGTATGGCAGAATACACAATATCTATGGATACACACATAGTTGGATACAAAATCTTATTTCAACTAACAGGTACCAACTATGTCGAAAAAAAAATTTAACACACTCCCAAATTGACAAGTTGCCACATTCCGGAGATGATATTTATCGTCTTACACAATTAGACTAGTTTTATTTTGCAAAGAAATCTATTTTCTTTTTAGTATTTGTAGTTTTGTTTATAACTCAATACATTGTCGGAGAACTTTTTAGTATTTGTAGTTTTGTTTATAACTCAATACATTGTCGGAGAACTTTTTAGTATTTGTAGTTTTGTTTATAACTCAATACATTGTCGGAGAACTTTTTAGTATTTGTAGTTTTGTTTATAACTCAATACATTGTCGGAGAACTTTTTTCCTTTTTTCTTTGATTTCGTGCCGCTATTTTTTTTATTTTTGTCTTCCGCCGAGCGGATAATCGGTTTGTCAACATTTTTTTCGGTAAACAAACCCGCTTAACTCTGCGATTACATAACATAAGGAGCAAGCAGGAAATATATTGCGCAATTTATTTCAAATTCCACGAAAAATAGATTTTAAACAAAAACTTGTTTAGCTGCCGTATAGTGAAGCTAAAAGATAACGAATATTTTTAAACGTGAACCTGTATATAACTTTACTTTATAATGCTAAAAGAATCGTTATTTAAAATTAGAGATGGGTGGTGGCAGAACGGTTAGCGCGCTGGGTTAAAAATCCAGTGGTCGCAAGTTCGAATCCTGCCACGACCGATTTCGTTCACCTATAGCACAAGCATTTCTGCTTAGTTTAGGGAATTTATGACGATGTTTATGTACTTGTTACAAGGACATATTCATTCTTTAAAAAAAGGAAAGAAAAATACCTATCTTTATACGTCGTAGCTTTACTTTTGTGGCACATTTTAACTAATAAAATTAAAATTACAAATTACTTCGTTTACACCACTAATGAGTATTTATAGTTTACTATTTCCGGAGATGACCCGCTCCCTCATCAGAAGTATTAGTTTGTTCTGATGAGGGAACGGGTCAGCTCCGCAACTAGTAAACTATAAATACTCATTAGTGGTGTAAACGAAGTAATTTGTAATTTTAATTTCAAAAATATTTTTATTCATAATTTATTAAATTCAGTGGCCAGTCTCAAATATGTTTCGAGTTGGTTGAACCACACCACCCCATTTTATGTGTGGAAGTGTTTTGCATAACTTGTGTGTTTTGCTTGTTATTCATAAATTTACAATACCATAATATATAAATAATTCTCGAATTAAAAAGCGTACGATTTATTTCATAAATTCGAAACCAAAAAATTGATATTTGTAAATTTTATATAGCTTATATTTATATTTAGGGGGTCGGTTTCCGTCTTCTGACTATGGACAATTTTATTTGCAATGTATCGAGTTACCCTCGAACCCCTTCCGGGCGAGTTGTTAATTTAAATTGTCACCATATATTTGTGTTGGCTTCGGGGGATTCTGTAAATTCCCATTTAGTTGAAAGAAATTGAGCGAAAAGAAAACCGCCGATGGGGTGGAGTTGATATAATATAATTATGTCTTCGTGCTGAAATTACGCAACTCCGAACGACAAAATAAATGATAATAATTGATTATCGACGTACACTTACATGTCATTTTGTGGTATAGTCGAATGTTATTTATTGCTACGTGTATGGTATTGGTGGGTATCATTTTGTACTTTAATTTCAATTTTCTTTGATACCTGTTAAAATCATAATATTTAGAGGCCAAAACCCATCACTGCCCGTTCCCACTTGTCGTGTGTCCGGCACGACAGAATGTCGTGTGATCTAGTGGTAAAACATCTTGTATGGAGCTGTTCACACTTACACGTGTATTGCAAGTGTGAACAGTTATATTTAAAATGTTACACCACTAGATCACACGACATGGAGCTTGGGCTGTGTTCAGATTAAACGCTCGACTTCGGGCGTCGAATGTACCTGAGTTTGCAGATTATGGCGTTTTTCGCACCAATCTCACTGAACGCTTTCGAGCGGCATTTCAATCTGAACGCTCCATCGGACGTTTTTTAATAGGGCAGTGGTGTAAATCATGATCTCTGACCTTTTTTTTTGAAATTGATATTTTTATAAATTAACCTCTTTGTGAATGCATATTTTCATCATAAATAATGTCAACTGACATAATAGATACCACAGAAACAAATAGAAGTCATCATTCTATAGATAAAATAGATGTCAACCAAAGTAAAAAGTAAAGACTTTTTGATTCTACATTAATGTAGAATCAAAAAGTCTTTACTTTTTACTATAGATATAACATATAATGGAATTCTACCAAATAAAAACTTCATCGATAATTAAAATCATTAATGTTTCCTTTCCTAATTTAAACTAGAAGCTTGTGTTTAGGAAATCAGCAGCTTTTTTTTTTTAAATAAATACGTCCTTGTTATATATATATATACATATTAATTATATATACATCTTCCTACGTTCCCTAAAATAAGCATAAATGCTTGTGCTGTGAACGAAATTGGTCGAGGCAGGATTCGAACTCGTGACCACTGGATTACTAGCCCAGCGCGCTAACCGCTCTGCCATCGACCATATTTGCTTACTTATATAAATTCTTCTTAAAAAATCTATAAAGCATATCACATAAATTATTATTAAACAATTATCAATAAAACACACTATTTCAAAACCAAAAGCAACACAAAAGGCATAAAAAATAAATATTTCAAATCAACAAAAAACCACCATCAAAATTATAATCTAAAAAATTATAAAATTTATAATAATAATAATAATGAACACTTCCTTGCACACTGCGCAAGTGGCGAGTTTATTGCCATATGGCAATTTCTTCCAACTAACCTGTGTTTCCAGCCCAGAGAAGCAATATTTGCGTGAGAAATAAATTTAAATAAATTTCTTCTCTGCTGGGAATCGAACCCATGACGCCCGCACAGAAACCAAACGCTTATCAACTGTGCCACGGCGGTCGGCAATAATAACACATATCTTTTAAAATAAAAATGTACCACAAACACACCAGTTTCAGAGAATGAAATGGAATATTAAAAACAGTGTTTCAAATTGTTTTGAGTTTCTTTTTAAATTCTTCGTTAATTGTCTCTGTTCTGATATTCATTGGTAGGTTGTTAAATAATTTTATACCTTTGTATATATTACATAAATATAATGATGTTATGCTGTAGTTTCTCGAAATAGAGTCATCGTGAGTCCTCGAGTGGTGCTATTTCTAGTACTAGTATTTGTGCATAATATATTGTTGTGATAGATTTTGAACATTTAGGGGGGTATTGTTTTAGATGGTATTGAACCACATAACCTCTTACTTTTTGTATCTGAAATGTTAAATGTATAAATAAATGTTAAATGTTATCTGGGGAATAGAAATCTTTAATTTCGGAATTGTTTTGTTAGCATACTTTCCCCTTTCTTGATTATTTTATATCAAATTGTAATTTTATTCTTATTTTTTTATATTTTTACTGTTTTGTATTGAACCAGCAGTTTTTGAACAAATAAGTAGGTAGCATATAATTAAAATAATATAATATGATAGCTGTTAGGTTTGGGTTCAAATGATTAAATTTATAGCATGGGTATCACCATAATTCATTTAAGTTAAGTAATGCGTGTAATAATATTAAAATGACACAAAGAAAAGCTTATACCGGAGTTTCTCTTCGGCTAAGGGATAATGTTAAAGGTTTCCAATTTAATATATTTTTATTGCGGTATAAATTTTGAAATTCCCTTACAAAAGTTTATATATCATTCGTTGGGGGTATATTTTTTATACCTTGAATACTTTGTGAATACTTTTCTTCAAATATTCTTTTTACTCCTCACTCAAGAAAAATATGTTTTCAAAAAAAAATACAAATTATCAGATAAATACATATATTATTTTCACACATCTAAAAAAACGTAAGTAGCCTTCCTACCTTCCTACCTTGAGATACCTTCTTCTTCATCTTTTGTCATGTCAGGTCTCCCCGACGTTGACGACCACCAAAGAGAAAGCCTTCCTGTCCTGTGCAGTGCAAACAGCTCCTCCACAGTTCTCATACCGGTCCATTCCTGTTAGTTTCGCGGCCAGGAAAACTGCATTCTTCCGACCCCTCTACGACCCTCAATCTTCCCCATCGTGACGAGCTGAAGGACGACCGAAGTACAACACTTTACGGAGTTATACATTGGTGAATAATTCTCTGTTGGTGTTGGCCCTACGTAGTACTACAGTGTTACTGTTAAGTGTACCTACATATGTAGTTAAATTCACTGCTTTACAATGTCACATCTACTATTAAATTCTCATTTTTAAGAATATTCAGTATTTTTAATATTTTTTTATCAATATCCCATGTAAGCTCAAACAGGTCACGAATTTCTGTATCACTATATTTAATAAATTCGTATGGTCTATAGTTTATCGTAGTATTTTATTAGGATTTTTTAACTCACGATAGTCCTACGATAATGCCGTTGAATAATTCAGACTGGCCGATATGAATTATGTATCCTGTATCCTATAAACTTTCCACATCTATGATGTACTGAAAACATATTGAACCAAGATCGGTAAATATATAAACGAATTCCAAACTTAATACATTTTCCTCTTTGAAATCAAAGGAAATTCAGAGTGGACGCCAAAATGAAATATACCAGCATGGCTTTGTGCGAAACGAAAGAGAAAGAGCAGCCTTTCTCCCTCTTTTTTTCATCCTCCTCTTTTATTATATTTCTCAATCCTGGGGCTACACTATATCGAAAATATTATATTTCTTTTAAATCTCTTATAGGTACACTCTGCATAAGACGTCCATATCAAATATGGTTTAATTTAAAAAAAAAAAATATTGCAAAAAAAAATTAATTACAGGCCTCTTTTCCTTTGAAATAAGTATTTTTTGTGCTCTGAAATAATAAAAAAAAACAATAGAAATATATTTACAAACGAGTATTCAAAGTAAAAACATTGGTCTCCTCAAAACGAATTTTTTTTAGAAATTCATAGTAATATATAGCATGATACAATAAACGACCACTTTTTTTTGTTTATTTTTTATATAAAGGAACGGATCTATGTAGTTCAGCGCCAGGAATTAAATTTCAAAGACTCTACTCCCTTAAATTCAATTAGCCATATTTTTAGAAGTGAGCTTAGTTCAATTATTTAAAATAGAAAACACACATCAGTTTCGAATATTTTTTTATTGCATATATATTATACATTTGTTTTTTTCTGTTGGAGATTACCTAATGATATTTTTGGACAAATTTATATCGCAAAAGAAAGGTAATTCAATAAAAAAGTATAATTGGTGAAAGTTCTGCAAACGCTTAGCATGATCACGCAAACCAACCGACGACAGGTCGCAAGCCATGTAGGTGCCTTGATTCCCCTGTTTTACTATGGAATTTTTATTTAATATCAAGAAGGTACTTCTCGGGCAACTGACAGGCACTTTGTCAAATATTAATTTAACACGCACCCAATGACAAGTTGCCACATTCTGGAGAATAACGATATTAATCATCTCACAGATTCAGACCGAAAACACAATTAAAAACTGTGTTTCCACAATCGAATCCGGGACATTTGGATGATTTGGTCAGATAGCTAAACAACTCAACCACGAAGGGAGATAAAAATAATAATACAACTTCGTCTCAACTGGTTTCGTTTTACCAAAGACTATCCATCAGAGAAATTATAAAATAATACATGATTAGTATATATACGGGTAACGCCAAAAGTCTACTCAATAGGAGGCTGAACAATTTTGCAATAAAATCTCCCAGCCATAGTGAATCTAATAAAATAAAAGAATGAAACGAATAAGGAGAGATAAAAAGAAACAAAAAAGCACTTTTCAGAGCTACTTGACAAGGAATGTTGGGCCATCAGCACACATTCTGCAAATTAACGTAGAAGGACTGAGTAAATCCAAATCAGAATATATTTCTAAATTAGCTATTGACGAGAATGTATCAATTCTGACTCTTCAAGAAACTCACACAAAAGATGAAAATGATATTCAAGGTCGGGGCTCTATTCCTGGATACAAATTGGCTGAAGCTCTACACCATGAAAAATATGGCATTGCAACATATATCAAGAGTTCAATTAATGAATGGTCCCTTGTAACAAAGAAAGCAGATGACAATGTTATGAGCATTACAATCAAAGTAAATAGTATCTACATAACTAATGTATATAAACCCCCAAATGTCAAATGGCCAAATGATGTCCTACCACCTATGCCACACCCTGCAGTTACACTAGGAGACTTTAATAGCCACCATACAAGATGGGGATACCAATCTTCAGATCCCAATGGAGATCAGTTAGCAGAGTGGGCAGACTACAACAATAAATATCTTGTTTTTGACGCTAAAGATAAAGGCTCCTTCCACTCAGCACGCTGGAACACGTACACCAATCCTGACCTCTGCTTTGTTTCTACGGACGAAAATGCAATTCCCATACCAACAACAAAACGAGTACTCCAGGGGTTCCCACATAGCCAACATAGACCAATTATCATCACTATTGGAATAGCTATACCAGTAGTAAATTCTAAACCAATAGCCCGATGGAACTTCAATAAAGCAAATTGGGCAGGCTTTGCTTCGGAATGTGATAAAAGTATAAGGTTTATCCCCCCTAGAGCTGAAAACTATGAAAGATTTACTAAACTGTTAATCAGTACCGCTAAAAAGTTCATCCCTAGGGGATACCGTAAAGAATACATACCAGGATGGAACGAAGAGACCCAAAAACTATATGATGACTACACAAAAAATGGAAACCAGTACCTTGCTACTGCAATACTCAAATCCTTGGACGAAAGCCGCAGAAAGAAATGGATGGAGACCATGGAAAGCCTTAATTTCAAAAGAACAAGCAAAAAAGCGTGGAGACTTTTAAAAAATCTTGGTAGTAGCCAGCCAAGTAAACCAAACAACTGCAACATTAATCCAAATTTAATTGCTAACAAAATAATAACTATTTCAAAAATCGCTGGAGACAAGCACTTTTCTCAGCTCATCCGAAAATCTCTTACATCAAAAAAGCAAAACCTTCAATCAAATACCACATATTGCAGACCATTTGAACAGGATGACCTTGAAAAAGCAATAAAAATGCTAAAAAAGGGAAAAGCCTGTGGCCTTGATAATATATTTCCAGAGTTTATTACCTACGCAGGACCAAATATCAGACACTGGCTCCTGAACTTCTATAATGACATATTATCAACAGGAAAACTACCCAAAGCTTTCAAGAAGTCGAAGATAATTGCTGTACTTAAACCAAACAAATCTCCAGAGGCTCCCGAAAATTACCGTCCTATCGCCCTTCTCAGCATCTGCCTCAAAGTGTTTGAAAGACTGATATACAACAGAATTATGCCAGATATTGATAAAATAATACCCATTACCCAAGCAGGATTTCGAGCTCACCGTAACTGTTGTGATCAAGTACTGGCCTTAGCTACACACATAGAAAAGGGCTTTGAGAAGAAGCTGAAAACTGGGGTTGCTTTCATAGATTTAACAGCAGCATATGATACTGTTTGGAGACAGGGACTCCTTTCCAAACTTGCGGATGTAATTCCCTCAAAGGCTATGTTTACTGTTATAAACAACATGCTGAGTAATAGACAATTTACTGTTCACTTGGGAGATAAGATTAGTAAACCACGAATGCTCAACAATGGACTACCTCAGGGATCAGTTCTTTCCCCACTGCTTTTCAATTTGTATATTAGTGATATCCCATCAACACAGTGCAAACAGTTCTCATATGCAGATGATCTGGGCATAGCTACACAAAAACTGTCTTTTAAAAAATGCGAAGTTCAACTTGAATCAGACCTTCAAAAGTTACAGAGCTACTTTTATAAATGGAGACTTAAACCAAACGCAAATAAAACAGAAGTTAGTTGCTTTCACCTTAGTAACCGAGATGCAAATCACAAACTAAATGTACACTTCTGCGGAAGTAGACTCACCCACAACCACCAACCAGTATACTTAGGAATCACACTAGACAGAACTCTAACATTCAAAAAACACCTGGAAAAAACAGCTGCTAAACTAAAGTCCAGAAATAACATCATCCATAAACTGGCAGGAACAACTTGGGGGGCTAGTGCAACAGTCCTTAGAACATCTTCACTTGCCCTTGTATATTCGGTAGCAGAGTACTGTGCTCCTGTATGGCTCAATAGTGCACATACAAAACTAGTTGACACTCAACTGAATGTGGCCATGAGGACCATTAGCGGCACCATCCGGTCAACCCCAATAAAGTGGCTTCCTGTGCTCGCACATATACCTCCCCCTGACGCAAGAAGAAAATTCTCCCTATTTAATCTATGGAAGAGAATTTGTGACAATAGCGCTTTGCCAATCCACAGTGATGTTCCGTCTGAGGGACAGCAAAGACTTGCTTCAAGGAATCCAGCAGCGAAACTCGGATGTAACCTTGTTAGTGAGGACTTCAGCCTGAATGAGACTTGGCACAGTGACTGGGTAAGCTCCAACTTGGATGTTAATAAGTATATGGAAACTCCAACGAAGATACCCCCAGGTTTCGAGCTGCCAAGAAGGCTGTGGACCTCCCTGAATAGGATCCGCACTGGACATGGACGCTGCAACTACCTTATGGCAAAGTGGGGCATTGTTCCATCCGCACAATGCGATTGTGGCCACCCCTTTCAAACAATGCAACACATATTGGAAGAATGCAGCGTCCATGCATATGAAGGCCCAAAGTCGGACATTTGCGAATTGACACCAGCATTTGTGGATTGGCTCGGAGCCCTCGACGTGAATGTGTGATTGATATATCGTGCTGTTTTGTGTTTGCCTGCTGTCAGTGCTGTGTTTTGTTCATTTTGACTAACATTTGATTCACTAGTATCATACGATAAATAAATAGTATATATATACAATAAATAATATAAAATTTAATTATAAAATCCACAATCAGTACATAAATAACTTCTTTATAGATATTTATTTATATTTTAATTAGTTATGTATGCATAATACAAAATACAAAAATTAAACATAATACAAAAATAAAAATTATTACAGTTTTTAATAAATTATTAATTATATACAAGTTAAATTAAAGAAAATGACATAAAATTAACAAATTGCTTAGGTTGGGTTATTTCAACAAAGTATTGGTAGTAAAAAGTATAGTTAAAATACTTTAATTTCATAAAATTCTTCAAAATTAAGTCGTTTGATTGCATTAGATTTCAATGAAATAACCAAAAATATTGATCAATTTTATGAAATCAAAATATTTTAACAAAACTTTTACTTTAAAAATTGTTCGAGAAACACGGCCTTAGGCTGGGTTGTTTCAACAAAAGTAACGGTAAAAGTAGTTAAAATACTTTGATTTCATAAAATTGTTCAAAAATGCGTCCTTTGGCGGCATTAGATTTCAACGAAACAACCAAAAGTTTTGAAAACTTTTATGAAATCAAATTATTTTAACTATACTTTAACTTTAATATTTGTTCGAAAAACACGGCCTTAGTGTAATTTTGATCCTTGTATGTTGTACATTTTAAACTTTTGTTCACAATTTTGTAAAAAATGAATTTAGTGACGACGTCGTTTCATACAATTTGTATGGCACGATACACAATATCTACGGGGACTCTCAATAGTTTGATACTAAATCTTCAAACATACACACATACCGTCAGAGTTTTAACATATTAGGGACAGGAAAAAGGACTGACTTCCACACTATCCTATCCTGACATACATGTTTTGTATAGAAAACAAAAAATCTTAAAATTTTCAATAATTTGAATTTTTAAGGGTTCATTATTTGGTGCGTATTCTTCAACTACGCCACCTACATTTGGATCTCATGCGTTACAAGCATCTAGAATTATTTATTAATGCGTCTTCTGATGCATCTCGTATCTGTTTGTCGGCTGGCGCTCTAAAACAATCCAAAATGCACCACCAATGCGCGTAGCATTATTTTCGGATTTTCGTTCGAATACTTAGTCATACTCATATTGGTCGCCTTATATTTATCTGCGCCTTGTGCAATAGCACATTTTGAATGTGTATTGTAATCAGCCTCTGAGTAGGTATATAATATTACCGACTAATCACAGAGCGGCCATATTGATTCCTATGTAAAATTAAGTTCTATTTATTTTGTATCCAATTAATATCTTACGAAACTTTCACGTTTTTCAATCAAATAATAATTCTTAATTACTAGTTTCACATTCCTGTATTCAAATTTAATCATACTGATAATTTGAATTTTACTATGGCATCTACGCATTGAGGTATCTACTTAAGTATATAATGGTTAAATTATAAATTAAACATGAAATTTCATAATAAATTTATTGTTGGGAAAGTATTTTCTGGGGAAATTTCCTCGTTAATTTCGTTCCATTGTTGTTTCAAAAAATTCTGATAATTTTCAATACACATTTAATATTTTCCGTTATTGTACATCTAGATTTTTATTTCATTAAAAAAATGAAATAAAATTCGTCAGATTATTGAAATTCGATTTATTATATTTGTTTTTAATATTGTATTATATTTATGAATTTAAAATATTTTTTTTCATAAGACAATTCGTTTTGGAATAATATAGCGATTCTAGACATACCTACGTCATTTTGTATATTGTCCCCAAAGACCTTAGTATATGTTTAAGGTCTTTCATTGTCCCATACAAAGTACCTACTTATAGGTACTTAAGTCATAGTATTACGACTTATTTTTTTATGTAAAATGATACCACAGCATGAAACAACGTTTGGATAGTATGAACCCTGAGTAGTGGTAGCTTTCTGAAATAACAGGCTTCAAAATATTGAAAATTACTATTTATATACATTTAATTTTATTAAATTTCATAGACCTAGAGAAGGCATATGATAAAGTGGATAGAGAAAAATTGTGGGATATCCTATCAATATATGGAGTGAAGAGCAAATTAATACGTGCCGTTGCGTCTCTGTATGAAAATAGTGGAGCCTGTGTCCGTGTCAACGATGCGTTGACAACATGGTTCCTTATTAATAAAGGGGTGAAGCAAGGCTGCGTATTATCCCCATGGCTGTTCAATCTGTATATTGATCACTGCGTTAGGACATTGAAGAATAAAAATAAAGGTCTGAAACTAAGTACTGTAAACGTACGTGATTTGATGTATGCAGATGACAAAGTGGTGATTGCTGAATGTGCGGATGAGCTACAGTATTTAGTGAATAAAGTGTATGAAGGATGCCTGCAAAATGGACTGAGAATGAATGTTAGTAAATCTAAGATATTGGTATTTGAAAAGACTGAAAGTATAACTGCTTGTATGATAAAAGTAGAGAACGAATGGCTAGAACAAGTTGAGGAATATTCATATTTGGGGAGTATGTTTGACCTGAATGTAGAGTGGGAGTTTGGAATATCAGAGGAGGGATGGACAGAAAGATGAATGAATTGTGTGATATAATGAAAGGAAAAGAAATTGACATATTGTGTGTAAGTGAGACAAAAAAGAACGGTAGAGGGATGAACGTTAGGAATGATGGAACGATAGAGCTTTGGTCGGGAGTGACAATAGACGAATTTGCATGCAAAGGAGTCGGTGTGATTCTAGCGAAACGTATGGGGAGATGTATGAAAGAGTACAAGTTTGAAAGTCCTAGACTGATGTGGGTAAGGCTGAAGATCGGAATTACAAGCGTATTCCTAATAGTAGGATATTCGCCTGGAAACTCCGATAGTGAATGTGATAAGGATGACTTTTGGAACAGTGTGACCGAAATAATAAATGAGAAAAAAGATAATGAAAGAGTGATTCTGGCTGGAGATCTAAATGGATGGGTTGGTGTCCGTAGGAAAGATTATGAGTCTGTCCTTGGACCCCACGGTGATAGCAGAGTGAATGACAATGGTAAGAGACTACTGGAAGTGTGCACGGAAGGGAATTTATTTGTGGCGAATTCAATATTCAGCCACAAAAGAGTTCACCAGTATACATGGGAAAGGGGGAATGAAAGGTCGATAATAGACTATGTATGTGTTGACGCCGCACTAAGGAAAGCGACAGTGGACACTAGAGTGTACAGGGGCGCGGATCTGGAGACAGATCACTACTTGGTGATATCAAGAATTGTTCTGTTTACTGGCTGGCGTTCTAAAACACACCGAAGTGAACCACCGAAGCGAACCAAAGTAGAAAGGCTGCAAGATGAGAGTGTAAGAAAACAATATGCGAAAGATATGGAAAGCGAACTTCTTAGAGCAATACACAGGAGTGAAAATATCGAAGAAGCATGGACGACATTGAAAGAGACCGTATGTAAGACAGCGAAAAAGGTATGTGGTATTGCTAAAAGAGGTGGAATGAAAGGCGATGCATGGTGGAATGAGAGAGTTAACATAGTTGTGGGTGAAAAGAAGAAAGCATGGATGGCATTAATAGCCGCGAAAGGATCGAATAATGAAGAAAGAGCAAAAGAGAATTATAAAGTGTGCAAGAAGGTAGTCAAAGACACAGTAAAAAGGGAAAAAGATGGTATAAAAGAGAAAGAAAGCCTGAAAATAGCCAACGACTTTCCTGGAAACATGAAAATGTTCTGGAAAGGCGTAGCGAAAAGAAAAAATGGAACTGTGAAAGTTTCGAAAGGAATAAATGATAAAGAGGGAAAAATAATTATGGACGAAGACGGCGTAAAAGAACGATGGAAAGAATATTTCAAGGAACTGTATGATAGCGGAGTAAGTGGGTACGTGAGTCAGAGAACATGGCAAGTAAGCGAAAGTGATAAGGATGAAATAACGCAAGAAGAAGTGTTTGAAGCAGTAAAACACGCGAAAGCGGGGAAAGCTGCCGGGTATGACAGTGTATCAGCTGAACTTATAAAATATGGCGGCGAACAGACGTTGGAGTGGTGTCTCTCTCTTTTCAACAAATGTTGGGAAGAAGGACACACTCCCTCAGACTGGAGAAATGCAGTCGTGGTACCTTTGTATAAAGGTAAAGGATCGAAGCTTGACTGCAAAAACTATAGAGCCATAAGTTTGCTAAGCTCAGTTGGTAAGATGTATGCAAGGATCCTGGATCAAAGAGTGCGAAAGAGTACAGAAAGCAAGATATGGGATGTCCAAGGTGCATTTGTGGGCGGCAGAGGATGTATAGACCAAATTTTTTCTCTGCGCACGGTCACAGAAAAGGTTCTGGATAAAAATCAGAAAATTTTCTGTGCCTTCATAGACCTAGAAAAGGCGTATGATAAAGTTGTTAGAGAAAAATTATGGGATATACTAGCAGTGTACGGAGTGAAGAACAAACTGATACGCGCAATCGCGTCATTATATGAGAACAGCGAAGCATGTGTTCGTGTCAACGACACAGTGACAACGTGGTTCTCTATAAATAATGGCGTTAGACAAGGGTGCGTGCTATCTCCATGGCTCTTTAACTTGTACATTGATTTCTGCATAAGAGCCCTTAAGGATGAAAGCAAGGGTCTGAAATTGAGTACTGTAATGGTGCGAGATTTGATGTATGCAGACGATAAAGTTCTATTAGCAGAAAGTATGGAAGAGTTACAGTATCTTGTAAGTATGGTATATGAAGGATGTATAGAGAATGGACTTAGGATGAATGCCAGCAAATCAAAGACAATGGTCTTTGAAAAGAGTGAAAGCAGAACAGCGTGTAAAGTGAGAGTAGAGAACGAATGGCTTGAGCAAGTCGACGAATATGTATACTTGGGAAGCATATTTCAACGGAACGGACGACTCGATAAAGAGATCGAAAGAAGAGTTATGGCAGGAAACAGAGTGAATGGAGCACTAAGACCAATTATGAATGATCGCAACATATCAAAGGATGCCAAAGTTGCCATTCATAATGCCATCGTAGTGCCAACCCTGACGTATGCAAGTGAAACCTGGACATGGCAGAAGACGCATGAAAGTAGAATAAATGCAGTTGAAATGAGATCGTTAAGAAGGATTTGTAATAGAACGATGTATGACCGGGTAAGAAACGAGGATATAAGGAAAGAATGTAAGATGAAGAAAGATGTCATTACTAGAATGAAAGTGAACACATTGAGATGGTTTGGTCACATGGGGAGAATGAATGAGGAGCGCCTGACAAAGAAAATATACAGAGCGGAAAGGAATGGAATGAGAGGTCGGGGACGCCCAAGAAAGGGATGGCACGACCATGTGAACGAAATTTTGAAAGACGGAAATGTTAGAAGTGTGAGCAATAGACGAACATGTATGAGACGATGCATGAATGTGGACGAGGCGAGGGATGCGTGCCAGGATAGAAAAATGTGGCGTTCGGTTCTCTCTGCCTACCCCGCAAGGGACATGGCGTGATGGTATGTATGTATGTATGTTTGAACGGAATGGAAGACCCGATAAAGATATTGAAAGAAGAGTTATGGCAGGGAATAGAATAATCGGAGCACTTAGACCAGTAATGGCCGATCCAAGCATCTCAAAGGAAGCCAAAATTGCAGTACACAATGCAATTGTGGTGCCTACTTTGACGTATGCAAGTGAAACATGGACCTGGAAAAGAACACATGAAATTAGAATAAATGCTGTAGAAATGAGATCACTAAGAAGAGTATGTAATAGAACGATATATGATAGAATAAAAAATGAGGACATAAGGAGAGAATGCAAGTTAAAGAAGGATATTATATGTAAAATGAAAGTGAATGCTTTAAGGTGGTTTGGACATATAGAAAGAATGAACGATGAACGACTGACCAAAAAAATATACATGGGTGCTAGAGATGGAGTGAATAGCAGAGGTCGCCCCAGAAAGGGATTCCATGACCATGTGAATGATATTTTGAAAGAAGGAAACATAAAAAGTTTGAACAATCGACGAGCATGTATAAAACGATGCATGGATGTAAAGGAAGCCAGAAATGTGTGCAAAAATAGAGAAGTATGGCGCTCGATTATCTCTGCTTACCCCGTAAGGGACATGGCGTGATGGTATGTATGTATGTATGTTATTTAATTATATTCAACAATTTTCATATACGATATAATGATAGCTCTTCTTTATTATTTTTTTACAAAATACCTGGTTGTTGCTCGAAAAGTAATACAAACTAAAATAAAATACTCGTGTGAATATAATATATTTTATTGGAAATGATCTGAAGTTTTCAGAATCTCATTATCTCGGTTTTCATTTCGGTAAACTCATTATGAAGATGATCCCTTCTGTGAATGCAAAACTAAACCAGGCTGTTTGCAAAGGATCCCCTTCATTTATATGGAACTTTTAGAGAACCTCTCGACGAATCCTACGAAGTATACATAATGCAGAGGTATTAATCCTTCAACTAAAAATGAGAAACGTGATATGAAATAAAAGTTTTATTAAACTATTTGATTGCGAACGGTGGAGAAATAATACAGAAAACATTGAAGGTTTTGATTTTGTTTTTGAGACAGCTTATGAATACTTCTTCTTCTTTTCCGTTTAGTAAACCCGTTTAGTCTGGTGTTCAAAAACTATGCCTACTGAGATGACAAATTCCAATTCTTCTTCCATCTCATGGTTGCTCTTCCGGGTAGACGGCGCGACGACCAGATGGGATTTCATTTACTGCTATATACGCAAGTCAATCACTGTCCATTCTGGCTATGTGGTCTCTCCAATGCCTTCTTCTGGATCTACTCCACCGAACGATGTCATCTATTCCACGTGTTTTTCTTATTTCAACATTGCGAACACGATCTCGGAGAGTTTTTGCAGTGATTGATCTTGGAACCTTCATTTCCGTTGTCCTTATAAAAACGATAACTTGTTTTATATATAATTGTTCATTTTTATATAATGCAAAAACATAACAAGGCAAAACGATTGTATTAAAAGTAGGGACAAAATTCGCGGAACACTTTTGATTTTTTTATCTTTAAAACAATGAACGTTTTATCCGAACTTAATTATCAGATTCATTCGAAATATATAACTAATTGCTTATTCAATTTTCATTTATGAAAACAATGTACATAACAATTGAACAATGGGATGAAAAAAAAAACTACATTGTTCGAACAATTTTTAGGAAAAATGATGGTATGTTCGCATGTTACTATACTATTATTAATTCAAACTATCAAATGAAAAATAAATACACGTTGATGCTTCAATTTTAAATAATGCTTGTGGTTTTTATTTGGTCTAGTTGAAATATTGAAATTCGCAGTTACAGGTGATAAAATATTTCAATTTTACTGTCATTTATTTTATTTCGAGTAAAATATTGGTTTAATCAAAATGGTTACAAATCAAATTTTAAACCAAAATGAAACCACACCTATATAATAATAAATTGATATTACAAATTTGTTTTCACCATTTTAGAGTATTTTATGTTTAACATATACATAAATTGCATTTGTAATTTATTAGTTAAAATCTGCCACACAGGAACAGCTTACAAGTTTGAAGATAATCATAGATATTTATTTTTTTTTACAAAAAAAGTATTGTTCAGTTATATTTTACTCCTCAGTACCCTTAGAGGATATAGTGGGGAGTAGTGAATTCACTATTGTTAAGGTTATTTTTTAATGCAGATTATCAACAAGTATCACGATGAGATTGTATTCTGAAAGTTTCATCACAATGTATCTGTGCGTGTGTGTTCTGTGTACATATTATATGCTATGTACTATGTACGGCTTGTTTATTCTACTTTATCGATTATAGTCTGTAGTACACTTTCGATTCTTTGCAAATTTGTATATTTAATACTCGCTTAGACCCCATTAGATTTTGAAAGATTATGTAATCAGTGCTTCTTATTTTTTTATCAGTCAAATATTTCCAAATTACCCCAAACTTAGGAAAATTAAAATTTGATATTTTAATTTTAAAAAAGGTTAATAATGCACATCACATTTACAAAATGGCATTTAAGAATAATTATCAAATTTTCATTATTTCTATCACATATAGACACATATACATACATCCTCCAACAAAATCCACACATACGTACTTCCATATTTTATTTCATCATCCCCATAGCGGTCACCGACCTATTATCCTGTTAGGCATAAAAAAAATGTTCTCTATTATCTTTTCACCATATTAATACCGTTTAACTTTTTTCTTAGCAATGTTTTCATTAGTGGCCGCCTACGCCGTTGTGGAGATAGACCACCCGTGTGTTAAAAGTACAGTGATCAAAGGACAAATAATAAAACCTAACCATACTAAGTACCTATCACCGTGTTGTGACGACTGTATAGGTATATTGTATATCTACCTAATAAATTTACTTTTTCATCATTATTTTTAAAATAATTTAAGATATCTCTATAATTGGCTTTGGTATGTGTAATGTTTTAAGCAATTTATGAAATAGCTGTTGAGATTAAATAAAATAAATAAAAATAAATAAATAAAATTTAATGTTGTAACCAAAAATAATTTAAAGAGGAGTATAGCGTTGGCCAGCGCCCACTCGTTGATTATAGTCCAAGTGTAAATAAAATTAACTAAATAATAAATAAATAAAATTAACACGAAAAAGGAGAGATTGGCAATGAAGCGTGTCGCCCGCGCGTTCAGTTAAATACCCCCTAGCGCCAAATTCCAGAAAGATCGATGATTGCTGATTCGTCGCCAGGAGGAATATGTATCCATCTGACAAGGCGGTCGCTAGAAGCTGTGACGCCACAAAATTTGAACACTTATAATCATAAATTAATATTTTTATCAACACCCAAAGATATTTTTGCATTCAATTAAGATGGGTCGATGACGAAGCAGTTAGCGCGCTGATCCTGCCTCGACCGATTTCGTTCACCTATAGCACAAACATTATTATTTTTTTTAATTTCTTTTTCATTTTAAATAATTTTAATGTACCTTGTTTTCTTTATTACAGAACTAGAAGAGCTTCTACCTGCTAGCAACAAATGTTTTATTTTGACCTGGATAATTTACTAAATAAATGAAATAAGTGAATTAAGTTTGTGTTGTGTGTGAATATAAGTGAAACATTAATGTGAACGATGAGGTTGAAGTCCAACCTTCGCATATCCAGCATGACGAACTGGTTTGGTCTTCGGGCCAAGGGTTTGGGGAGACTTATCACGTTAGTTTTTTTGCTGCTTCTCATGTGTAGTCTCCCGCAGACGGTTAAGTCTTGGGATTGTGTCTGCAACCCCAGGGAGTGCGAGGCCCTGGAACCGAGTGGATGTCCAGGAATGGGAGTCATCGTATGGGACCCTTGCAGGTAAATTCATACACGTTTGTTTTCTTCAAATATGCGTATACAGAAGTATAAACTTTCAGATGTTGAAAAAAATTAATAATCTATTCGATTTAGATTGAGGATTATTTTAGCGACTTCGTTAAATATGTATTTGGTAATTTTGTCAAATCAAATACCAAACAGATTATTCAGCGATATATACGAGATGCCGAAAATTCGCTGGAATTTCAGAAAAATCGAGACATCGAGCTGTCAGTGAGATCTTGGTTACATGTGTTTGTGTTGTTATGACAAAAAAACATTTTAAACGTCAGTCTAAATCCATAGAAAACTATCTATCTCTTTTCTTCATACGCAATAATGAACGCTACGCCATCGACTTTAAGTTTGACGTAGTAATAAGTATTTAGTTAGTGATGTCTCTTTTTTTGCGACGCAATTGCACTTACGAATACTAAATACTCCAGTAGGCATATAGCACTCTATATAGGGTGAATTGCCATATAAAGCAAAAAAAAAAAAATACTCCAGTGAGGTAAGGAGTTAGTATTTAGTTACCTAGGACTGTGCATCCGAATGGTCTTCGTATGACTAAATAGCGATAGTCACCGTAGAAAAATTATTTCGAATCAAATAGAATCGTATTATTCAATTCAATTTTTATGAATAAATAAATTTAACAATTTATTTCAAATTCGTGTGAGTGGCATTTGCCTAAATAAATCTAATCATTACATTTCACTGTGATTGGCAGCCGCTGTTGTGCGAAAAAAAATCTTAATTAGAGCATGGGGTCAAAAATATCGACCAGTTTTACCTAAAAACAACGCAAAATATTATGCTGAAGCATAATTTGATAATATTTCAAGCTAAACAATCATTAAGTTCAAAAATGTTTAGAAAATTGTATTCGCCGATTTTGTTTCGGGTCGTAAGTTTTTTTCTTTGTGTACCAACATATATTATATTCCATTAAGATTTGGTTTTGTGAAAGGGTACCCAATTTTAATGTAATTGTACTCTTTGTCGACGGCAATAAATAATACCTGGGGTAACTCATTTCAAAGGAGTCATTATGCCTATAAAAATACTGTACAAGAAACACAAAGCATTTCTCAGAAACAAATACTCATAGTACCAAGTTTAAATTATTTATTGTGAATAAGAAAATCGGTACAAGAGTTCTGTCTATTCTTAAGGCGACGGGGTGGACTCCAAGATACTTTTTGGATGCTCATTACGCAGTACTCTTAAAAATTACGTCTTTCTTCTTCTTTTCTTTTCTCCCATATTTGTTTTGGGGTCGGCTCTCCTTATTTTCATCCTCCATGCCTCTCTATCTTGCGCCATTGTTTCATCCAATTGTGCCATTTTCAACTCCCTCTCCATACCGCTCCACCATGTGAGTTTGGGTCGGCCTCTGCCTCTCCTGAATTCCCAATGCTGTATACAGTCTCATCACATGTCTCATCACATGGCCATACCATCATAAAAATTACATCTTTAACATAATAAAATATCATTTTTTCAGTGTTCACTTTTTTAATTTTGTATACTTTATTCGTAATATTTTTAACAATGATACCTATTTTCTCTGATTTACTGTCCATAACTCAAAACTTATGAGTCTTAGAAAAATGAATGTTTTTTAAAATGATAGTTATAAATCTAAATACTTGTCCGATGCGTATACTTTTTTTGTAAAATTAAATAAACCATATTATTTTACGTGACGCTCGATTCAAATACAACGATTTGGGCGCACACGATTGTAATCTTTAAAGACGTACATTCTCAAACAATAGTTTCAAAGTTTGCGTTTGACCTGCCTACGTTGCCTTACCCTGCGCACTAAACCGTGAATGCTATTTTTAACAAAACTATGAGAGTGTTTTGTCAGATAATCTTTTCTTATATTTGAGTCTGTCATTAGATCCCTTTTTTTGTCAATTTCTTTGTAAATTTACCTGAAACTTTAGCAAGTGGGTCAAAAAATATTGGTTCATATATGAAGCACTCAGGTTACATGTTTATTCGTTTAATTTATTTCTTGGACAACAGATATTATGTGGGGTTTTATTCAACTTTCAGTAAATCATGACTTAATGATACATATTCTTTTTCTTTGCACGGTATCAATAGAAAAATTTGATCCCTTCGTTTGGAAAATACAGAGAACACATTTATTCTTCAAATGGATGTTAACATCTAAAGGAAACCTTCTTATTAATATTAGGACATGTGAAATAATATGACAATCGCTTCGTATTGTAATTTTTACCTTCTGTTTTGGTTTTACCAATACAGAATTGTACAATATAAGCACCTCACTGCCTTCCTCCTCTTTTTATGGGCATATCGTAGTTGCCAATGTTCGCGCCCTTATTCTGTAATTATATTTGAATCAGTGTAGGCATTTTGCTCGTGTGCACCTTCCCGTGTAACTTTAAGGGCTTGTCTCCCACTGTTCAATGTTTATTTATTTATTTATTTATTTATTTAATATACAGAGACACCAACAGAACACTGAACAACACAAACAAAAAAAAACATGAAACAAAAAATAGAATCTCCAGTGCTCCAATAACAGGTATCTCCCGCATGGCTATTGTGCATAGTTAGGTATGTACAATCAACGTCTCCTGACCATTAATATTATAAAAAAGACATTACTTTATGTAGTTTATGTAGTTTTCGAGAAGAGAGACGGATACGTTAAGGAAGTCTTACACATTTCGGAGTAAAAAATCAACGTTGCCAGTTTTTATTTTCAGAATAAATAATAAAAAGTAAATTTGAAAGATTATTGGTTTTTAATTAAGATTTTTCAATTAAGATTATTTACGATAAAAACAAGAAATTTTTGGTATAATTGCAGGTGAGTTATTCTTTATTTAAATGTTATTGACAGGTATGAATACATACATATATGTACAGGAGGAGAGACGATACCGGAGAAGAAGCTCGAGTTTAATAATACTGTTGTTTAGTGTTGTAGCAAAGGAAAATGTGGTTTAGGAATCTTTTATCTAAAGGAAAATCAAGCATATACGACAAGCAAGTAAGTCTTATTCGGGATATGAGAGATGTGTTTTTTTTTAATTGGGATATCAGTAAACCAACGTTTGGCAGGAAAGTTTGTCGAAGTGATGTTTAGAATTTTCCGCAAAGCTTTTGTTCCACAGTTTTTTTCCATCTGAAATCCTTCAATTCGAAAAAGTCTTTACCTTGTTTTCTCGATAGATGTCAATTGGTAGCGATTTTATTTACTCTATTTGAATATGGAATACCTCAGAGAATTATCAGTTCAAAATTTGGTGTATTTCATATTATATTACGCAATATGTTGGCCGATATAATGGATACAGTGTATTACAACTATAAAATTTCTCATAGGAAATGCGTATAATAAAATTGTAAAGAGATTTTCCCTTCAGTCCCATAAAGTGTCGAAAATACGCGATCCCCTGTAGATACTTTACAAAAAAATATTTTTACAAGTATCGCAAGGTAATATTTACACCATACCAATAGATATGACCGAAAATTTATGAGGGGAAAATTAAGTAGGAACAACAATTGATTCAATTTTTTGAACGAAAAATATTTTCAGCTATATGATACCAATATATTTTTTTGTTTTTGAACATTGATATGGCCAACTCAAACAATTTTGAAGTAGGTAAATTTTTAAGTAGTTGGCTCCGAGCGGTATTTTCTGGACTTTTCTTCGATGGTAAATCGCGGTAAAAACAATTAATATTTTTATTTACAATGTTTGAATCTGTCACTTCATGACAGAACTCTATAATCAACTGGAATTATGAAAAAATATATGATTTTTCGATCTATTAAATTTTTTTTTGCTCTATTTAATTTCATTGAGGGATACCGTTAAATAGCGATTGACGTTAGTGAAAAAAATCAAATAGAATTTATTATAATACATATTTTTTAATTCTAGTTAACTTATAAATTGATTCACAATTCAAATATCACTGGTAGTTTATGGTGTGATTAATTGTCTATACGTAAAACATTTTCAAAAATATTGCACACAGTGCTTTCTGCCGATCTTGATTATCTTTAAGTAAATAACGATCAACGGTTATCAAACGTATACACGGTGTTAAACAATAGTTAAATTAAACCAATTTTGAATTAGTGATGTTATACTCGTAGTTTTGGGCAGCAAATATTGATTTTCTGACGAAAGTTTGTCTTAGTAAACATTATCAACACTTAAACTAGACTAACCTCTATTAACTTTGTCGGTCTTCGTGACTCAGTTATATATCTGACTCTTGGGCCGAAGCTCCCGAGTTCAATTCCCCGTGGGATCACAATTTTTCAGTTGTAATTTGAGAGACATTATCCACCTCCACCATTAAACAAAGTACTTGTTAGTAGATCGAGAAGTGTACATTGCTATTAGATATAAATGTAACTTTCTATGGTCATATACTTAACATCTATAGAGCGTTTAATTCGTGTTTTTTTCAAATGCTCTATAAAAAACGATAACGGAGTTATTTTTTTATTTGTGAACATTGCTGTACAAAAATTGAAAAAGATAATGAATTGATAGTTGATTAATGGCAATAAACATTTTGATATAGTGGAATCGTTGACAAATAAATTACAAATCATTTTGAATTTGTTAATATTTAATTATAAACTAAAAAATAATCTATTGCCGACTTATCTGCTCACAAATATACTTTGTAATTTTGAATTACACACTTACTTCACTGCCTCTGCCTCGAACAAACCTGGCATGTACACAAAACAGTGTGTACTACAAAGGTTTTTATGTAATTTTATAATAAGTTGTCAGAATGTGTGAAGGACGTGTCTAGTCCTGTCTAGGTGCAGAGTACATAAAAGTTCTTTTATGTACAGTTTTTTTGCTTTGCATTTTTTCTGTTGGAAATTAATTTTTTTTTATTTTATACAATAATTTACACGATCTAATTTTGTTTTTTTAATGTTTTTATAATTATTTGGTTTGATAATTTGTACTTTTTAAAACATCTAAATTTAAATCGAATATTCTTTTTTAATTGCAAAAACGCAAACATTGGATTTTTTTCCCTTTCGGGAGTCAAATGATATTTTTATTGACAAACATCTTTTCAACGTCTCAATAGAGACGAAGTAGGGATATTGTAGAAGAACCAGGAACTCGAGGCACCTACAGGGCTGACGACCTGTAATTGGCTGGTTTATATATATATAAAACTTTCAAAATTACATCGATAAGGGAACTCAATAAGAAGGCATAATTGGTGAACGTTGCGCAAGCGCATATAGAGATCACGTAAACCAGCCGATGACAGGTCGTAAGCCGTGTAGGTGCCTCGAGTTCCTGGTTCTTCTACAATATCCCTACTTCGTCTCTATTGAGATGTTGAAAAAATGTTTGTCAATAAAAATCTCATCTAAATTTAATTATACATACATACATCTTTTTGCTGCCTTTAGCAGCGCTAACTTTTACATTTGTTTAAGATGAAAACATTATTTATATTAATGTGTTGATTTGTAATGTAAGCAAAATAAAATCCTACATTCATTATTATTTTGATTAATTTCACCATATTATGTTCCCCTTTTCAAAATATTCCATAAATACCACCATAAACAAATATTATTAATTTTCTTTACATTTCTGTTCACTGTAGGTACATTATAAATATGTTAATTCTTTATATACCTACTTTCACTCAAGCGTGTTAGATATTCTCTTTGCTAAAAGTCAACTCATATTTACATTTTCATATTATTTTAAAGGCATATACGCAATTCATATTTTCACTAAAAATATATATTTGGCCTATGGCGATATTTATACTGTGTAGCGTTTTGAAAATACTATTTGAAATTTCAAACAGGATGCTGAAACAATAATAATAACATAACAAAATAATTTTTCATCTTCTTTGTTAAGTGAGATCCCTTTGTCATTTTTCTTTCTTTTTATTTTTAACATATTTTGGTATTTTTTTTCGTTTATTTTTTAAACTATATTATTTGTCACTGGTAGTAAATATGGAATTCGGGGGTCTAATTATGACACGTTCTTATCTTGCCTTAATATTAAAAATATATTAATCTGGGGGGCAAGTCTGCTCCGACCGGTGAAATCAAAACCCTGGTGATTACCCATGTCACGGATATAATAATTATATGGAGTTCGATAATATCTTTAGATGTCATAGAACTCCACATAATAATTATATCCATGACATGGGTAATCACGAGGGTTTTGATTTCGCCGGTTGGACGAGACTTGCCCCCCAGAACTCGATCATAATCTAATCTTTATCAAATATCGTCTTTGTGGTACATTTTAACAAACATTAACTTTATTTTTTTAACTTTGTTAACACCACGTATCGATTGAATTTACGACCGGTTTCGGAACTAACTGTTACCTCCTCAAGTAGAATGTGACTATGTGATCAAAGCCATTGTACACAAGACCCGCCCCTAATGACCTCCCACCAATATCCAAAAACATAGCCTTCTTTTAAGCGCAGTCACATTCTGCGTTTAGTTGAAATTTCGCCTGAGGAGGGAACGGTTAGTTCCGAAATCGGTCGCAAATTCAATCGATGCGTGGTGTAAACAAAATTTAAAAAAATATAGCTAATTTTTATAAAAAAATTGTTTAGTATGAAGTCGTCATGAATTGTTGAAATTGTTGTAATAAACAATATCGTTATTCAAATCATTTAACCTGAAAGATTGCTTAAATCTGAAGCTGATCTTAATTTTTTTTCAATCAACTTCATGATTAGTCCTGCTGAACAGTTAAAACCATTAATTTTTTTAGTAAGATGATTTTTTGTGTGCTGTATAAATTGGTATCTTAAAAGGTATTGGATTAACGAAGAGTGATTTTGAAGGAATTAATATATTTTTTAATCACTAGTTGCGTATAACACATGAGATCCAACTGGCGATGGTGAAAGTATGTATTGTTAAAGGATACGTACCAAACTATAAAACCTTGCATCCAAATAGTTGTCCATTCAAATATGTAAAACATTTTTCTTTCCTACATAAAACGTGTTTGTTGGGATAGGATAGTATGGAGTTCAATCCTATTTTTATACTCTGATTATGACTACTTATTTTTATACAACTTAATGTTATGTATGCATGTATGAAGATTAACTGTCAAACTAAGACTCCCCGTAGATATTGTGATTTTTGCCTTATAAATTCTGAAAGTTACAGAACTTTTACTTGAAACAGTTTTAGAAATAGTTATCTTGGACGGGAAGCTTGTAAAAATCGATTGCTAAATTCCAGTACAGACAGACATATGGAGTTAATTAATAGGGCATAAAAAAATAAGGGCGAAAACGTTTGGTAGGAATAAATCGAATCTATGGAGAAATACAGTGTTCTGTTTTATTTGTCAATTTATAAAAACGAACTGTCTCTATAAGATGATATGTTAATAAAAATGTGTCGACTCAATATAATTGTTGATTTCTTGTAAAACTAAACAATTGCGCGATAAAGATTTTAATAATCTCATTTCAAGAGGCAAAACTTCTCACTCACAAAATAGCAGATCAATCAAAGAAATAAAAAAAGTAAAATAAAATAACGAATAAACTTTTTTGAAAAATTAAACATGTCTATAAAATGACTTTCAATTATACACATTTTAAATATACAGATATTTTTCGTGACACTTTACAACATTTCCAAAAACAGATATAGATGTTCTTAAACTCTAATACACAACCCAACAATCCCTTCCTCATTCACTAAAGATCCTTCCTCCTCATCCTGAAACATACTCGTTTACTGTATTTGTGCATGTCTTTGTTATTTTCTTATCTATCTTTTTAAATTTTCTTTTATCTTGTATTTTCTTATGAATTTTTCAACTGTGTAATAAATTGTTGTATAATCAATAATTTAAATTGAAGAAAGCACTTTTGGCTCAACTTTTATACAATAAATGTAATGTAAAATAAGTAATAGCTGTAGTTTTCTGAGAGAAAATAAATAAATAAAATTATAAAAAAGTTTTCCAAATTGAAATAATCCATTTTATACAATATTTAAACACAATCAACATAACACTTTTCACATCAAAAATTTTTTTACAGTAGGAGTTAAGAAAATGTAGTAAAAAAAGTAAATCAAGTAGTTTATTTAGTTTTGGTAAAAAGCGTACCTACATAAGTTCAATTGATAAGTTAACGTTAGAGTAATCGAAACTTTGTTTTAATTGTGTTTGTAAAAGTTTTTTTTTCAGTAAAAGCACATTGAAAATGCCTCGATAGTTTACCAACTTTAAACAACAATATCCTGAAAACAATACAATTCTTTTCCTTAATTCTTTTGAATCCCTTGTTTCGCGAAAAGATTTCTTTTTATAAATTTAGGTGGATTATGAATAAAATATCAATCTTTTTTACACTTCATTTAAAAAAAAACACTTTAAGGAATATTTCTCAGATTTTAAAATCAATTATTTATTTATTCAAATCAGGAAGAAAAAAGTACATATATACCGATTTACTGACACATTGAGTTGATTTGGTCTATGTTAATTCTTGTGGATATTCAATTTTTGTTAGTCACGCCTTTACTGTTATCGTAATTACGTATGCAATCAGGGTTACAAGTCTGGTCAACAGGCGGAATCAAAACCATCCAATTTTATCCATATCATGGATATATTTATCTTATGAAGTTCCATAACATCTTAAGATATTATAGAACTTCATAAAATAATAATTATATCCATGCTATGGGTATACATGGATGGTTTTAATTCCGCCGGTTGACCAGATTTGCTTTCCTGTTTATTATTTTTGTGAAAAATAAATATTTTTTTTACGTAGATTTGAATACTTCATATACTTAAGTGAACTCAGTTTACTCATTTAAGGGTACACATACTATATATTAATATAATAATCGAAACAAATCGTGAATTTAAAGAAAAAAATCTTTGAAATTCAAAAGTTTTTGCTGTCCACTTTAGCATAGAGTTTACGCGTATCAATTTTTTTTAAATATAGGTAAGCAATGCAAGGACAAAACCAGAAAAATCTGGTACAATATTTATTTATTTTTACATTAACAATACAGAAAAATAATGCAATAGTATAGCACTAGTACAATTTATTATAAAACATAGAAATATTGGAATACGCTGACACCGACAAAATGCTCCAAGAGGACACTTAATTTTACCATGAACAGGGGGCTACCCTAAACATTTCACCATTAAAAAATGTAAATATCAACTTGTAGTCTGAAGTTGTCATTAATTATTGCATTTTTTTATCATTGTAAAATTCTGTATTAATTTTATACTGTCTCATTGGACGTCCAACAAGGTGAGCCTGTATTCCATATTTTGTCCAAAATTATTATCAGTAAGTACCTACCTACCTTATTAAATTTACACTTAAGATTAAACTGTCGTTTACGATACTATGTATAGTTGAAGAATACGTACAATATTCAAATTATTGAATAATAAAAATATTTAGTTTTCGTAAACAAAACATGTATTTACGGATAGGATAGTCTGGAGTTCAGTCCTTTTTTCCTACCCCGAATTTAGTATGTACTATTTAGTTGGGGTGTTTCGGATTTTTTCAATGTTTTTTTTGGCAGAAATTTGTCAAAAAATAATATTTTTCCTAAATAAAAATGATTGGGAAACTCTTAAACTCTATCATTTAAATTATTTTGAAATATATGTTTGTCTATATTTATACAAATTTTCAGCGCCTTTATGGTTTTTACAATTTGTGAAAATATAACAAAAAAATATGAAATTTTGATAACCCCTGACTGAAAAAAATCTAAATTCTGCGTATAAAAGTTTCTGAAATTTTTGGGCTCTGTGGGGCACACACAAAGACAACATATGTCATATATAATATGCTGCGAAACCTCCACGTTGGTGTTTTTTTACTTCAAAGTAGTAAAACCATGAAAAATGTAGACTTGGCCATACATAATCTTGCGGATCTAAGCTTAAAACTATGCCGATATGTTAAGAGATATATTATCTTGAACAAATCAACAGTTGGATTACGCTGATTGAGTATGATGTAACAAAGTCCACATAGTTTCATTCAAAACCATAGCGTTTCGTAGTGAGTCCTTCAGATTCAAAAAATTATCGAGTTACGGGGTTTTAACGAAAGAAATCGTTAATTAAGATCACCTTTTTTTCGTCAGTAAATACAAATAAATTCAAATCGACAAACGACGTCATTACGAAGAGAAAAAACAAGTTAGTCTTGTCGGTAAGTACTTATACGATTTAATATATTTTAAATGTTTGAAGTATAGGACAAAATTTGAAGTATAATACATACGGGTTCATAACGTAAATGAAATTCTCTTGGAATATCAAAGTTTATAGGGCAAAAATTTGAAAAGTTCTCAACCAATTTTTCGCCGTGTATTTATTTGACGTGAAATTGTGTTTTTCTCTTTGGTGTGCCTCGTATTAATTTAAATTTCCATCATATACGAGGAAACGTCGGTTTTAACACAAAGTCGAAAAGGAAATCCTCTAAAGCTAATAAATTCAACCTGAATTATTTAATTTATTATAATGAAATACGGTAAAGAGGTAGAAAACAATTTGAAACTTCGAGGAGGCTGAGATATTTAACCACAATACATTTCATACTTCTTTTTCTTAGATGCCCCAACGGCCCATTTCGAGCTTTAGCCACCCAACTCTTCCTGTCCTCCGTTGCGATCGTAGCACTTGGATTGTGTTCGTAGCACCTGGATTGCGTCCTTCCCAACTTAATACTCCCATCGTAGCCTTGGCCGGCCCACCTTCTTTTTTCTTCCCGGACGTCCTTCCAGAATCCTTACAAATAAGGAAATATTATGCATCCAATATTTCCTTATTTTATATTACCACTTAAATGACCATCATCATCACTGGCACTTCAGTCCGCCATGGACCCTGGCCTCCTCCAGAAATAGTCTCCATCCCTCCCTATCGACCCCCAGTCTTCTCCAATTTATTAGTTCCATGTCTCTTACATCGCATAGCACGTCGTCCAACCATCTCAACCTAGGTCTGCCTCTACTTCTTTTCTACAGGTGTCTAATATTTTTTTTAGGAATACGGTCATCACCCATTCGCCAAACATGTCTAAGCCAACGTAGGAAATTTAACGTAATTAAATTAAATTTTTTGGTTAACTTTCATCATCAAATAAATAAACACTTCTTTTTTACCCTGCGCCAAGTGACGAGTTTATTGCCGTATGGCAATTTCTTTCAAATAACCAGTGTTCCAGTCCAGAGAAGCAACATCAGCGTGAGAAATGAATTTAAATAAATTTCTCCTCTGCTGGGAATCGAACCCAGGACGCCCGCACAGAAACCGAACGGCTTACCAACTGTGCTACGGCGGTCGGCATTCACCGTTATCTTTTAGAAACTTTTTAATTTTACCTACTTCTCGGGCAAGTAACAGGCAATTTGTCAGTTGGTTAGGTATCTGACAGCTGACCCAAGGGTCCCGGGTTCGATTCTCGGTGTTGACACAGTTTTTAATTGTGATTTCAGTCTGGATCTGTGAGACGATAAATATCGCAAATCTCCAAAATGTGGCAACTTGTTATTTGGTGCGTGTTAAATAATTATTTGACATAACACCTCTAAGTTGCCCGAGAATTTACATAAAATAAAATAAAAAACCCTACACACTAACTAATTGAATGAAAAAATAGTCATGAAAGTATACTGGTAAATTTATTATTAAAATGTATAGATAATACAAAAAAAACATATAGCATAAAAAGGAACAAATGTAATTTCGCCAGTGTGTAATATATTTATTTTATTTTTATTTTTTTATTTTTTCAAATTGAAGCTAACAATGTACAAAGAATAGTATATATGTATAAAAATATCAAATATAACAATTATCATCTCCATACATCAATTATTAGCTTACAATACTATCATAATTTATTACAAAATACTCATATATTCTAGATACAAAATCATATGTGTGTGTGAGGGTGTGTATGTGTGATGGTGTGTGTGTAAGTGTATATGTGTATGTGCATGCGTGTTGTGCGTAAGTGATAATCTTATGAAATTCCTGTTTTTA
The DNA here is from genome assembly GCA_963576475.1 of Molanna angustata. Classification (NCBI taxonomy): domain Eukaryota; kingdom Metazoa; phylum Arthropoda; class Insecta; order Trichoptera; family Molannidae; genus Molanna; species Molanna angustata. The sequence goes on along the minus strand of OY754976.1, from coordinate 23,274,713 downwards.
ATTTTTGAGCGAGTTTATGTTTTGTGTCACTGAATAGGTCTATGTCGAGGGACTTCTCATACCTATTTTATGTATGTGTTTATAATTCTGTTTATAGTTGAGTTTTTCGCGGCATTAGTTTTGTATAATTTAGGTCGGAAGAGAGTTGTATGTCTGGAGCGTCTCAATGGTACGTAAAAGTCAATACTCGATAAAAGTTCAGGGCAGTCAATAATATTGTTCAATATGTTGTAAAGAAATTGTATATCTTGGCATTTACGTCTTGATTCTAGTGACGGTGGAATAGGTGCAACAATATTTCGATATGCCAATCTCTTCAAATATTTACGCTGTATTTTTTTCTATATTATTAATGTGCAGTCGATATTGCGGGTTCCAAATAACAGAGCCAAACTCCAGTGTACTTCTGACTAGTGAATTAAATAATATTTTAAATGTTTGTGGATTTGTGAAATCTTTTCTTATCCTAAAAATAAAACCTAATTTTTAATAACCTGAATTTAATCTATATGTTGTCTATAATTTAATTTGCTGTCCAAGAATAATCCCAAATCCCGACACAAAGATTTCTTAACTATGTGTTCATCATTTAATGTGTAATCAAAAGTGTGTTTATTAATTTTTCTAGTGTAAGAAATTGAGAAACATTTAGATGTGTTCAGTTTTAATAAATTTAATCTACAATAAGCTGCAAGTCGATCCAAATCTTCTTGAAGTTTTGCACAGTCAGATATAGTTTTCACACAATTGTAAATTTTCATGTCGTCTGCAAAGAGTGAATAATTAGAGTATTTAAAACAATTTCCTATGTCGTTGACATATATATTAAACAGTAGTGGACCCAAGTGGGATCCTTGAGGAACTCCAGAACATATATGTGTTATATTTTCAGATGCATAACCCTTTACTGCCGTAAGTAGAGTGCGATTAGAAATATAAGATTGAATCCATCTATGAAGATCTCCATGTATGCCAATTTGTAAAAGTTTTGTTATTTCTACATCATGGTTAACACTATCAAACGCTTTTGAATAATCAGTGTAAATTGTATCAATTTGATGTCCTATATCCATATTTTCACTGAGATAGTGGGTAAAAACAGCGAGGTTATATATCACTGAGCGCTTTTTCATAAAACCGTGTGGCTAACATTATAAAAAAAAAAGATGTCTACCATTATTTTTTTCCAAAAAACTTTAAAAGTTTCTATATAACACGGATATAATGTTGCTTCAGTAACGGAATACAATAACAGCAAAAAAAGTAGCTCGTTATATTTCGTTTTTCGTTTTCTCATTATTGGAAAACTCTTCACAGAAAAAATCAAATAAAAATATCGCTCCGTACTGAGGCAAGAAAAACTGATTAGTTGTTTTGCCAATATTCAATAGAATAATACTCTTTTTGCCATTTTGGTTGATATTATTTTCAAACGAAAATGTCCTCTTAACATTTCAAATAAATACTGATCAATGCAGATGTTATACATACATCTGACAATTATAACTCACCACTTTGTACATCAAAGTGCATCAAATGGAATATCAATTAAGTAAGTACCCATTCGGAAATCAAATACTTGAGTAGAGCAAGCGCAGTACCACGCCGAATGTTGAAATTGTTTTTATTGACAGTCGACTCATGGCAACGTAATGAAAATTATATTAATATAAAATATTAAAAAAAATTGATTATGAAATATAAAACAGGTAAATAAAAATAAAAAAAAAAATGAGCACACACTTTATAAAGTTGAAGTAGAAGTCAGTTGAAGTGAAAAACAAATATATTCGTTGAATGTTTTCATAATTTTATTGTTACATTGAAATTTCACCCAACTTTGATGTTACATGTTTAAATAACAAAAAAATATAACAAGGGGAGAAAAATACAATTTAAACACAATGTTCTTAAGAAAAGTAATTGGCATATGAATACAAACTAATTACAATACAATTAAATAGAACACAAATGCAAATGATTGAAACATAGAATTCCTTCCCCACACGAAGAACTCTATTTTTTAATTACTAACATAAAGTGAAACGAGTGGGTTGTGGCCAACACTAAACTCTCCACACCACAAATATTGACAATGAAATATTTTATTCATTCTAAATTTTACTACCAGGAATATAAATTTTCTAACGATAGTATATTTTCATGTTAAGATAGACAAACTATTAATGCCGTATAGTGAAGAATGCTTATGTTGTATGAAATATTTTAAAAAAAGCAGATAAATTTTGATTTAAAGAACGCGAGAGCATTTTCAAAATTTTGACACGTGATATCATATGAAGATTTTTTTGTTATTTATGGAAAGCTAATCAGTTCTATGTTCAAGCTCTTTACATTATAACATGAAATCAAATTACTGAACGTTTCCATACATAGAAATTTATCTAATTTCATTTTTATTCATACTAAATGTTACTATCAGGAATATAAATTTTCTTCCGATAGTATATTTTTATGTTAAGATAGACAAACTATTAATGCAGTATAGTGAAGAATGCTTATGTTGTATGAAATATTTTTAAAAAAGCACATAAATTTTGTTTTAAAGAACGCAAGAGTATTTTCCAAATTTTGACAGGTGATATCATATGAAGAATTTTTTTGTTATTTATGGAAAGCTAATCAGTTCTATGTTCAAGCTCTTTACATTATAACATGAAATCAAATTACTGAACTTTTCCATACATAGAAATTTATCTAATTACATTTTTATTCATACTAAATGTTACTATCAGGAATATAAATTTTCTTCCGATAGTATATTTTTATGTTAAGATAGACAAACTATTAATGCAGTATAGGGAAGAATGCTTATGTTGTATGAAATATTTTAAAAAAAGCAGATAAATTTTGTTCTAAAGAACGCGAGAGCATTTTCCAAATTTGGAGAGGTGATATCATATGAAGAATTTTTTTGTTATTTATGGAAAGCTAATCAGTTCTATGTTCAAGCTCTTTACATTATAACATGAAATCAAATTACTGAACTTTTCCATACATAGAAATTTATCTAATTACATTTTTATTCATACTAAATGTTACTACCAGGAATATAAATTTTCTTCCGATAGTATATTTTTATGTTAAGATAAACAAACTATTAATGCAGTATAGTGAAGAATGCTTATGTTGTATGAAATATTTTAAAAAAAGCAGATAAATTTTGATTTAAAGAACGCGAGAGCATTTTCAAAATTTTGACACGTGATATCATATGAAGATTTTTTTGTTATTTATGGAAAGCTAATCAGTTCTATGTTCAAGCTCTTTACATTATAACATGAAATCAAATTACTGAACGTTTCCATACATAGAAATTTATCTAATTACATTTTTATTCATACTAAATGTTACTATCAGGAATATAAATTTTCTTCCGATAGTATATTTTTATGTTAAGATAGACAAACTATTAATGCAGTATAGTGAAGAATGCTTATGTTGTATGAAATATTTTTAAAATAGCAGATAAATTTTGATTTAAAGAACGCGAGAGCATTTTCAAAATTTTGACACGTGATATCATATGAAGATTTTTTTGTTATTTATGGAAAGCTAATCAGTTCTATGTTCAAGCTCTTTACATTATAACATGAAATCAAATTACTGAACGTTTCCATACATAGAAATTTATCTAATTACATTTTTATTCATACTAAATGTTACTATCAGGAATATAAATTTTCTTCCGATAGTATATTTTTATGTTAAGATAGACAAACTATTAATGCAGTATAGGGAATAATGCTTATGTTGTATGAAATATTTTAAAAAAAGCAGATAAATTTTGTTCTAAATAACGCGAGAGCATTTTCCAAATTTTGACAGGTGATATCATATGAAGATTTTTTTTTGTTATTTATGGAAAGCTATTCAGTTCTATGTTCAAGCTCTTTACATTATAACATGAAATCAAATTACTGAACTTTTCCATACATAGAAATTTATCTAATTACATTTTTATTCATACTAAATGTTACTATCAGGAATGTAAATTTTCTTCCGATAGTATATTTTTATGTGAAGATAAACAAACTATTAATGCAGTATAGTGAAGAATGCTTATGTTGTATGAAATATTTTAAAAAAAGCAGATAAATTTTGTTCTAAAGAACGCGAGAGCATTTTCCAAATTTTGACAGGTGATATCATATGAATATTTTTTTTGTTGTTTATGGAAAGCTAATCAGTTCTATGTTCAAGCTTTTTACATTATAACATGAAATCAAATTACTGAACTTTTCCATACATAGAAATTTATCTAATTACATTTTTATTCATACTAAACGTTACTATCAGGAATATAAATTTTCTTCCGATAGTATATTTTTATGTTAAGATAAACAAACTATTAATGCAGTATAGTGAAGAATGCTTATGTTGTATGAAATATTTAAAAAAAAGCAGATAAATTTTGTTCTAAAGAACGCGAGAGCATTTTCCAAATTTTGACAGGTGATATCATATGAAGATTTTTTTTGTTATTTATGGAAAGCTAATCAGTTCTATGTTCAAGCTCTTTACATTATAACATGAAATCAAATTACTGAACTTTTCCATACATAGAAATTTATCTTATTACATTTTTATTCATACTAAATGTTACTATCAGGAATATAAATTTTCTTCCGATAGTATATTTTTATGTTAAGATAAACAAACTATTAATGCAGTATAGTGAAGAATGCTTATGTTGTATGAAATATTTTAAAAAAAGCAGATAAATTTTGTTTTAAAGAACGCGAAGGCATTTTCAAAATTTTGACACGTGATATTATATGAAGATTTTTTTTTGATTTATGGAAAGCTAATCAGTTCTATGTTCAAGTTCTTTACATTATAACATGAAATCAAATTACTGAACGTTTCCATACATAGAAATTTATCTAATTACATTTTTATTCATACTAAATGTTACTATCAGGAATATAAATTTTCTTCCGATAGTATATTTTTATGTTAAGATAAACAAACTATTAATGCAGTATAGTGAAGAATGCTTATGTTGTATGAAATATTTTAAAAAAAGCAGATAAATTTTGTTCTAAAAAACGCGAGAGCATTTTCCAAATTTTGACAGGTGATACTATATGAAGATTTTTTTTGTTATTTATGGAAAGCTAATCAGTTCTATGTTCAAGCTCTTTACATTATAACATGAAATCAAATTACTGAACTTTTCCATACATAGAAATTTATCTAATTACATTTTTATTCATACTAAATGTTACTATCAGGAATATAAATTTTCTTCCGATAGTATATTTTTATGTTAAGATAGACAAACTATTAATGGAGTATAGGGAAGAATGCTTATGTTGTATGAAATATTTTAAAAAAAGCAGATAAATTTTGTTCTAAAGAACGCGAGAGCATTTTCCAAATTTTGACAGGTGATATCATATGAAGATTTTTTTTGTTATTTATGGAAAGCTAATCAGTTCTATGTTCAAGCTCTTTACATTATAACATGAAATCAAATTACTGAACGTTTCCATAAATAGAAATTTATCTAATTACATTTTTATTCATACTAAATGTTACTAACAGGAATATAAATTTTCTTCCGATAGTATATTTTTATGTTAAGATAGACAAACTATTAATGCAGTATAGTGAAGACTGCTTATGTTGTATGAAATATTTTAAAAAAAGCAGATAAATTTTGTTTCAAAGAGCGTTAGAGCATTTTGACAATGTTGACACGTGATATCATATGAAGAAATTTTATGATATCTATGAAAAGCTAATCAGTTCTAAGTTCAAGCTATAAATATTCTTATATCAATATGAAATCAATGAACTGAACATTGCCAAATATAAAAAAATTCTCTTGTTACATATAAGTTTCATACAAATATCCATTAAATAAAATATAATTTTTGAAACCGTTGAATATTTTTCTTTTAACATTGACCAACTTTGAATACAATTTTATGAAGATTCTTGGTGTTGTATAAATAGTTGAAACCAAATTAAAATATCTCTAATTTCCAGGTCGTGAGAGCATTTTTTCAGTTTTAATAGATGAAATCATAAAGAAACATTGGGAAAAAATGAACCGTTGTCTATGGAAAACTAATCAGCTCTAAGTTTATGGACTTAACACATGTGATATCAATATGAAGTCAATCGGACTTATAGTTTGGGCTGCAGAGAGGACACAAAAAAAAAACAACGTAAATGATGAATTCATAGAGAAGAAATCAAAAGTTGTCTATGGAAAACTAATCAGCTCTAGGTCTTTGCACTTTACACATATGATGTTAATATGAAGTCGATCAGACTTATAGTTTGGGCTGTAGAGAGGACACAAAAAAGATAAATGCTACGGCGTACGGCGTACGGCGTACAGCGTATACGCCATACACACAAACACATCACGACGAAACTCATAGTGTGCATTCTCTACATGATACCCATTGAGAAATTGATGTAAAAAAAATACGCTTAAATTTTGCGAAATCATGACTCTCCCCTATTCCATAGTGTGGAGAGTAAAAATAATGTATCAAATAAATCACAAAGTAAAAAAAAATATGTATAAAAATTATCCTAAGTTAAAATTAATGTAACTTATCACCCACATTGTTAAAATTAATGTAACAAATTAATCATAAATAAAAAATATGTATTAAATTAATCCTTAAGTAAAAAATAGCATAGTAAAAGAGCAAGTATTAAAATAAATTAAAACAAAATAAACGGAATAATGAGAATCATTGAAAGAATACTACTGCCTAAACACATAATGTCAAACGCAGTTGTATTAAATTAGAAATATAGATTACTTCAAATACAGAACAAACATAATCTCTTGTGAAACGATACAATTTATTCAATTTTTAATTGATTTGTGTAAATGTATAACGTTAGAGAGACAATTGGAGTTCATCATGTAGCAACAGACACTTCCCAACAGAGTCTACAGCAAGACGACGAAGAGGAGTATAATAGACTTACTAGAATATTGTAATAAAATTGAGAAAGGATAATCAATTAGCAGAGATACCCAGACGAATTGGACTAGGTTAGGCGTCCTTCGGTAAACTCGGTCACATCCTGAAAAACAAAGACGTTCCGATGAATTTGAAAAGAAAGGTCTTTGAAACATGTATCCTCCCAGTGCTATCATATGGATTGGAAACAATGACACTAATTTCCAACACAATACAAAAAATTGAAATGTACGCAACGAGATATTGAACGGTAAATGTTAGGACCGAGCATCCGGGACAAAATAAGAAATGAAGAAATCATATGCCAAACAATACTCGTTAACATAGTAGACCGTGTTGCAAAAATGAAAATGGCAGTGGGTAGGACATGCTGCGAGACAGGGTACCTAGAGGTGGACACCCAGAATACTAAAATGAAGACAGTGGGAAAATAAAAGACCGGTAGGCCAACCACAAAAAAGATGGGTCGACGATATTATTCCGGTTGCGGGAAGGCGTTGGTTAAGGGAAGTACAAGACAGAGAGAGATGGAGTTCATTGGAGGAGGCCTAAATCCAGCAGTGGAGAGATGGCTGACAAAGAAGAAGAAGAATGTACTCGGGATCTTTTTCCGCATTATTGCATGCATGCACGTTCCGTGTATAAATAAACTGTGTAGATACCCTCATGAACTTTGTAAAATGTGAACAAATGTTTTTTCTCACGTCGAAAGAGACAGTTATAGACACGTATGTCAACGAATTGCTTTGAGTTTAATCGCTTTTAACGTTGTATAAACAACACTTCAATGCAAACACGTCTATACGAGTATTTTATTTTATGCGAAGTTCAAATTACCTACTAACATTCGAGTCGTAGGGAATATTCTGTAATCGAATATTTTTATTATTGCATATGCGCCAACATTGGATTTTTTTTCCCTGTCGGGAGTCAAAGATATTTTTTATCGCAATATTGTTGCGCAAGCGCTTAAAGTGATCTCGTAAACCAGCCGATGACAGGTCGTAAGCCCTGTAGGTGCCTTGATTTCCCGGTTCTCCTACAGTAAATATTCCAACTTCGTCTCTATTGAGATAATTAAAAATCTGTTAAAAAATATCTTTGACTCCCGACAGGGAAAAAAATCCAATGTTTGCGCATATGCAATAATAAAAATATTCGATTACTTACACATTGGTACAAGTAGGTAAATAAGACGAAAAATGACCTTATAAGTCTGGCGCATTTCAGGGGTGACTTCTATGCGAAAATGCATTTGTCACCTCAGGTATAAGAATTGTTGCTCTCATTCTTTACAAAAAAACCAATTCTCTCAATAGATGGCGTTACAGCAAAAATAAATAAAAATAATAAGAATGTTGTTCATAATTTCACACATAGATGGCTGTAGTAAAAATTCCTTTTTTTCAAGCGAAAAGAATTTCAGTATTACAATATATAGAACTTTCAAAATTGAATGGATAGGGATCTCATTAAAAAGGCATAATTGGTGAACGTTGCGCAAGAGCATAAAGTGATCACGTAAACCAGCCGATGACAGGTCGTAAGCCCTGTAGGTGCCTTGATTTCCCGGTTCTCCTACAGTAAATATTCCAACTTCGTCTCTATTGAGATAATTAAAAATCTGTTAAAGAATATTCTGTATTTGGCTTATTATATATATTTTTTAACATGGTGTTACATACCTATACCTGGCAATTTTTTTTCGTTTGGTAGCTATGCACATTCCAGAAAATACAAACCACAGTTTGAAAATCGTCTACACAATACTAAAATATATCCAAACTTGGCAGATAATTGAAAACCAGCTGCACTGTGGGTCTTCCCATGATGCAAAAAGCAATTACAGATGAAAATAAGAAATGCTTAAAAATATTTTTTTAAATTTATTTAATAAATGTTCATTATGTTCTACAACAATGTGATTAAAATATAATTATTTATATATTCTCAAATTCGACTACATACGTGATACGTAAATGTTACACAAGCATTAATACCAGCCTGATACAGGGCCTTATTTTATTGGAAATTTGTTAATTTTATATACCAATGAATCAATAATTAATGCGTCACATATACATATATAATGTAACTGAATATTTTCGTGAATTTATTTGTGAAAAATATACATCTTTTATCTTAAGTGAAATATTATATTTACCTGAACTTACGTATGTACTAAGCTTTATTACATTTTCTGTAAATATTTTTCGAGAAACGTCCAATATTGTATGATGTAAGTATATCATATTTCGCCAAAAAAATCTTTTAGTTATAATGTGTCGAATATTATCAGAATATTGACATTTATCGCATGACTGGAGTAAGTTACCATGGTATCCGGTATTAGGGAGGTTTTCCAATATACTTCCAAAGAAATACTGTTTTGAAAATATTTAATAAACATATATCATGTTGGCAAAAAAGTAAAAGGTTTTATCTTACAAAGTACTGAGAACTTTCAAAAATTCTTACTAAGAATATGAAATCAGATAAAATATCGATATTTTATGTTTCAGGAATTGATTCTGGGAAGATTGAGTAATAGGAATACATCTGAAAAGTAAATATATACATTTAAAGATTAGTAAGGAATTGTCTAATACAACTGTCGATTTGTTCAAAAGAATTTATTTCTCTTGACATATCGACAAAGTATCAAGCCAAGATACGCGAAATTTGTATGCCAGGTTTATATTTTTCATGGTTTTTTCAACTTTGAAGTCAAAAAACACCAACTTAGAGGAATCGAATATTTTTATTATTGCATATGCGCAAACATTGGATTTTTTCCCTGTCGGGAGTCAAAGATATTTTTTAACAGATTTTAATTATCTCAATAGAGACGAAGTTGGAATATTTTTTGTAGGAGAACCGGGAAATCAAGGTACCTACAGGGCTTACGACCTGTCATCGGCTGGTTTACGTAATCAATTTATGCGCTTGCGCAACGTTCACCAATTATGCCTTTTTTTAATGAGATCCCTATCAATTCAATTTTTGAAAGTTCTATATATTGCAATACTGAAATTCTTTTCGCTTGAAAATAAGGATTTTTACTACAGCCATCTATGTGTGAAATTATGAACAACATTCTAATTATTTTTTATTTATTTTTGTTGTAACGCCATCTATTGAGAGAATTGTTTATTGATATCCATCTATTGATAGGGATCTCATTAAAAAAAGGCATAATTGGTGAACGTTGCGCAAGCGCATAAAGTGATCACGTAAACCAGCCGATGACAGGTCGTAAGCCCTGTAGGTGCCTTGGTTTCCCGGTTCTCCTACAGTAAATATACCAACTTCGTCTCTATTGAGATAATTAAAATCTGTTAAAAAATACCAACTTAGTGGCTTTGCAGCATATGTATTCTAACGTTTATGTGTCTGCGTGTCGTCTCTTCCCCCTTATAACTTTTGATCCGCTTAATAAATAAAGAAATGATAGTGTTAGTATGTGTGTGTTCAATTCGTGAATTTCGTGAAAAATGCATTCCCAATAGATACACTATTTATTTATCGTTTGGGTTAATCACATACACATCATAATAACACAAAGTTTAGATACAAAAACAACTGTAATTAGCATAAGTAGGCTTGCTTGTCAAGGTTTAAGGTCAATGTTTAAAATATAATTCGTCGCTTCGTTGAGTCACTCAACAAGAAGTCCTTGAAATCTCCCGCGTACGCCCTGAGGTCACACTCGTACACAATGTGGTCCATGTTCTGTCTATCCGCCCCGCAGTCGCATCTAGGGGAGTCCAACCAGCCACATTTGTGAAAAAAGTCAGCACATCTGCCATGTCTAGTTCGGATTCTGTTTTAGGCTGTCCAGACTTTACGTGGCTGATCGAATCCCGGATAGATACACTGTTTTTTAAAGTATTTTAGGTCTGGATGCGTGAGACGGATAATTTCATAAGTCTTGAATGTGGCAAATTATTAAATTTTCAAATTGATATTTGACAAAATACGTTCAAGTTGACCGGGAAGCAATACAAAATAAAATAAAAAAATTTATTCCGGACAAGTGTAACAGATCATCCATCACATTGGTGAATTGCTGTATATAAAGATAATTAGTTCTAACGAAACAAGGTCTTAAAAACATCTAAAGTAGTCTTAACAAGCTCTGAAAAATGGCTTATCTGTCAATTGTCCAACTTAAGCTTTAATTAAAAAAAATAAATAGAGTGGGTAGTGAATTAGAAAAATCAGCCGGGTATTACATTCAAGAATTTCGTTTGGTCGAGTGAATAAGACTATCTCTAATGAAAATGGAGTAAAGAAAATCATTTACAGTGGACAGCTTTTATCTCTATACATCACAGTTTCCTAAATTTGTTTGATTCATTACCCCCTGGAGTTGTTGCTATTGTTACATATATCTAAGTTTAATAAATGTATTTTTTTTAATTCCATAAATCAGATATTAAATAGATATGTATTTATTTTTTAATTTCAGGAATCAAACATTTATAGGCGATCAAGAATTGTATTTATTTATTTATTTAGGTTAAATTTTGACAAAAAAACATAGTGCAGCGTTAAGACATAGTACAATACAATAGTAACATCAAGTACTAAGCCCTATTACATTTTGTTGTTGTGATTAATATAAAATAATACAATAAGTTTGCAAAAATCATAAAATATGATCATAGGTTGGTATGTAGGTAAGAAAAACATTTCAAGTTTACAATGGTTCAAAACATAATATTCAACTAAAAGGAAAAAAAAGAGAATTCAATGCCGTCAAGGTTTCCTATATTTATTTATTTATTTATTTCGACATATACATTGTTCATAAGCATTGTAACTGCAATGCCCCACTAGGTAAAAAACCTGTGTCGGGGCTAAAGCATCTTAAAACAGTGATATTGATAAGGTGGATGCCAAACATCAAAACTAAAGTGAGAAAAATAGTATAAAAAGATGAACTTAGAATAAAAATATGTACAAATGAATTTCAAAACAAATGGAATGCACGAAAAACACGAAAAACATGCTCGTCCGCCACCGCCTCTACGCTCGAATTCGTCGTATCATACATGAGACAAGTACTCAGAGTTGAAAATGTACTCCGTCCTTTCCCGACCCATTTGAGAAAGCCAAATCCCCACACGCTTCTTAAATAGATTCTTGTTTTGAATTCCCTTGGCAGAGAGATCCAGGACATTGTAGACTTTGGGTGCTATATATGAATAGCTTCTTTGAGCAAATTTCGTTTTATATTTTGGAATTTTAAAGTTAAGTGATAGTGCTTCCCGTGTTTGGATATTATTTTGTGTTTTAGTTTTTGTTGAATCATTTCAGAATTGACACAATGCGTCCCTAATGAAAAGTTGTCGAATGGTCAGGACTTTCATAGACTGGAAGAGGCTTTCACGTGGATATTGAGGAGGGTATCCACCCATTATACGTAGGATTAATTTTTGAACTTTGTTTAATCGTTCAAGGTGTATAGAAGCAGCACCTCCCCATCCTATTATGCCGTATGATGCAATTGATTGGAATAAAGCATAATAAACGATTTTTAAGGTTTGCAAATTCAGTATATTCCTAAGAGCAACAAATGAGTAGCATAGTTTCCTAAGTCTGGATGTAAGCTTGTCAATTTGCACATCCGATCTAAGATTGCTATCAATGAATATTGCTATTTTTGAAGCGGAGTGCATTGGCATTGCGATAAAGAGGAACATGATGTGTGGATTTTTTTATAATAAGCTGTAGAACTGAGGTGGAGTATGTCAAACTCATGAAATCTGTTATTATATGTATCGCACATTCTATGAATTGTCATGTTTTGTGCATAATTGGTGCGGTGAATTGGAAGGTGGAATAAATGTGTATGTCTAGTTCTGCGAGTAGGAATATTAAATGAGATGATATTGAGTATTGAGGGGCAGTCGATATTATTATTTATAATGCTGTCATTTATTGTGTGTCTATTCTCAAGATTGTCGATTTTATAATGGGTTCTCGCACAGTCGTAGCTGGGAAACTCGAGGTATGCTTTACGGTTTAAATATTTTATGAACAGTCTTTGTATCCTCTCAATGCGTTGTTTGTACATATATCGTGTATCTTGGGGACCAGATTATTCTTTGGTAGATGCGTTAACATCGTGGAAATTCATTTAGAATTTTAATTCTATTTCACTACAGGGGCTATATTGAAGCAATGATGAATCTCGCCTCCAAAAAATTAAGCTGATTATATAGGTACAGCGCGTAGGTATTTTTCAAAAATTCATATTTATGTTCTCTACAAAGCGCAAATACGCCCAATTATTGAATACGATATTCACCTCACCTCTGGATTGGCGCTCCCCAATACTTACTAAATACCCTCGTTGCTGTACAAAGACGTGCTGTACGTCTGATTGACGACACATCATTGACTGATGGATTGCAATCACTATATCACAGATGCAAGGTCGGTATTCTTAGTTTATTCTAAAGATTGTATCATGGCAGATGCTGAATCGATATAAAAATCAAATGAGCCAAAAAAGTGTAGAAAGACCTCAAACAAGGACTAACGACTGGATGCGGTCTGCCAAGGAGCTATAGAATTTTCAGTGGCAGTGCTATGTCCATTATTGGTCAAAAGACGGTTGATATACTGATGATAAAAGTTGTATAATTAACATGTCAATGAGATGAATGTTTCTTTAACAGGCATAAAAATAGGGGAAGAAATATTAACTTCAACAATTTGCCATTGTTTTAGAATTGCTGTTCTACATAAATGGAAAATTTCAGTTAGAATTACTTTTAGCTTTAGCAACATTATCCGACCATATCAGATGTATTGAAGTCCCGTCCCAGTTTGGAATGGGAAGTCTATTGTCGTGTGTCTCCTGATAGAGCCATTGTTGTTAATTTTGTAAGGATGGGATCATGTCCAACCAGATGGAGACTCCTTTTTTCATATGGAAGATTAAATGGAGCTTTTATTGCCCGACGGCCTTTACTGAACTTTTCTTTGCAAATCGAAATACAATAATATCCGATGAAAAATATCGGGAAAGTTAAGAAGTACCTAATACCCCAAGGAGAGAAATCTTTTCTTACATGATTTAATCGATTTTTATCTCTTTTTTTTGTAAATAATGTATTAAAATAAGACCTAGAAATAAGAATATATATATTCTCATACATTATCTAAATGCTTTACTATATAAGTGACGAATATTTGTCAAGACACATCGAATCCGAATTACAAATCCAAAACTTTTACCTATCAGCCACCAACCGAGCTTGTTTTAAAAATTGATTTATTTCTATTTGTATTGAATTTAATTTCCAGATTAGTTTTTACATGTATAAAATAAATATGATCATATTACTTATGAAAGTTATAAAATAATAAAGCAATTTTATGAAACAGAGTCCAAAAACATCTAAAATAAATATATTGATATTTTGTGGCTCATTTTAACTAATAAATTAAAATAATAACTATTTTGTATACACCACTTTTGAGTATCTTATGTTAACCGGTTTCAGAGCTGACCCGCTCGCTCATCCGAACAGACTTTAATAAACTTAAAATTATGTTTAAACCGCGTGTAGTGCTACTGTCGTTGGTGGATGAAGTTTTAACTAGAAGAAGGGATGATGGGTTTTACCGTACGAGCAGGTAACGGGAGCATATAGAACAGAGGCGTTCTATTTCAATTTCTTGGTTATTTATTATTTTCTCTTTCTAAAAAAACAGAACTAGTAAAATGCACTAAGAAGTATAAAATAATTGCCAAATTTAATTCAAAAGCAGGTTTATTTTATATCTAACGCAGCAGAGTATGGATAAAATAAAATCACAGAGGGAAACAAAAAATAGAAAATTTTGGTTTCATCGTACTAATAAAATAGACTTATATACAGTAACTAGTAATAGAAGTAAAAAAAAAGGATATCCCGTTCGTATTGCCACGTATCTGTGAGGAAATGTGAAAGAAGATCGAGGGGAAGATGAGATGAATCGACCTGGGAGGCAAGTCCCGTCACACGGTGAAATCAAAACCTTCATGGTTACCCATATCATAGATATAATTATTATATGGAGTTTAATAATATGTTAACACATTATTAAACTCTTATTAATATATGGTAATTATATCCATGATATGGGTAATCATGAGGGTTTTGAATTAGCCATTTGACGGGACTTGGCCTCCAGGTCAAGAATACTGTCAAATTTCCTGTTAGAGGTGCGATACACCTTGATGGATATAGAAAAGCCTGGATAATCTTTTTATTAGGAACATCTGGAGGGGGTCACAACCTATAGATACGAGGAAATGACGCTGAGAAAGAAAATAGAAGACAAGATACTCGGTATAATATTATCAGAAAGAAGTTCTTAATATAAAAGTCATCCTCAGTAGTAAACAAGAAGAACAAATTTCAAATCGCAGTTATTGATTCCAAAATCTTCGTTAGAAGACGGCAAATATTGAAAAAAGCGTTAAACAAACTTCTATATATTTTCGTTGGTTTTGTAAATCTCGTTTTCACTCACTGACAAAATCGATCATTGTCAGATTCTTGGTCGTTTCCTTTTTTCTAGATGTCTATAATCTTGCCGACTTGTAAAATCTCACATCGTTCTGTGGCAGATCAGAATTCGAGAAGAATCGACCGTATTATGAGGATTTGCGTAGGTACATTACGAAAAACGAACATTTTTAGTGATAGAATTTTCTTATATTATTATGTGCCGTTTTTATACGGAAGAAAGACGATGGAATGTGATTTTAAGGCCATCAATCTGATATATTACACCCATAAAATATTCATATTATGGAGCGTTAATGCATCCAATTTGTTTGGTATTATGAGGTACGAAGATTTGTGATTCAGAGAGAGGTAAATACATCATTTTAAATGGCATTTAATTTTATCTACTGGTGAATATTTGGGCTTTATTCATAACACCATAAATTTTCCATCCATGTAGTACATTACAGTCTCACTATCTTTTTATGCTTAAATAGAAAAACTTGGTATAAGTTATTCTTGTTCTTCTTCTTACTTAGAACAGATCCAGATTGAATTAGTCTACTCTCCTGTGATGTGGATTTCCAACTGTTACACCACATTTTCGGATGTTTTCCTGGTGTTCTACCTCCATATGGGTTCCCCTGAACAGCGATATGCGAAAGTCAATCATTTACATTATATTTATTTTAGATCCATTTGAGCGACGACGCTTTTCGTGCAAGACACATCGTCAAAATAATTGTCAATATAAATAAAATGGAGAGTAAGTCAGCAATATTTTTTTTAATAATAATGATAATAGTGAAAACTTTATTGCACCCTACGCAAGTGGCGAGTTAATTGCCACATGGCAATTTCTTCCAACTAACCAGTGTTTCCAGCCCAGAGAAGCAATATTTGCGTGAGAAATGAATTTAAATAAATTTCTCCTCTGCTCTGCTTTTTTCTAACATGGCTACGTAAATTACACCAGGGGGGGCAAGTCTGGTCCTGGCAAGTCTGAAGCGGACTACGTAGTGTCGGGGAAGGTTCGCAATCTGTTGAGGAAAATATTAATTCGGATTTTAAAAAGACCCTAATTGTTAGAAGGTTAATACACAGACTTCGGAAGGTCGTTCCACAGCCGCGCTGCTGAGTTTATAAGAGAGTTCGAGAAGCGATTTATTCGTGTGTAAATGAGATGCCTGAAAAGTAAAAATTTCTCTGAATTCGCTAATAATTTATTTGATTAGAACCACACATTTGATAAAGAAACAGGTCAAATAATTTACATGCAAATGACCAAGGATTAAAAATAGACAATCTATAAGCCTTTGAAATTAAAAAGCATTGTATAAAAATGAAAACATAACCAAATAAATTGAATTTATCTCTAGGTAATATAAGAAGTCGAAGATCCTGGAGTCAAACAACTTAGACTTGAAGCTCCGTAAGAGACTTACAAAAACATATATGTGTGGAGCATACTGATGTATGCTGTGAGACATGGTGTCTTACCGCAAGAGACAAAAATAGACTAGAGGCTTTCGAGATGTGGAGTTACAGAAGAATACTGGGAATTACCTGGAGGGACCACATCACGAATGCCGAGGTTATCAACAGAGTTGAAGAAGGCAGGCACCTACTCAAAACCATCTCCGAGAGACGTGCTCGCTGGATTGGTCACATCTTGCGCCACGAGTGTCTCCTACATGACCTAATGGAGGGAATGGTTGAGGGGACAGACCACAGAGGGCGCCCCCGACGGGAGTATTTGTCCCATGTGTGCGAGGATATGAACTGCGCCACATATGTTGAGCTGAAGAGGACTGCAGAAGATAGAAGTGGAAAGCGAGATGTAGACCTCTTCTGTTAACCAATCCGCAGGATTGAGACTTTTGATGATGAGTTAATATGTGTCCGCTTAGTAATATATCAGCAAATTCTAATTATATCTTACATCACATTACCATTACACACATTACGATTTAGTATATGTTTGTCCGAAAGCGTTCGACCTAAAATACTCAAACTCGTGGTTAATACAAAGTTATTGTATACATTTTTATAATTTGTAAAAATGTGCCTCAGAGCAATAGCAAAATCGTATGAAGATAAATAAAATTGGTTATACGAAAAACTAAAGTATTTTGTTTAGTTTGAATGTATTTTGATTTTGTGCTGGCAAAGCCGAACTTACTTCTCTTACATACGTGCGTTTTACACGTTTTTTTCTGGTAAATTGTTTACATGATGATTTTCTAGTATGTAATGGACGAGCAGGCGTGTAGATATTCCGCTGTCCGTGTGTTTGGAGCTCAATTACTCCAAACCAAGATTATTATGAGCAAGTATACTATAAATCGAGATCTGTTGTTCCACCTGTTAATATAGACAGTCACTTACTTGAGACGTATCTTTATTCCTTCACAGGAACACAGGGACAGCTCTGACGATTTAATTCTCTTGCTCAAGGGAAGGGGGTTGGATCTTCAATCCTGTGATAGTACAGGATCTATTCACAAAACAGCACAAACACCAAAAAATACGCGTTCAATATGTGCGCTGCAAAATCCAACCCGTTTAAGTCGGCCGACGAAACTTAATGTCATAAAACCATAGATCTGCCCTCTGTGTATGATCGGATTTCAAAATAAATCTCAAATAAATGACCGTCCATTCCACAGATGGCAGATCTCGATTAAATAGCTTACTTGCTAATTATATTTTAAATTAAAAAAACAATATTTTTTATTGCTTAACCAATGTTTTTATATACCTATTTTTTTTTAAATAACAATGTTTATAAAGCAGCACATGCGTATTTTGGCAAGATAAGTATTTATTTATGATTTGTAGTTTTTCGAAATAATTATGTTATTATGATCATAAATATATAATAAGACAGTAGTGTGCATATTTTTTTCAAGATGATTCTTTCCGATCTTCAAAGGGATAATTGGTATTTGATTCATCTCCAAATAACGGTTCTATACAAAAACAAAAGTAAGATTTAGTATTGTTTATCAGAGACCCAGAAAATTTGTTCTCGCAGACAATACATGAAGGACATACTCTACTTGGGAAAAAGATTTTCAAAGAATTTCCGATAAGCCTCTTTGGAGATTTGTGCTTTTATTCATGTCTGTGAACCAACACATCTATCCGATTCCTGTCTATTACTTTTTATTTCTATCTTCTCTTGATACCTTTTCTGTTTAGTCAAAAAATAGTTTGATTTGAGTATATAAAATATCGTAACGAGATGTCGCTACGCAAATTACTCCTCAAATAATACCATCAATGGTCGAATTTCTAAAAGTCAATAAAGATAATCTAAAAACCTACATATTGTAAACATATATTTTTAAACGAATTGGATAGAGTTAAAAAAATGGCTTAAAGTTTTCGCAGTTTTATTGTGAATGGCACAAAAACTACCCCTTGATAAACGTGGATCTCAGAGTCTACAGTTTTATTCAGAAAATCTTTTATTTTGGACTCGGATTTATTTTCTAAGCTCCAACAATGAGCGTTCATCAGTCGCTGGTTACCCTACATTTCAGGCTTTACCGTGATGGTATAAATGAATGAATGATGAAATGAAAGACCTAATGAAATGAAGATTATATTTTCAATACTGACAATTTTCTCGTTTTATTAATCATTGTATAAAATAAAATCGTTTTTGTATTGTGATATAAAATGTTTTATTAATAGAAAGAAACCACAAGTCTTGTCACCTTTCTTGATACTTCTACTAAGGTACAATATTTGTATCAAAAGTGTGAATTTAATTAAGAAATATTCAGTACATTTAATTGATTTTGAATCAACACGAAATATGATGGATGATCGCAAATAACAATACATCAGCATTGTTAATACATTTTCGAGTCTATGAAAAATATCTATCATTTCAAAACAACACTTTTGAAAAATAATCAAGTTCTATTTCGGTATGAGAAAATTGACAGTGAGAACGAAGATTGATGGCGCCATAATTTCCAAGTAATAATAATATTATTTTAATCCGAAAAAATCCCAAACTAAAATTATTGTTTATTTTTTTGTAACGTGAAAATCTAAATATAACAAAAGTCTAAGTAAATACAAAATTGTAACATAATATTAACGAGTTTTTAACTTAGTTTAAAAATTGACGATTAGGTATCATCTACCTATTGCTAAGGGAGGAGGAAATGTTTCAACAAAGGTAAAATAAACACCTACTTTTGATTCCCTGTTATTGCGCAAAATTCTAATTCGTGAATTATTTTATACTATATTTTTTCTCAGACAATAAACATTTTGTACACACTATGTTCAATATTCTTGTATTACGCACCCAATAACTTGATTAGTTCCTACAATTTGGATACATAGGGGAAAATTGTCACAAATTTAGATTGAAAACACAAGGAGGACAATGTCTATCCTCTGAATCTAACCGAGGCTCTTTTTCACTCATTGCCAAAGAAGGGGGAAGTGTATCAACAAAGATAAAATAAACGCAAATTTCAAATGCTTACTTTTGATTTACTGTAATTGCACAAAATTTTACTTCATGAATTATTCAATACCATATTTTTTATCAGACAATTAACATGTTCTACTTTCTATGTTCAATATTAATGTAATACGCACCCAATAAATTTCTTAGTTCCTAAAATTTGGATACATAGAGTGAAAAACTTCTCACAAATTCGGATTGGAAACTCAGTGAACAATAAAAGGAGAGCAGTGTCTCTACTCAGAATCTAATTGAGGACCTTTATCATGAGTCAGATATTCAAGTATCAAAACGTCAGATTTATTATTTGAAAAGATACAATTGAATGAGATCAAAACTTTAACCAAACAGTGACTCAGACTTGCGGACAACAGAGATATTATGTGGAGAGATTGAGTTCTTGGTTCAAATTAATTTATGGTTGCGACCCAGAAGAAAAAATAATTTCATCCGTAAATCCCGACTAAAAACCGTGTCTAAGTGAGCTCTATTCTCAGCGTATTGTTTAAAAAATAAAAAAATCTTATCTAGGTATTATCATGACATGTCATATTATCTTTAGCCATATTTTCTTCGACTTAGCTCTTATCTGCTGACCTCTGAACAGATTATATAGAAAACAAAAAGAAAAATCTATATTTTATAGAATTCTAGTAAGAAGTGGAAAAGTAAGACGAGAAACAAAACGTAATTTCGCAATAGAGCGATATTTATCTTTCCCACGGTGCGCGGTGCTTTCGTTTATTTCAAAGTTGTAACATTAATAAATTTATAATACTAGTTGCATGTAACACATGAGATCCAACTGTCGATAGCGATAGTATGTATAGTTGAAGAATATGTACCAAACTATAAACCCATAGATACAAATTATTGAATATTTTCAGATATTTTGTTTTCTATACAACATATGTAGGTATGTATGTCAAGATAGGATAGTATGGAAGAAGATCCTTTTTCCTACCCAGAATATGCAAATTGCATGATGGTATGTATGTATGTTTGGAGATGAAGTAACAAACTATTAAGTCTTCTTACATATTGTGTATAGGCGACTGCCATACAAAATGTATGAAGCGATGTCGTCACTAAATTCAATTTTTAAAAAAATTGTTAAAAAAAAATTGAGATCTTCTACTACAATGTTAATATTTTTTATAGAAAATTAAATTATCTAGTTGGGGTGTTTCGGCTTTTTTCGATAATTGTAAAAGTTTTGGAAATATAGGCAGTTAAACTCATAAATTTATCATAAAAAAAATATTTTTCTTAATAAAAAATGTTTGAGAAATCCTGGAATTTTTTTGAAAAAACTAATTTGAGATTTTGTATTTGTCTATGTTTGTACCAATTTTCAGCGTTCTACCGTTTATGGTTTCTGAGATATATGGAAAAATAAAATAAAAATTCAAAAGTTGATAACCCCTGACTGAAACAAAAATTCCAAATTGCGAGTATAAAAGTTTTGTAGGCCTGTAACTGTTTATATATTCTGAAATTTTAGGCTCTGTAAATTGAGCGGATCAAAAGTTATAAGGGGGGGACGGACACACAGACACACACACAGACACACACACAGACACACACACACACAGACACACACACAGACACACACACACACAGACACACGAAATGTTCTACTCCGAATTCTGAGTAAATCCGTGTATGGAACATATATGCTGCGAAGCCTCTAAGTTGGTGTTTTTTGACTTCAAAGTTGGAAAATCCATGAAAAAAGTAGACCTCTCCATACAATTCTCGCGTATTCTGGCTTGATACATTGTCGATATGTTAAGAGAACAAAGTTCTCCTGAACAAATCGACAGTTGGAATATCTGATTGCGATAAGAGGAATTAATTGTCTAGATTTGATCCAGTTTTGCAACATAACGTTAAATGTATCCATACCAAGGACAATCGCCTTAGGATCAATAATATTGGACAGGTGCAAAAACGTTTCATTATTAAATTGGTTTTTCATTTGTGTACTTAGAGAATTGTTCTCAAAAAAATATTTTTTTATTTATCATCTTTTTTTTAATTTTATGGAATACCAACAACTAGGTAGATAACTTAACAAAACATCACATTTCATTATTAAAAGCGCCTATTACTCGTCCATTCATTTAGCAATATAGGTAAAAAATATTTTTATATTACTATAAAAAATAAAAACATAGAGGGAGTAGAAGGGAAGTGTGGGAAAAGGTAAATAAATATTTGAATTTAAATATTTATATACGACATATGTCTAAGAAAACAAATTTATTTTTACGATTATAATAAAATTTGTTTGTCTCCTCTTCAAATTCAATTTAATGAACAAGAGAAATATTATTAAATACTATTGATCAAAAATATTTAAACATCCCACATATTAAAAAAAAGTTTAATCTTATTTTTATCTCAGAGAATTAAGATTTTTCAAAAATAAAGAGATGAATTGATCAACTGGATTAAAAAAAGGTTTCTAGTTTAACTCGTATTACAATACAATGAATATTTGCCATTAAAGATAGTAGAAAAATGTATAATCTATTATGTACATTTTACAAGAAACGTATTTTGTTCGATGAAAAAATTGCTTTTTGAAAAAAAAAACTTCGGTTTTATGAGGCGTAGGTACTATAGCCGTAAAAATTTAACGTCCATCAAAATTTATGAAAAGACCCGATTTGGGACTCTGCTCGTGCCTTAGGTATAATTTTTTTATGGCAATGACTTTATGTACATGTATTTGTAATTTTCTTGAATGTCTAGATTTTTATCGGTCCGAATGTGTGATAAAACTTAACGAGAGGTTTACTCGACGAATATGTCCACTTATATCTCTCCTTGGGATTGGATCTCTATGGAATAATTGAAGACACAACAACTGTCCTTCAGAAGAAGCGTATAGAAATTATTCACAACACGAAAAGATCTCATTTTTGATTCCTGGGAGAGGTTTCGGACAGATAAGAACTTAATGGATTATGGGAACGTTGAGTTTGCAAACGGAGACGAAGCGTCTTTAGAAGTTTGGAATCATCTAATTTTGTACAGACAATTTATTTATTTAAAACATTCTTACATCACTGACATGAATAATGAAGTGTGTTGATATAACATTTTAAAGCTTTTATGATATGATGACTTTGAATAAAGAAATGTATGGTTGAACAGCTTTGAAGAGTTATCAGTATCCAGCAAAAGTCATGATCTCGTACGTTGAGTTTTTACGCAGAGGACAATCCAGTTTCGTAAAACTTCATGTTAACGTACGGGATTCTTCGATATGTCTTTAAGGGGAATGTTTGGTTCGCAAAGGCGTCAGAACCAGATGACACAACCTGAGGAATATGGAAGACCAGTTTTGCACAGTCCAGGACCGAGATGTTTTCTCCCAAGTGATTGACAACGCCAGAGAGACCTAACACAATATATAGTGAGGAAGAATTTTAAGTCAGTGGAAGTTAAATTCGATTAAATATTCACCATTAAAATATTCAAAATGAAAATGTTTTTTAAAGCAATACTCTTGAAGACACCAAATATGTGAGATATGTGAATGAAAGAGATAGCATGTCTGTAGCGTGAGAGTATATATTGTTTGAAGGAGCGCGTGGCACGTCATTCTGCGTTCCGCCGTATCATAGTAGTAGGTACCTCCGTCTAGTTGTAAATTGTATTGACCTTGAATTGTATATTGTAATATTTTATCGTGTTAAAATAAAGTGTAAAAGAAGACACATCTTTTACTATACAAATATAAGAGTTCCACCCCAGAAAATATTAAGTGGAAGTGAAAATTGTTTATATAGGCAGGCACCAAATAA
This sequence comes from Molanna angustata, assembly GCA_963576475.1. Taxonomy (NCBI): domain Eukaryota; kingdom Metazoa; phylum Arthropoda; class Insecta; order Trichoptera; family Molannidae; genus Molanna; species Molanna angustata. The sequence goes on along the minus strand of OY754976.1, from coordinate 23,250,907 downwards.
AGTGAAGATTGCACTCCAGCAGCGTTTTAAATCCAGCAGGATTTTTGCGGATTTTCTTAGAAATTGCTGGATTCGCGCTAGATATAGCTATTTTTGAATTTTGACAAAACCTGTTTGATAAATTATTATATCGATTAATATTTTTATACATTAGCAAAACGTTTTACCATTGTATTGACTTTTTTCCATATTGGTAAATCTTCAAATCTCTTACTTGGATACTCGTAATATAACATCTTTACAATAGAAATAAAGATTCTATGTGAGCCATACTATACCATCATGCTGGTAGGCAGAGAGAACCGAACGCCAGAATCTTCTCTCTTGACATACATTTCTCGATTCATTTGCATTCACGTCCATGCATCGTCTCATACACGCTCTTCTGTTATTCTTACTTCTAACGTCACCATCTTTCGAAATATCACTTTTTTGATCGTGCCAACTTTTCCTTTGCCAACCCTTACTTTTCGTTCCTCTTTTATCAGCCTTATATACTTTTTTTGTCAGACAATAATCACTCATCCTTTCTTTGTAGCCAAACTACCTTAGGGCATTTATTTTCATCTCACGATATTTTACATGGAATCTTAATGTTTTATCAAAACAAACTAGACTAATACACCATTATTTGGAAAATTTATGAATTGCGATCCTGCAAGCAGAAAAATATGCTGAATCCAGCTGGATTGCTGGATGTGGGATCCAGCAATTTCAATCCCTAGTAGGCACCTTATCCAACGAAAAACAGCATTATTGATTTCGAGCCTCCTTATTAAAAACTTAAATGTTTGAAATTCTCTTCGCGGATTTTTTCCCAGCAACGTTCCTACTACTACCCTTGATATACTTATTTAATAGGTACCATAAGGAACCCGAAAAAGCACAAACGCAAGATGAAATTTGGGGAAAAGGCATGAATTGCAAAATGAATCTTTTATCTTTTGTTTTGTGCGCGTGTGTGAAGTTATTTATTTTCTTAATAAGAAAAGGTTCAAAAACTCCTCGGATGATGTATCCTTTACCATTTATCAGGATATACCGAAACAAGACATGCGTATTGCTTCCTAAAACCATTTTTCACGACAGCTTTAAAGCTTATTTTGGGATTTAAGCAGAGAATGGGAAAAGTGATAAGACCGGAGCATTTACTGTTTTCGAGAAAATAAGGCATTTAATACCCGCTGAGTTCACCTCTTTTAAAGTAGTACCTACCTGGTGTGGATACTTCCCATCCTTTTGTAAATAAATACATTTATTTTCCTTTAATCGATTCAATGCTTCATAAGGATATTATATTATTCAAATAGGATTTTTGTTATTTTTTAACCAAACATATTTTTCACAAATTTAATGTCTTTTAACTTAAAATTCAAAGAGTGATGATAATAATAAAATAGTTAATCAAACAATATTATTAACGAAGATATACTGAAAATAAATATTATGACAACCTATCTGCTACTTGCGTTTTAGCCAAACCTTTGTTATTAATAATAATAAAGGTTTTTCTATCTATGACGTATGTGGCTGTGTGCACAAAACATTTGGTTGCTCAATAGTTCGGTCACTTTTAACATGGAATTTTGTTACTATTAACAAAAAAAAATCGGTGTAGATTACATTATATTCAATCACATCCGCGCTTCATGTTATGGGTTATATATGTACCTTCAGATACAACTTCATATGTCCAATCTCTCTCTCCTCCTTAGCTGTTGATCAGTAGCGGAATTGCTTATATAAGCCGAACGTCTTGGCTTGCCTATGAATATTCAAGACCCAATATTTTTTTGTCTGTTTTATTGAAACCATACTTCAAGATTATAAATTGATTATGATTGATATACAATTGGGTCCTTAATAAAGACCAAAATCAAATTTCGGCTCTTTTAGTGTAAATGTAATTAAATATTCTGTGCTCTATTCGGTGCTCTATGTATACTACAATTTGTGTCATCATAAAGGAAATATTAATATGCTATGTTAGAAAGAAAAATCATAAATTGTTTTGTCTAGAAATTTATGTTACGAAATTTGTTATTTTTTTTGTTTTATTTGTTTTGTACATATTATGTTCTATTCATTTTTAAGAACTTTGTTTTATATATATTATTTTTTTGTTATTTTTTGTGTATTTATCATTAAATATCCATCACTGACAGATGGATTGCAATCACTAGAACACAGACGCAGAGTCGGTATTTTAAGTTTATTCTATAGATACTACCACGGGAATTGCTCAGAAGAACTTGCATCTTTGGTCCCTCCTCCACCCACTCGCAACAGAGTCACTCGCTTCACTCAATCGCAGCATCCATTCACAGTGGACCTTCAACATATACGAACAAGTCGCTTCTCGAACTCCTTTATTAATACAGCAGCCCGACTGTGGAACGATCTTCCGAATTCTGTGTTTCCATCTTCGTACAACCCGGGTCTTTTTAAAATCCGAATTAATAAACTCTTTTCTAGATTGCAAACCCCTCCCAACGCTACGTAGTGCGCTTCTTCGGAAGAGTAAAATGGACCCAAATCCTAATAGCTGGCGTCCCCTACGTAGAGATGTTAAAAAAAAAAAAATTTCAAGGCCAGAATTATCTTGGCTAGAACCGGAAAATATATAATATATTTTAAACTGGAATATTATAAGTGTATAGAACGTACGTATGTATAAGGTCATCACGGTAGAACTGTTACATTATTTAATGTTACAAAAGTTCACCTTTTTATACCTACATAGGTAGGTACCTAATAATATTTCAGATGAGGATAAAACCATAAGGCTGGAAGTTCATTATTTATTCGCCCCATTAATCCTCCGCCATTTTTATAATCTTCTAACCCTTTCCCCATTACGGACAATTGACTTTTCTCTGTAATTATTTTTACAATCCACCTACTATTTATATTGATACTTTACTTTATCTACATTGTAGTTTTTTTTTCATTTCAATAACTTCATAATACTTAATTTTTATCCTTTTTTTCAGATACATTGTTATAACAACTAGTTGCATGTAACACATGAGATCCAACTGTCGATAGCGATAGTATGTATAGTTGAAGAATATGTACCAAACTATAAACCCATAGATACAAATTATTGAATATTTTCAGATATTTTGTTTTCTATACAACATGTGTAGGTATGTATGTCAAGATAGGATAGTATGGAGGAAGATCCTTTTTCCTACCCAGAATATGCAAATAGCATGATGGTATGTATATGTATGTTTGGAGATGAAGTATCAAACTATTAAGTCTTCTTACATATTGTGTATAGGCGACTGCCATACAAAATGTATGAAGCGATGTCGTCACTAAATTCAATTTTTAAAAAAATTGTTAAAAAAAAATTGAGATCTTCTACTACAATGTTAATATTTTTTATAGAAAATTGAATTATCTAGTTGGGGTGTTTCGGCTTTTTTCGATAATTGTAAAAGTTTTGGAAATATAGGCAGTTAAACTCATAAATTTATCATAAAAAAAATATTTTTCTTAATAAAAAATGTTTGAGAAACCCTGGAATTTTTTTGAAAAAACTAATTTGAGATTTTGTATTTGTCTATGTTTGTACCAATTTTCAGCGTTCTACCGTTTATGGTTTCTGAGATATATGGAAAAATAAAATAAAAATTCAAAAGTTGATAACCCCTGACTGAAACAAAAATTCAAAATTCCGAGTATAAAAGTTTTGTAGGCCTGTAACTGTTTATATATTCTGAAATTTTAGGCTCTGTAAATTGAGCGGATCAAAAGTTATAAGGGGGGGACGGACACACAGACACACACACAGACACACAGACACACACACACACAGACACACACACACACAGACACACGAAATGTTCTACTCCGAATTCTGAGTAAATCCGTGTATGGAACATATATGCTGCGAAGCCTCTAAGTTGGTGTTTTTTGACTTCAAAGTTGGAAAAGCCGTGAAAATAGTAGACCTCTCCATACAATTCTCGCGTATTCTGGCTTGATACATTGTCGATATGTTAAGAGAACAAAGTTCTCCTGAACAAATCGACAGTTGGATAATTTAAACAAACGCAGATCCACTTCTTATACTAGTTGCATGTAACACATGAGATCCAACTATCGATAGCGATAGTATGTATAGTTGAAGAATATGTACCAAACAAATATGTACCCATAGATACAAATTATTGAATATTTTCAGATATTTTGTTTTCTATACAACATATGTAGGTATGTATGTCAAGATAGGATAGTATGGAAGAAGATCCTTTTTCCTACCCAGAATATGCAAATTGCATGATGGTATGTATGTATGTTTGGAGATGAAGTAACAAACTATTAAGTCTTCTTACATATTGTGTATAGGCGACTGCCATACAAAATGTATGAAGCGATGTCGTCACTAAATTCAATTTTTAAAAAAATTGTTAAAAAAAAATTGAGATCTTCTACTACAATGTTAATATTTTTTATAGAAAATTAAATTATCTAGTTGGGGTGTTTCGGCTTTTTTCGATAATTGTAAAAGTTTTGGAAATATAGGCAGTTAAACTCATAAATTTATCATAAAAAAAATATTTTTCTTAATAAAAAATGTTTGAGAAACCCTGGAATTTTTTTGAAAAAACTAATTTGAGATTTTGTATTTGTCTATGTTTGTACCAATTTTCAGCGTTCTACCGTTTATGGTTTCTGAGATATATGGAAAAATAAAATAAAAATTCAAAAGTTGATAACCCCTGACTGAAACAAAAATTCAAAATTCCGAGTATAAAAGTTTTGTAGGCCTGTAACTGTTTATATATTCTGAAATTTTAGGCTCTGTAAATTGAGCGGATCAAAAGTTATAAGGGGGGGACGGACACACAGACACACACACAGACACACAGACACACACACACAGACACACACACAGACACACACACACACAGACACACGAAATGTTCTACTCCGAATTCTGAGTAAATCCGTGTATGGAACATATATGCTGCGAAGCCTCTAAGTTGGTGTTTTTTGACTTCAAAGTTGGAAAATCCATGAAAAAAGTAGACCTCTCCATACAATTCTCGCGTATTCTGGCTTGATACATTGTCGATATGTTAAGAGAACAAAGTTCTCCTGAACAAATCGACAGTTGGAAAATACTAGTTGCATGTAACACATGAGATCCAACTGTCGATAGCGATAGTATGTATAGTTGAAGAATATGTACCAAACTATAAACCCATAGATACAAATTATTGAATATTTTCAGATATTTTGTTTTCTATACAACATGTGTAGGTATGTATGTCAAGATAGGATAGTATGGAGGAAGATCCTTTTTCCTACCCAGAATATGCAAATAGCATGATGGTATGTATATGTATGTTTGGAGATGAAGTATCAAACTATTAAGTCTTCTTACATATTAATTGTGTATAGGCGACTGCCATACAAAATGTATGAAGCGATGTCGTCACTAAATTCAATTTTTAAAAAAATTGTTAAAAAAAAATTGAGATCTTCTACTACAATGTTAATATTTTTTATAGAAAATTAAATTATCTAGTTGGGGTGTTTCGGCTTTTTTCGATAATTGTTAAAGTTTTGGAAATATAGGCAGTTAAACTCATAAATTTATCATAAAAAAAATATTTTTCTTAATAAAAAATGTTTGAGAAACCCTGGAATTTTTTTGAAAATATTCATTTGAGATTTTGTATTTGTCTATGTTTGTACCAATTTTCAGCGTTCTACCGTTTATGGTTTCTGAGATATATGGAAAAATAAAATAAAAATTCAAAAGTTGATAACCCCTGACTGAAACAAAAATTCAAAATTCCGAGTATAAAAGTTTTGTAGGCCTGTAACTGTTTATATATTCTGAAATTTTAGGCTCTGTAAATTGAGCGGATCAAAAGTTATAAGGGGGGGACGGACACACAGACACACACACAGACACACACACACACAGACACACACACAGACACACACACACACAGACACACGAAATGTTCTACTCCGAATTCTGAGTAAATCCGTGTATGGAACATATATGCTGCGAAGCCTCTAAGTTGGTGTTTTTTGACTTCAAAGTTGGAAAAGCCGTGAAAAAAGTAGACCTCTCCATACAATTCTCGCGTATTCTGGCTTGATACATTGTCGATATGTTAAGAGAACAAAGTTCTCCTGAACAAATCGACAGTTGGATAAATTATAGTACCTAACACGAACAGTTTTTATTGTTTTATATAAAATGAAAATTCTATTTGTTTGCAAACATTTATTTTGTTGAAATAGCGATCGATTCGACTGATCAGGCATATCGTGAGAGGGTATGGACAAACCCTAACTCGATCATAAAGGCTGTACAGGGGCACCAATTTCCGAGGTTATCACAAAGATGGACAGAAGTGTTATATGATACAAGTGAAAGACGATAACTTTATCTTTTATACAGTGTTTTTCTTTTCTTGTGTTTCATATAAACTCATTTATTTATTATTATTCTTTTTTTCTCCTCATTTTTTTTTCTTTTGTTGTATATAGTCTGTATTCTGAGAAATATTTTCTTATTTTGTGACTTTTAGTGTATATTTTGTATGTAAAAATATTGTTTGTGTAGCATTGCACCCCCCTGCTCACAGACTGGTATAAAAAATTTATTATATTATTATTATATATTATATTATATCAACTGATTCGTCCGGCAGAACAAAATAAATAAGCATGGCTTAGTAGAACAAACCAGAAATTTGATTGCTTACTTATGTAATTTCCTTTTTGTATGGCTTCGGCTTTTCCTGCGCCTTTAGTTGCGTGATCGATTGTTGTCTTTTTGTATTCTCGTTTCGGCAATCTTAGAAGAACAAATCAGAAATTTGTTTGTTTACTTTACATTTTGTATGGCTTCTGGTTTTCCTGCACCTTTAGCTGCGTGATCGATTGTTGTCTTTTTATATTAATGGTTTGGTAATCTTTGTAGAACAAATTAGAAATTTGTTTGTTTACTTACTCATTTTGTATGGCTTCGGGTTTTCCTGCGCCTTTGGTTGCGTCATCGTTTTTTGTCATTTTATATTCTCGGTTCAGTAATCTTTATAGAACAAAAAATCAGAAATACATCACAAATTATTTATTATACGCAGCTTCATATAATTGATTGAAAAACTTAATTAAAAATGAATATCGATCCTAAGTTATGCAATAATGAGAATACTTGGGACAAATTATCTGTATCACAGAGCAAAAATTGAGGGAAGGAGACAGATCTCTTCGCTAAGAAACATCAAGGAATGGACTTGAGTCCATATAGTAGAGTAAATGTTCCGATCAAGATATAGATGCCTATACTAAAGTAGTAACCTAACTTAACACATAGGAAGAAGAAAATCCAGCAAATATATTTTGCTGTATTTCTTGTGTATATTTTAATATTATTATCGACATGAATTAATTAACAGCGACATTATGAATTTATTTTAACATGCTTTGAACCCATGCTTTTTTTTATTTATTTATTGGCAACCTGGGAACACCAATAGAAAGTTTTGGTTTAATAGTAGACAAGAAGTTGTTAAATGCTTTGTAGAATACTGCAAACTAAAGTTTTTGTTTCTAAAACCAAACGAGTGGGTTGTGGCCAACGCTAAACTCCTCACGAACAATTCATTTTAGAAAGTATTCAAATTTAGTATGGAAAATTTTCAGCATTTTCATGAAATGAGTTTGTTAAATTATTTTTTATTTAAATATTTTATTATGAAAACTTGATAACTCTTCAATGCCATTTTATGTAGGTGGTGTGCCTTTTTACCAATTTGAAAATAAAAATTTCAAATTTTAAGTTTCCTGAGTTTGGAGTCACTTTGAAATATTTGACAGTTAAAAAAATAGAGAAGCACTATTCATATATTGTTCAAAATCTAATGGGGTCTAAGCGAGTATTAGATATATATGTTTTGCAAAATTTGAATAGAATCGAATGAGTACTTTAGTCTATAATCGACAAAGTAAAAATGAACACGCCGTACATAGCACACTGCACATAGCACACTGCACATAGCACACACACACAGATACATTGTGATGAAACTTTCAAAATACAATCTCAGCATGATACTAGTTGATAATCTGCAATAAAAAAAATACCCTTAAAAATTGCGAAATCATAACTCTCCACTATATCCCCTTGGGTTAGTGAGGAGTAAAAACATCTGGCAATAATCTGACGATATTTACGACGATTTTTGCAATCGTCAATAAACTGGATCAGATATCTGGATAAACATTTGAAAAAAAAATTCTGTTCTACGAAAAACTCTTTATTCGTTGAATACACAAAACCCGTTTCCAAGTATATAAAAATAACTAAATTGTTCATTAAAAATACTGGTTAACCGATCTAAAATAAATGGACGATGAATCAGTGAAACGATAGAGGATCGTTCTGGGGTGAAATTTATTAGAGAAAGTTACGAGATATAAAAAAATACCATTGAAAGAATTCTCCTTGCCGTGAAATTTACAAAACGAAGAAATTACGGAATTCACGTTCATTTATTAGTCTCAAATGGAAAATTTATGTTCGTCGATTCTTAATTATATGCAGGATCTTAAAAATACATTCAATTTAATCAAAATTTCAAATTATGTTATTTTGGTATTTAAGATCGAATGAAAGGAATTATGTGTTGAAATATTTTTAATTCCAAATGAATAAGGGTTTTTATTAAATTATTTAACATGTTTTCAGGTAATTCTTGGAAATAACGAATCAAAAGAAACTCGACATAATTTGAATATTATAGACTTACTACTAATATTAGGTATATATTTGAATATTATAAAGTGGTAGTAGTAACTTTTATTTAGACGTAAAAAATATAAAATTAATACATCTAGTGTAAACAAAAAGTATATAATTTTTTTTTGATACAATAATTAATTATAGTACAGAGTATGACACTAAATTATTAAAACATGTAAAAGTATGGAGAACATTAATATTTTTTAACTATATGTTCAGCACCTAGCCTACGAAAGGTGGCAAGACTTGTGGTTTCTTATGTTTGGTGGCAAACTATTAAAAATTTAGAGACCTTTATGGTATTAACAATTTTGTGTACTTGTTAATCTCGTTTTTGGAAGTCTAAAATCCTGACATCCTCTCGTAGGGTAAGTGACTATATAAACTAAATTAATATCTCTAGATATGTAATAGATATGTTTCGATAAATTTGAACGTTTATTCATATTTATTTAACGTTAACAAAGAGATTTGTGCCTAATATTCCATGTAAAATCAATAAAACCTTAGTTTCAATTTTAATTTATCGACTATGGATATCGTAAACTTAATGTTTCGATTTAAAAAAAAATATTTCTTACTTCACGAAAATCAATATTGCGTGCTTTCCCGTACACCAGTCTCATCTCATGTAAAAAGGCACAACGTTCAGATTGGTGGATAAAATGTTATTTTGCCTTTTGTTTTATCAATTACCCGGCTGTGGAAGCACTATTCTAAGCAGGTACCTCACAGCAAACATTTTTATTTTATATAAATTAAATCATACCTACTACAACTGCCGTCATTTAGCAATCAAACTTTTCCAAAAATTTTCATTCAAGTAATGGGTTTATTTTTTAACTATTTCTGTGAGTAAACTATGTAGTTTATATATTTTTACCATCTAAAGTTGTGGGAGTCGTTAAAATGGTAATTACGTTTAAATGGGTGTAGTTTAATGTCTTTAAGGGTTATTTTCCCAACTAATTACCCGATTATGAGCTGGTTTAGGATCGATCCACTATTATTTAATTTAAGGATATCCTTAATTCTAATATCAATACTTCTTAATGACTTTTCGCGTCTTACTCTCCCTTTTAAATGGCAATTCGTGAATTATGAAATAACAGCGAAATCGTTAACAACCAGAAGTCGTCTTACTTATATTGCAACAACTTTCTTAAAATAACATGTTTCTTTCCAATTTAAAAGGTTTGTATAATTTTATGAATGGCAATCTATAATGGGAGTTTAAAATATTTCAATTTAGCATTGAAATTTTGTAGTCGATTTACTTTTTCAATAAACTAAGTTTTTATGAGGTTTTTCGTTAAAAGCTTTTATATAAAATTATTATACAAAGTAAATAGAAGGACACAAAGTGTGATTCAAATCTATTTTTAACCGTCTGCCAATAATGGAGGAGGTTATCAATTCGACTGGATAAATTTGTACTATTTTGTCCGATTTCAATGTTTCTTTTTTGTTGTTAGAAAGCGAGTATCTTTCGATTGGTCCCATTTCAATTTATTTAGTCAAGGTCTGATGATGGGATCTACTAGAATATCATCAAACTATTCAATTTGCACTTCAGCAATAAAAATAATTCTTTACCACGTTGCCAGATTTTAACGATTTTTTAATAGGAAGGTAGTGCCTCTGTGGTAGTTCCTTATGAACTAAGCCAAGATTTGATGATGGGAATTATAAGAAATCATGAAATTCATCATACTATTATTGCCTCTGTGGTGGTTCCTTCTGAACTAAGCCAAGATTTGATGATGGGAATCATAAGAAATCATGAAATTCATCAATTTGCAATCTCTATAATCGGAACTATTATTTGTATAGGCAAATTGTATTAAAGATAACATAGCTCCTTCCATACACACTTCACGTCGTGTCCCTTATGGGGTAGGCATAGAGAACCGAACGCGACATTTTTTTCAATCTTAACACACATTCATTTTGAAGTCGGTTTTCTTTATGAAATATTATATATTTGGCTGTCAAGTTTAAATAAAATATGAACAAAATTTTTGTATTCATTATTTATTTATTAAAAGAAACAACAACAGATCATAGTAAATACACATAAAACATATAGACAGTTAGAATTGATGGGAATTATAAGAAATCATGAAATTCATCATACTATTATTGCCTTTGTGGTGGTTCTTTCTGAACTAAGCCAATATTTGATGATGGGAATCATAAGAAATCATGAAATTCATCAATTTGCAATATCTATAATAGGAACTGTTATTGTATAGCCAAATTGTATTATAGATAACATTACTCCATCTATACAAACCATCACGTCGTGTCCCTGTTGGGGTGTAGGCATAGAGAACCGAACGCCACATTTTTTTCAATCTTAACACACATTCATTTTGAAGTCGGTTTTTTTTTTGAAATATTATATATTTGGCTGTCAAGTTTAAATAAAATATGAACAAAATTTTTGTATTCATTATTTATTTATTAAAAGAAACAACAACAGATCATAGTAATACACATAAAACATATAGACAGTTAGAATCAGCATAGTAGGTCCAATGCTCCAAAACAGGTGTTTACAACATAATGTAATAAGTAACGCTAACAGATCATAGTAATACACATAAAACATATAGACAGTTAGAATCAGCATAGTAGGTCCAATGCTCCAATAACAGGTGTTTACAACATAATGTAATAAGTAACGCTAACAGATCATAGTAATACACATAAAACATATAGACAGTTAGAATCAGCATAGTAGGTCCAATGCTCCAATAACAGGTGTTTACAACATAATGTAATAAGTAACGCTAACAGATCATAGTAATACACATAAAACATATAGACAGTTAGAATCAGCATAGTAGGTCCAATGCTCCAATAACAGGTGTTTACAACATAATGTAATAAGTAACGCTAACAGATCATAGTAATACACATAAAACATATAGACAGTTAGAATCAGCATAGTAGGTCCAATGCTCCAATAACAGGTGTTTACAACATAATGTAATAAGTAACGCTAACAGATCATAGTAATACACATAAAACATATAGACAGTTAGAATCAGCATAGTAGGTCCAATGCTCCAATAACAGGTGTTTACAACATAATGTAATAAGTAACGCTAACAGATCATAGTAATACACATAAAACATATAGACAGTTAGAATCAGCATAGTAGTTCCAATGCTCCAATAACAGGTGTTTACAACATAATGTAATAAGTAACGCTAACAGATCATAGTAATACACATAAAACATATAGACAGTTAGAATCAGCATAGTAGGTCCAATGCTCCAATAACAGGTGTTTACAACATAATGTAATAAGTAACGCTAACAGATCATAGTAATACACATAAAACATATAGACAGTTAGAATCAGCATAGTAGGTCCAATGCTCCAATAACAGGTGTTTACAACATAATGTAATAAGTAACGCTAACAAATCATAGTAATACACATAAAACATATAGACAGTTAGAATCAGCATAGTAGTTCCAATGCTCCAATAACAGGTGTTTACAACATAATGTAATAAGTAACGCTAACAGATCATAGTAATACACATAAAACATATAGACAGTTAGAATCAGCATAGTAGGTCCAATGCTCCAATAACAGGTGTTTACAACATAATGTAATAAGTAACACTAACAGATCATAGTAATACACATAAAACATATAGACAGTTAGAATCAGCATAGTAGTTCCAATGCTCCAATAACAGGTGTTTACAACATAATGTAATAAGTAACGCTAACAGATCATAGTAATACACATAAAACATATAGACAGTTAGAATCAGCATAGTAGGTTCAATGCTCCAATAACAGGTGTTTACAACATAATGTAATAAGTAACGCTAACAGATCATAGTAATACACATAAAACATATAGACAGTTAGAATCAGCATAGTAGTTCCAATGCTCCAATAACAGGTGTTTACAACATAATGTAATAAGTAACGCTAACAGATCATAGTAATACACATAAAACATATAGACAGTTAGAATCAGCATAGTAGGTCCAATGCTCCAATAACAGGTGTTTACAACATAATGTAATAAGTAACGCTAACAGATCATAGTAATACACATAAAACATATAGACAGTTAGAATCAGCATAGTAGGTCCAATGCTCCAATAACAGGTGTTTACAACATAATGTAATAAGTAACGCTAACAGATCATAGTAATACACATAAAACATATAGACAGTTAGAATCAGCATAGTAGGTCCAATGCTCCAATAACAGGTGTTTACAACATAATGTAATAAGTAACGCTAACAGATCATAGTAATACACATAAAACATATAGACAGTTAGAATCAGCATAGTAGGTCCAATGCTCCAATAACAGGTGTTTACAACATAATGTAATAAGTAACGCTAACAGATCATAGTAATACACATAAAACATATCTATAGACAGTTAGAATCAGCATAGTAGTTCCAATGCTCCAATAACAGGTGTTTACAACATAATGTAATTACTTACTTTACTTTTCGGATGGCTAGGCTCTTCTGCGCCCAGTAATGGCTGCGTCCATGAAGCTCGCTAGAGCCTTAGATCTAATCCCCGCAGCCAGTCCACTGCCGCTTGTTTTGCCCCGTGGATGTCCTCCAGCTCCCCAGGAAAACTGCGCAGCGGGCACTCTTCTACAATGTGGCGGATCGTTTGGAGTTCAGCGCCACAGTCACACTCCGGCAATTCCCTCTTTCCCCACTTCCACAGGAGATAGTTGCAGCATCCCATATCTGTTCTTATTCTGTTGAGCTGCACCCAGGCTCTGCGAGGGAGGTCAAACCCAGGGACACGAATGTTGGGATCCCGGACCAGATTATTGTTTCTCACTCCTGAGTCTGTCCACAGGGCCCTCCATTCATCCTCAATACTAACACTTTCCTCCTCCACTCCCCATATTGGTTTTCGGGACTTTAGTCTCATTCTTGGTGGTTGAGTGATATAGGAGTATACTGGTAGCGTTGGATTTTCTTTTATCCTTTTGACCTCCTTTACAGTAGCCTGATATCTCCTGATTGAAGGAGGGGCGATGTTAGAAAGAACGTGAAGCCACGGGACCGGGGCAGATTTCACTGTACCAGCAATGGTTCTCATTGATTGGTTCAGTTCGGCGTCTATTCGTCCACAGTGCGAGCTCCTCGCCCACACAGGGGAACAATATTCCGCCGTGCTGTAAACCAGAGCCATTGCTGAAGTCCGCAGTGTTTCAGCACTGCTGCCCCATGTTGTACCAGCCAGTTTTGAGATGATGTTGTTTCTGGATTTAATCTTATTTTTTACCTGCTCTATGTGCCGCTTGTAAGTAAGTGATCTGTCTAACTTTACCCCCAGATATTTAGGAAATTTTTCGTTTGGGATCCTCTCCGTGCCAATGTGTATATTAAGTTCCCTATTTGCCTCTTGGTTGTTAAGATGGAGGGCCAACGCAACAGTCTTTTTAGGGTTCAGTTGAAGATGCCAGTTCTGGTAGTGTTTCTGAAGGATCTCCAAGTCCGCGTTCAAAGTACGTTCCAGCTCCTCAAAGGTTTTGGCTTGTATGATTACTGCCATATTGTCAGCATAGGTGAATTTAGTTGACGAGGTTTTTGGCACATCCGCCGTGTAGACATTGAATAGGATCGGGGACAATACCGATCCTTGAGGGAGTCCGTTCTGTAGAAACCTGGGACTGCTGACATCGCCGCTGAGGTGAACTCTAATCTTTCTGTTGGAAAGCATGTTGTCTAGTAGCTTAACTATTTTTTGAGAGCCTAGGATATTGGCAACCTTATATACAGACCCCTCTTCCACACGGTGTCATATGCCGCTGTTAAGTCCAGAAGCACTAAGCCCGATTTTTTTCCCTCCTGGAATCCATTTTCCACATATGTGGTCAGTGCCATAACCTGTTCGCATGTACTTCTGCCTTGTCGGAAACCAGCCTGTTCCGGGGGTAGGGCCAACTCAAAGATGGGCGTGAGTCTCCTTGACAAGATTCTCTCAAACAGCTTGTATATAACTGAAAGCAAGGAGATTGGGCGGTAGCTCTTGGGGTCTTGTGGTGGTTTACCGGGCTTCAAGGTGGCAATGACCTTTGCTTCCAGCCACTGCTTGGGCACTTGTCCCTTGTTTATGACAGCAGAGAAGTATCTTGCCAGCCACAGTTTGGCTCGGTCTCCCAAACATTTCAGGAATTCGGGGAGAATATTATCAGCTCCCGCTGCCTTGCCCTTTTTGACCTGCTTCAGAGCAGCCTCCACCTCCTCCAATACCACTTCTTCTGTGAGATTGTGTTTGTCCACATCGTTTAGTAGGCTGAATTTAGTTAGCTCTTTAATTTGGCGTTTCTGTTGCTTGGGTGGTTTAATGTTGGAAGTTTGGAATATGGAGCTTACTAATTGATTGACTCCAATGGTATGTTCCTTTTTGGACGGAGGAGCCGATCCGAGTTTGCGGAGTAGTGACCAGCTTTTTCTGCTGGAGTGGGTGAAATCCATCTGTTCCATTTGTTCGGTCCATCTCCTGCATCTCTCTTCATTTAAGAGATCAATAAGGTGATGTGCTGTTTCCTCATTTCCTGTTTGATCATACTCCTTTAGAACTTTTTCGCATTCGGCATTCCAACCTGGGGTGTAGTTTTGGCGGCAGCCCCTTGGGATTGCTTTTTTCGCAGCTGCTTTGAGTAATCCAATAAAACGGTCATAATTTGGAGCTACCGGTTTAATTCTGTTTATATTTGCCTCTATGTGTGATGTGTACAAATTCCAGTTTGCCTTTTTTAGGTTCCATCTTGGAATCTGTGGTTGATGTAATACCGGTATGTGCAGTCCCACCTCCACAATGACTGGGGAGTGTTGGCTTTTTGGGAATTTCTGAAGTATGTCTTTTTTGCTCAATAGTGGTACACCTAATTTGTTTGTGGAGACGAAACACAGATCTGGAGAAGTGGTGCTCCGCCATCTGCCGGAGTGGAAGGTGCCTCCCTGTTTGGAGTCATATAGGAGGTGCAGGTTATGTAAAGTAGCCCACTCCGTTATCGCTTCCCCATCTCTGTCCTCATCTGAATATCCCCATTGTGTGCTGCGTGAATTAAAATCTCCTATAATAATACATGGATGTTCATGGTATTGTGGAAGTTCCTGTGGTTGCCAATTTCTAGATGGAGGTTTGTATACATTAACTACGGTGAGGTCACCCAGCTTTATGGATATGGAATTTGTATCTTCTCCCAGAGCGATGGCCTCTCCTGATTTTTCGGTTCTGACATATGTTGCTATTCCGTGTTTATTATGGCCCTTGGAGTTTATCAAAGTAAAACCGGAAATCTCCAGTTTTCGTGTATCATTCTCCCCTATGTGGGTCTCTTGGATGGTCAATATGTCCACCTCCTTCATCATTTTAGAGAGAATCTCCGCCTTCGCTCTAGTGAGGCCTTCCACATTTATCTGTCCGATTTTCGTGGTTTTGGCTAAGTTTCGTCCCTCTGTCTTGGGATGTGTATCCTGTGTCATGTTTGTGTGTCTAGGATTATTTGTTGTCAAATTTCTGAGAGTATTCCCTCGGAGAGGTTCGTTGATTTGGTCCTGAGAAGGACCGTTTGAGCCGTTACTTATTACATAATGTAATAAGTTACTTATTACATAATGTAATAAGTAACGCTAACAGATCATAGTAATACACATAAAACATATAGACAGTTAGAATCAGCATAGTAGTTCCAATGCTCCAATAACAGGTGTTTACAACATAATGTAATAAGTAACGCTAACAGATCATAGTAATACACATAAAACATATAGACAGTTAGAATCAGCATAGTAGTTCCAATGCTCCAATAACAGGTGTTTACAACATAATGTAATAAGTAACGCTAACAGAACATAGGAATACACATAAAATATATGGAAACAGTCATATGGATAAACAGTCAAAATGTATCGGAATTTTTATAGATTTGAAAAGGGCATTCCAGTGAGATTTCTTCAGAATTTTATGTAACATTAATTGGTCGAATAATGTTTTTGAGCAATTAAGGGTTTCAATATTATAATACTTGATTGATACAAAGTAGTTATCGAAGTGTAAATTGATATTGAAATTTAAAATTTTAAAAAACTTTCGCTGGAATGGAAAGACGAAAATATTCAAAAAACGAGCTCACGCTTCTGAATAACTACAGACATGTTGTCGTCACTGGCAACAACTTGGTGAAACGTAAATAAATTATTAAAGAATGATTAATCTTTTATATTATGTTTACTAATCAAATATAAATCTCTATGCACAATACATATTTCACAATCGGCAAAATTATCAAAATGAGTCTAATCCATTAGATATCCTACGGGTATCTTTTGCTCATGTTTTATTTCAAAGATCTTCCAATATTTCTTCATTTGTCATCTTGGTCCATGGACGGGTGCCATTAACATCAGCGGTTATCCTTTATTATTGTAATATACGGCTTGGCTGAATTTATGCAGCGCAGTGTGTGCGGACCATAGATGCCTGGCGCTGCCGTGGTGCAGCAGCGATAAGCGCTCACGCTTCACTTACCTAAACGATAATACATAGGGCATTATACACGCTGGAACGGACCTGGCAAACCACATATCTCTATCTTTCTCGCTCTCTCTTTATCTTCCTTTCTATTCAGCCGGTCAGACTTCGTATGCCTTCATATCACATAGATAAAGGCTTGTAAAATATGTGGTAAAATGTATGATATCAACCGAAGCATTTTGTAGCTATAGTCTGCACCTTGTATTATACTCTGTAAGAAAACTTCATTATATTTTATTTATTTATTTAGAGGACAACATACAGCGTATAATAAATAATATAAAATACAGATTATTTGAGTAATATTAAAGCCAATTACAGGTTGTCACTGGAATTATTGTAGTATATTAAGATAAGTTAGAAATAGTTACATAATAATAATAATAATAATAATAATAATAAGCCCCTCAAAAACCAAACCCACGTCCAGTTAAAAACATCTAGAACTACGTGAGGGGCGGGGAGCTACACAACTACATCGAGTAGCTTGCCAACGGGTAAAGGGTACAAACACACAACACATACATGGATCACACAAAAAACACAAGCCTCGGACAAACACCGCTACCTGGGGAGCGCCAGGGCACGTCCGGAGTTAGCGCTGGGCGTAGCAGCATGAGAGCCGCTAATGACATGCTGTCGAACAGGCGGACACATGCCGGGACACCCGAAGAAACAACAGCCGAAACCCAACACACCCGACCTGCTGAAAGTGCTTTGCCGGCAAGTCAACCGACAACCACCAAAGCGGGAAAACCACGACAACGCATGAAATGGACAGATGACATGAACATAAACCTCATGCGTTGCTACTACACTATCACACAAGGAGACACACAAATAATTGGATACAGACAGGAGCTACATACACAATTCACCACAATTTATCCAGAACTCTCACACATCACAGAACAGCGACTGGCGGACCAGAAAAGAGTTATAATAAACAACAAAAGAATACAACTATCAATACTTGATCAAATAAAACAACACGCAATCAGAATGAGTAATCAAAATAGAACAAGTACATTAACACAAGACATAACAAATACACAAATAAACCACAACAATCCACAGGAAATATCAATAATACCACAGCAAAATAACACTGAACAACCAAATATAAACATAACTAACGAATCCACCAATATGAACAATAATACAACAATAAGCCCTAACAACAATGACGAGACCAACGGAA
This sequence comes from Molanna angustata, assembly GCA_963576475.1. Classification (NCBI taxonomy): domain Eukaryota; kingdom Metazoa; phylum Arthropoda; class Insecta; order Trichoptera; family Molannidae; genus Molanna; species Molanna angustata. The sequence goes on along the minus strand of OY754976.1, from coordinate 23,232,359 downwards.
GAACAGAACAAAACCCAGACACAAAAACACAAATCACAAACACACTAGAACACACAATCGAAATATATAAAGATAGCGACCCCACAACAAGACCACACCTACCAAAGCTCAAAATCAACAAACAAACCATTAACATGATCAATATTATCAACACAATTCTACATAACATGATTAACACTGAAACAACACTCGAAAAATTACATCTATTAGTTTACTGTAGTGCATACACCATTATTACACTAAACAAACAAAATATAAACAATAAAACAGAAAACTCCCATAGAACACACAGAAGCACTATACCAGCATGGCAACACAGAATACAAATCAAAATCAACTCATTAAGAAATGAAATAGGCAAAGTAACACAAAAAATTAAAGACAATCTAAAAAATCCAAGAAAACTACGGGAAATTGAAACGATTAAAGACAAATACAATGAACACAACCTAACTATACTCCTTGATACGCTAACACAAAAGTTATCAGCACAATCACATAGATTAAAACGCTACAAAAAATGCTATGACAGGAAAACACACAATCTCAATTTTCAAACAAGCCAAAAAAGCTTCTACAACAACCTAAAAAACAACAATATAGAAATTACAGATGCACCTAAATTAAATGAAATAGAATCATACTGGGAGAACATTTGGTCTGAAAACAAAAAACACAACGAAAATGCCACATGGATAACAGAGGAAGAAAATGACAATAACCAATTTCAAAACATGGCCACAATACAAATAAATATAACTGACTTCAAAACTGCTATAAAGAAGACACACAACTGGAAGACACCAGGCATAGATAATATCCAAAATTACTGGTACAAATATCTCCCTGTAACACACGAAAAATTCTCTGAACTACTACACAAATGCGTAACGGAAAACCAAAACCTCCCATCTTTTTTCACTAAAGGTATCACATATCTCAAACCTAAATCAACAGACACAAAAAATCCATCTAAATATCGTCCAATCACATGTCTACCCACAATATACAAAATTCTTACCTCAATTATAACTACAAAAATAGATCTTTTCCTAACACAAAATAACATATTGACAGAAGAACAAAAAGGATGCAGAAAGCAAAGCAGAGGATGCAAAGAACAAATCATCATCGACCGGACAATAACAAATCAGGCGATAAAGAAGAAAAGGAACATGTACTGTGCATACATAGATTACCAAAAAGCCTTTGATAGTGTCCCCCACTCATGGTTAGTAAAAGTTCTAGAAATATACAAAATTGACATAAAACTTGTAGAATTTTTAAAACAAATAATGAACACCTGGAACACGACAATATACCTAAAACTAAACAACAAAATGATAAAATCAAAACAAATAAACATTAAAACCGGAATCTTTCAAGGTGACTCCCTAAGCGCACTATGGTTCTGTATCTCCCTCAACCCACTCTCCAAGATGCTTAACAAAAGCAAACTTGGCTACAAAATCACAACACACAACTTAAATACCAATCCTATAAAAATCAACCACCTTTTATACATGGACGATTTAAAACTATATGGCAAAAATAATGACGAACTAAAACAACTAATTTATAAAACTGAACGCTTTAGTAATGACATAAAAATGAAATTCGGTATTGATAAATGCAACACATGCTCAATAGTAAGAGGTAAACCCAAGGAACACACGGGAAGCACCTTGAAGGATACGAATGAAATAATACGCGCAATGGACGAAGATGAATTTTATAAATACTTGGGAATTCTCCAGAACCCAAGCATAAAAGATAAAAAGATAAAAGAAACCACCAAAAACGAATACCTTAAAAGACTAAATATCCTCCTCAAAACACAACTAAATGGAAAAAATATGACTAAAGCAATAAACACATACGCAATACCAGTACTAACATATACATTTGGAATAATTAAATGGACCAATACGGAACTTGACGATCTCAACATTAAACTCAGAACAACATCATCAAAACATAGAAATCACCACGAACATTCAGCAATAGAAAGATTCACACTGCCAAGAGAGGAAGGAGGAAGAGGACTCATAGACATAAAAAATCTACACCATACACAAATAAATAACTTAAGACAATACTTCTACACAAAACGAAATAGCCCAATACATAACGAAATCATAAACATAGATCACACTTACTCACCACTTACACTTAACGACAACGAACGCAATCTAGAAATAACAACACATGACGCAAAAATTGAAACATGGAAAAATAAAACATTACATGGAATACACCCAAGTCATCTACAACAACAACATATTGATAAAGCCCTTAGTAATAACTGGCTCAAACACTCAGACCTATACGCAGAAACAGAAGGATTTATCATAGCTATTCAGGACAAAATAATAAAAACAAAAAACTACACGAAACATATTATAAAAGACAATACAATAACAAACGACACATGCAGAAAGTGCAAATTACAAAAAGAAACAATAGAACACATAACAGGTGGCTGCTCAACTCTTGCACCGACGGAATATACAATAAGACACGATAACATCTGCAAACACATATATTTGGAACTAGCCCACAAACATAAACTTATCGAAACACACCCCAAGTGGTATCAATACATACCCCCAGCTGTAACAGAAAATGATAACTACAAACTATACTGGAATAGAGACATAATCACAGACAGAACAAACCTACATAACCGACCAGACATTACATTAATCGACAAAATACATAAACACACATATCTAATAGAAATATCGATACCAAATACAGCAAATCTACAAAAGAAACATTTAGAAAAAATAGATAAATACATACCTTTAGCAGAACAGATAAAATCACAGTGGAAACAAGAAAAAGTAACAATAGTCCCAATAATATTATCGTCTACAGGCATCATACCAAAAACTCTCCAAAAAAATATAGACATACTAAAGTTACCCCCATACGTAATCACCAACATACAAAAAACTACAATTATCAACACATGCACAATAGTCAGAAAATTTCTACAGGTACCACTTTAAAAAACTACACACAACCACACAGACACACAAACACATAGCCTCACAACTTGAGTACGCTCCGTTGTGAAGGAAACTACCGGATCATAACCGAGATCAATCTACGTATAATAATAATAATAAAGAAAAAGTTACAATAGTCCCAATAATATTATCGTCTACAGGCATCATACCAAAAACTCTCCAAAAAAATATAGACATACTAAAGTTACCCCCATACGTAATCACCAACATACAAAAAACTACAATTATCAACACATGCACAATAGTCAGAAAATTTCTACAGGTACCACTTTAAACAACTACACACAACCACACAGACACACAAACACATAGCCTCACAACTTGAGTACGCTCCGTTGTGAAGGAAATTACCGGATCATAACCGAGATCAATCTACATATAATAATAATAATAATAAATACTTCCTTGCACCCTGCGCAAGTGGCGAGTTTATTGCCGTGTGGCAATTTCTTCCAACTAACCAGTGTTTCCAGCCCAGAGAAGCAATGTTTGCGTGAGAAACGAATTTAAATCAATTTCTCCTCTGCTGGGAATCGAACCCAGGACGCCCGCACAGAAACCGAACGGCTTACCAACTGTGCCACGGCGGTCATATTATGGTGAGATATTGTGTGAATGATGTGTGAAATTGTATACTTATATAAATGTGTGCAGTGTATAAAGCTAGTGTTGAGTAAGATTATGAGGATGAAATTTTAAGTCTGATATATTTTTTAAATGTGGGGGCGCTTAGTAAGAATATTTCAAACTTTTGGAAATGCCTATTGTAAATAATTTTTCTTCGGTTACCTATCAATTAAGATTTCTTATGTTTAACTTGAGCTTAGCAATGTATGTGGCTTGTTTACTTGCCAATATGTAGGTATTTAAATCGAATATTTTTATAGTTGCGTATAAACATTGGATTATTCCCTGTCGGGAGTCAAATATTTAATTACAAATTTTAAACACCTCGACGAAGTAGGAATATTGTAAGAGAACTAGAAAATCAAGGCACCTACAGGGATAAAGACCTAAGCCAAAAAAATAACTTAATAATTCTGGCGCAGTTCAGGGGTGACATCTGTGCATGTATAAGGACTGTTGCTTAAATTATGTACAAACCAATTTCTCAATAGATTGCGTTTCGAAAAAAGTTTCTTCGTCACTTCATAGATGGCGATGGTGTGTCAGCTTATTTTCATACAAAAAAGAAATTCATGATAAACTCACTTAGTATTTTCAAGAAAAAACTAAAGAAGGAATATTTATCCTTGAACACCTGATCCCGATTTCCTCTCCTGTCCTTACCATATCCTTTTTATTGCTATGAATTATAATTTTTTTTTGTTTAATAGTATTTAAGTGTTATACGTATTTTATTTGATTTCTTTTACTCTTTTTTATTTGCTGTTGTACATACACAATGTTGTCATACTTTGTAATCTGGTTGGTTGGAAGAATTTGCCTAGTGGCAATAAGCCCGCCAGTGTACAATTATATTTGTTTATATTATGTACAAGAAGATGTATAAATAAATAAACATATAACTTATATAGAACTTTTTAACATAATTTCTCAGTCTCCTACCCCACTCCATAGGGATCGTTTCAGAGCTTATAGCTCTTATCATCCCCGGAGCGGCTGCTCGTCGGACAAAACAAGAAACTACCATCAAGCATATTTCATACCACTACCACTAACAGTCCAACTACAAACGTGGAGTTATGGCGAGGGTCTCCCATTCCAACAGTGCTCGGCAAGAGGCGACTCGACAGCGAACCTCCACCACGCCTTGACAGTACTTTCAGTTCTTAGATTTCCACGCCAAGCGCGATATCGGCTTCACCATCATCAGCGTGGCGAGCTACTGCCGAGTGGGACATTGTGCACCAGTCATGGCGGGGGGTATCTCCACCCCTTAGTACTCGTGTAGGCGATTTACAGGAACCTCACCACGTCGAAAATACTTTTACGATACGAGGCACCGTCGAGCGAGACGCATCAATGTCTCTTTCATAGGTTAGAATTAAATGGGGACATCGACCTTTTTACCCATAATCCTAGGATGGGGTTGAAGCCACGCCGAACTTTACTGGATAAGCCCCTAGGGCCGCAACCTAGCCCCTTACTTTTAAAAATTTGATTGGTAGAGAATTCAATGAGAAGACATAATTGGTGAACGTTGCGCAAGCGTATAAAGTTCGGCCCTGTATGCCCGGCGTAAGCCTTGATTTCCCGGTCCTCCAATAATATTCCAACTTCGTCTCTATTGAGATATATCATTGACTCCCGACAGGGAAAAAATCCAATTTTTCGCGTAATGTTACTATAAAAATTTTCGATTTACAAAAGTAAATATTATGTGTTATTGTCTTCAACAATAATAATCCGGAAAAATGTTTCTTGGAAATAAAATTTTCGGCACGAACAGTTATAAAAAACTTTTTTGATATAAAATTTTCTGAATAAATATTTTGAAGGATATCTTCTTTGGAAGACACACCTATTGAAAATTCTCTCTTCCTTTGATTAATTTGTTACCGAGTTATTTTAAAATGGAGAAATTTACACAATCCAGATGGTGCTGCGTGACAAACTAATAAGAAGAGCAACTCAAAATAAACTCAATGGATGACTGAATTGTATGAAGTATTTGGCAAAAATCCTTTGTCATAATATTTTCTATTCCGATTGTAGAATGGATGTCTGCTGAAATTTTAAACTTGAAAAATAATATTTAAAGCGAGCTTTATAAACGAACGCTCTTTGGTCATAAATCATTAATAAAATATTTATCTAGTGGAAAAGATTTTTTAATAAGAGATGTTTGAGTCCTAATTATATTTTTTAAGTTGATCAAATATAAAATACCTACAAAAAAAATAACAACATAATAATCTGGTTGATTGGAAGAAATTGTCTAGCGGCAATAAGCCCGCCAGTGTGCACTATATTTGTTTATATAGCGTAAATCGTTTCAAGCTGTCACTATTGAAAGTGAAACGGTGAAAAAAAACCTTTTAAAAAGTAGAAAGAAGAAGAAAGTGATGCACCGCGCATTTCGGCAATACGAATATCGTTGAACACGGGAAATATTATTTTAATATGTGTTTACATGCCAATATGTAACAGTGATAATCTACCAGAATTCCTTACATGCCTCTCTAAAATACACACGATCATTGAAGAGCAAGAATGTTGTTCTTTTTATTTATATGAATAATTTTTGTTATTACGTTTATATATGTATATCTTTTTGTTTGCTCTTTATGCTTACTTTTCTCTGTTATTCTTTTTATTTGTATTTATACCTTATTTTTAAATGTTGTATATATAATATGGTTTATGTTGCATTGCACTCCCCTGCTCACGAACTGAAATAAAATCTCATTATTATTATTGTTATTATATTGTGTATAAAAAGATAAATAAATAAATAAGAAGCGGATCACGAAACCCCGCGCATGCGTGATCGCGTTCCCTTTTAACCATCGCGCAGTGGTTTTACAATCCCTAACTCTAAAAATGTTTAAAAATGAGTTATTTTGATTATTTTTATTGCAAATTTTAATAAGTAAATATTTCGAATCTACTATTTCTTAATGTTCATGGTTTGTATGTATGAAAACACCCATGAAATTGAATCTACAGTAAACTTGCTCATGCATCTTGTGAATTTGTTTGGCTTTGAAATTATTATATAATGATATGGGAGTTAAAGGGTAAAAACAATACAATTGAATTGTTACTTTTTAATTTGTCAATACTAAAGGTGTTTAATGTGTAGAACTCCATTACACTAGGTATTTTTAATCAACCAAGAATGTTTATGTTTCTACATATATATTTCCCTTATAATAGGACAACCGTTTCGGCTGACTAGGCCCTTATCAACTGGTAAACATAGAGTAGTGTATTTTTCTTATATACTAGACATCGGTTTATGTTTACCAGTTGATAAGGGCCTAGACAGCCGAAACGGTCGTCCTATTATAAGGGAAATATATATGTAGAAACATAATCATTCTTGTTTGATTAAAAATACCTAGTACAATAAATTGAATTGATTGGATATTAATCTATGCGGACAAGAAATTTGACTTCACATGCTTATTGGATACTGAAAACATCAATCACCTCAACATCTTAGAAAATGGAATGAAATATGACCTTTGAATGTCTAGCTTTAGGACGTACTGAATATTTGTATGTTAAACTATAAACAAAACTTTCATTAATATTGTTTTTGACGCACCAAAAAAGCAATTATCTACCCCTTTTAAAAACTCTTCCTCAAAAAGTGAATAAATAATTTTCTTCATGAAAACACTTACCTATCTTAGATTGACTGACCTTTTTGTTTTGTATAAATTTTAACAGGAAACTTGTAATTTAACTCTCGTGAACTAATTTATTAATACAAGTTCATCAAGTTTATTAAAGGTGTTTTTAATCTTTGCAATTTGAACTTTAATTTGAAGCTATAACAAATACACGACTTTCATTATAAAACAAGGTATCAAAACTTTTATTCTTTTATTCTCTCACTCCAAAGTCATCACCAGAACCTCCGTCGCTTTATAGTTAAAATAGTATGGTGATTTCTTTAAGAAGACGCTTCCTAAATCAAAATCGGCTTTGTTGAAAAAGTATTTAATGCCTTCTGATATGATTTGGTGAAGGTGGTAGAACAGCGCTCTCAACTTCACTTTGGTGAGGTGCTTTGGACATTTAAAGAGGACAAACAAAGGAGATAGATGTAAAAAGTATATTAGAGGATATAGACGAGAGGGTTAAGGAAGTAGTAGTGAGTAGTTTTAGCACGAGTATTTCATAAAAGTAGTTTTATCCAGAGAATATTTAATACAAACATCTGTGGCGCTACAACCCAGAATGTGTCTAGGCCTCCTCAAGCAATCTTCGGTAGTCCACCTCATCAGTTTCCCTGCGACGTTAATTGGTCTCCTGCAAAGATCAAAGGCCACTATCCACATCTTTATTTTGTTTTCTTAATGTTCCTTTTTTCTTGCATTTGGTCCACTGCCAAAGATTTTCTTCGGCGCAGACTGCTCTATCTATGTGCCCCAACCGATAAAGTCGGCAAATTTTAAATGAAATAAAAATATAGGATATGTTAAGATGGATATAATATACGATATATATTAATAATAATATAGGATATTATATTTAAGATGGGTGGTAACAGAGCGGTTAGCGCGCTGGGTTAGTAATCCAGAAGTCGCGAGTGCGAATCCTGCTACGACCAATTTCGTTCACCTATAGTACAAGCATGTATGCTTAGTTTAGGAAATGTATATGGATATATTCTCTTTTCAAGGACATATTCATTCTTTTGTAAAAAAATAAAAAAAATTAGTGACACAGTTCATCGTTAAATCTGATTCTCCAACCCCCCCCCCCCACCCACTTCAATTTTGGAGATTATAGCACGTACTACATAAAAAATCAATGATACATTAAATATACATTCCATCAGGCCATGTCCCGTATGGAGTTAGAATTAAATTATCAAAAACGAGTTCCTACCTGTATCTTGAATCACCTTTTAATATCGCATTGGGTAAATTATCATATTATTTAATTAGGAAAAAAACGGAATAGGGAGCAAGAAACGAGGAAATAGGGGAAAATAGGGAGAAGGAGATGGAACCATTTCTTTAAAATAATTATAAAAAAAATGTTTCATTCAAGAAGCCATTTACAAATAAAAACGTTTTTCTATTTGTCGTACTCCCTGTAACTTTAAGAAATATCAAATTGTTATGTTCATCGGTGTCGTTTAAAAGTCATATTTTTTCTTTTAGTATTGTACTTTCAAACAATTGGTACCAGAATTTAGGAGAGCGGTTCCCATTATTGTGGGTACCGACAATTGTAGTAATTTCATATTATTTTTATTTTCAAACAATGTTTTATTTGCCCTGTGTTGAAATGGTTCCATTGTAAACTAAAGTGGGCCACAATATGATTGAATTTGAAAATTTGAAAGGAGTAAATATCAATAACCTAAATACAGAAAATTAATAATGTATTTTTTTCGTTTCGGAATTTTCATAGCAGTTTTTCACGTAAACAAAACATATTTATATTTTATTATTTACACTAAATGTACCTTATCGAGGTGACATAATTACAAATGAGACGACACTCCATTAGTGGACCAATTAAGTTTACAGAAATAATCAATTTTGTGTTAATTGTAATATTTGTTATAATATAGGGGAAAGAATGGAAAGGATATTAGGAATTGGACGGAAAGAGAAAGAGGAGAGCTTGCAAAAACACTACTCACCAGAAGCCACAGAGGCATTCAGGGACTTTATTACTGATGATTTGAATCTATAAATTGACGTATTACAGAGGTCTATATTCTTAAAGAACACATTGAAATTTTTACAAGTTCTGTGAATAAATGTATTCTGTAGTTTGTTTTACATATTGGTAACTTAAACGGTAGTGGATTTCTGGTGTGACGTAATGGGCAGTTAAATGATATCAAATCAAGTAAGTCGATGGAGTCTATTTTATTGTTTATCAATTTATGTAGAAATAACATATCAGTTAATGTCCTTCGATTTTCTAGAGTCATTAATTTATGATGTTGTGCAGAGAGGCGATAGATAAGTTCTTCAAAAATTTGTTTTTGAAAAAATTGTTAATGAAGAGATAAATTTATACAAAAACAAAAATGAATGGCGCTTGGTTCTCTCTTTCTACCCCAAAAATTTGAATTGGTGTGTTGGTATGTACATATGCACATATTTCTCAAATTATTCGAAAATACTGCCTCAAATATTTATCGCATTTGACAGTGTTTATAAGCTAACAACCCGATTGTAATAAATCGTGATGTTCCTTATCTCACAAATTCATCCTGAAACTCATCTCATAAACGCAATAAAAAGCTGTGACTCCATCAAAACTCGAACCTCTATCTCGTGGTTTATGAGTCCGTTGCCTAACAAACAGATACCAACTTTAACTACACTTTAACTTACAACTATATAATTACAAGTATGTATATTTATTTTATTAAAAAAAGCTATACATGTTCTATATATCAAAATATAATATTATATATCTTTATGTTTTTGGAAATGGAAAATAGAGAGCTTTTAAACAATTTACAATTGGAAGACTGTAACATTCAAATAATGTAAGATCTCTTTTAATCCTTTGAATGTGTTTAATAAATTCAACTTGATCAATGTTGACATTATGATAATTTTAATAAACGATTTGACTAAATTATATTAATCATCTTCGCATACCTATGTACCAAAAAAACATACGGCATCCCATCCCTTAAGTCGTGTATTTGTATGAAAATATGAATTATTACAATATGGGCTGAACCAACCAGCTTAGAAGATAATAGTTTCATTTTCATTTTATTCAGCATAATTTTATTTCAAAATGGATACCCTCCAGAGCGGATAAGTGTACTACGTAGGTATGAAGCCCGACAAATCTCTACAAGTCATTAAAATCAAATTTTGATTTAAATTTCAAGCATGCGTTCATAAAATCCCTTAATACCCAGACGAGACGCTCGCAAAATTTCACATTGAAATAGTAATGGGCGAACGCAAGACTTTCATAGCTGTCGTAGTCCTAGGTCCGAATGCTGAGTCCGAACTAAATTCTAAATATTAACCATGTTGTCATTGCACAGTCGTTCACTTAAGTTAGGAGATCATGTGGCTTCCTAACTGGAGGATGCTACGAATTATTGTACGAGAATTGCATAGCAGACATATCTAAATACTTAGGGCATGCGCGTTGGCGTAAACTAACATTTTTTGCGAACTGTCATAAAGTAAGGTTGATCGCGAGGAACCTTACGAGTGGTTTAATAAAAAAATACTAGATGTTTTCAATTGATGATTAAGAGACATCGTCAAATATGTATTTGGTAATTTTGTCAAATCAAATCTCGAAAATTTTGGCGAAAATTTTGTGAGAGTTTATCACCCCAGTCGCCACAGTCACATGTTTGGAATAACTTAAGAAAATTCAGCTCTTCATTCAGTCCTCCTTGTACAAAAAATATACCCGAGAAAACCATTATAGGTTTTGTAGATAAGTTAGCCCAACAAACGGTTCCAATGCTTGAAGAAATGCCGACATATGTAAATTATCCAACTCATATATCCTGGTTAGATGCACCATTTTCTATTGACGAACTAAAGTGCGTCACACTCACACTTTCAGACTCTTCCCCTGGACCTGACGGAATTTTGTATAGTTTTGTAAAAGCTTTCTCTGAACAAACCTTAAAATACTACCTGCATCTTTTAAATTATATGTTTGAAACCGGTTTCATACCCAATGGATGGAAAACTCAAAGAATCTTACCTATTCTTAAACCAGGAAAAGATCCTTTAGAAAGTGGGTCATACCGTCCTATTGCAATGTCTTCATGCCTTCTAAAAATTGCAGAACGACTAATAAAAAATAGATTAGATTGGTTTGTAGAAAACCACAACATAATACCTCAAAACCAATATGGTTTTCGTAAAAAAAAGTCCACAATGGATAACCTAAGTCTATTCACAACTGATATTCGTATCTCTCAATTTTCTAATTCATATACACTTGCCACTTTTCTTGATCTCTCATCTGCATACGATGATGTTCTAATTTCGGTCCTGAAAGAAAAACTATCTAAACTACGTATACCCGCCAAATTGGTGCAATTTATTACCAACATACTCACAGACAGAACCATTATAATCGACAACTTCTCTAATAAAATTGTACGGAAATTGTGGAGAGGCTTACCTCAGGGATCCGTTATTTCCCCTATACTTTTCAATATATACATGAGTGACTTAGATCTAATGTTTCATCCATGTATAAAACGACTTTTTTTTGCTGATGATATACTGATATATTTGTCTCATAAAAATATTATCGAGGCTGCGAGGCAGATAACCACGGCGTTGGGGGCGATTAAGGATTGGCTACTTAGAAATGGACTGAATCTGTCGATAACTAAAACAAAGGTGGTTAACTTTACCCGCAAACGGAAAATCCCAAATTTTTCGGTGTATTTTAATAACGAACCATTGCAAATTGTCAAACAAATCAAATTTCTTGGCTTGAATCTAAATAGTAAACTTTCCTGGCTGACTCAGGTCGAACACATTTCTACAAAGTGTGAAAAAGGGTTAAATATGATGCGAGCTGTCACTAGAGTATGGTGGGGGTCACACCCCTCCACTCTTAAACTTATGTATAACTCTCTAGTACGAAGTCACATAGACTATGCCTCATTTCTTTTAGATCCATTGCCTAAATATCTCGATAAGAGACTTGAAAAAGTACAATCAAAAGCATTAAGACTAATTATAGGAGCAATGAAGTCTTCTCCAATCAATGCTTTGCAAGTAGAATGTGCTGAACCTCCTTTATTTCTAAGGAGACAATTTCTAGCAGAAAAATTCCTTTTTAAAGCTCTATCCTTCTCTCATCATCCGATAAAAGAGAGCCTTAAAGATCTTTCAACTGTTCTACAAAAAGGAAACACAAGACACCTTCCACAAATAAATACCCCTCTCCTGGTTAAGACCTACTCTGAATATGAATCTTTACTATTATCACTACAAAACCTACAAAAAGAAAATAAACTTCCAATATACAATACCCCATTTGAATCTTTAAACTATATTCCAAATGTCGAAATTTCAGCGTTCGGGCTAGATAAAAAATATAATAGTTCAAATACACTTAATATAAACACAAAATTTACACAAATTGCTAATTCCAAATTCCCGGAATATACCCTCATATATACAGATGGATCCAAATCTGAAAATCAGAACTGTGGTGCTTCGGTTCACATTCCTGATTTCGGCATTAATGTTTCTTACAAATTGCCAAATGAAGTGTCCATTTTCACAGCCGAAAGCTTTGCGATCAACCAAGCTTTGGCTCTTACTCGATCGCAAAATATCAACCGCGCCCTAATATGTACAGATTCCCGTAGTGCTCTTCAAAAAATTTCATCCAATCCTCTAAATTATCCAGAGGACAGAATCACATGTTCCATTAAAAGTTTTCTATATTATCTAAAAAACGATGAATTTGACATAGTTCTATCATGGGTCCCTGGACATCTTGGGATTGAGGGCAATGAAAAGGCTGATGAACTTGCGAAATTGGGAACTACTTCGGGCACAATTCCAGATAACTTTATTATCCCAATCTCAGATCTTTTACCCCGCCTTAAATCAAATATGCTTTTCAAATGGGATGAAAATTGGTACAAAACAAAAAAATATAAGGGTGCTTATCATGCAGGTATCCAACAAAAAATTTCCTCTAAACCATGGTTTTATAATAGAAACATATCTAAACGATTAATATCATGTATTTCTAGAATGAGAATTGGCCATTGTTCAATTGCCTCCCATCTGTATAGAATTAGAGTTCTAAATAGCCCACTTTGCCAGTGTGGTGATGAGGATGAGACAATTGATCATGTATTTTTTAACTGTAAAAATAATTCCGCCTTCAAAAATATATACAAACAATTAATTAAAATCACTCACCAATCTCCACTTAATATCCAACATCTTTTGTCTCTTAATAATTCACGTGTACTGTCCGTTATTTCAAAATTCCTTTCATTGAATGACATAAATTTATAAAAAAATTAATTTTTCTCCTTTGACACGAAATAATTGGCACATAGCACTCTTTACAGGGTGAATTGCCTTAAACAAAAAAAAAAAAAAAAAAAAATCAAATCTCACACACAGTATTCAGCGATATATACGAGATGCCGAAAATTCGCTGGAATTTCAGAAAAATCGTGACATCGAGCTGTTAGTGTGATCTTGGTTAAATGTGTTTATGTTGTTGTGACAAGAAAACATTTTAAACGTTTGTCTAAACCACAGAGTAATATAGAAAACTATCTTTTCTTACTACTCCATCGACCTTAATTTAGGCGTAGTATTTAGTATTTAGTTAGTGACGTCTCTGCAATGCAATTGCTTACTTAAGAATACTAAATACTCCAGTGAGGTTAGGAGTTAGTCTTTAGTTACCTAGGACTGTGCTTTCGTTCGTTTCGTTTGATATGTTCTCAAGTCCATACCTACCTATATATTGAACATATATGCTGCGAAGCCTCTAAGTTGGTGTTTTTTTTTATTTCAAAGTTGTAAAAACAGTGAAAAATAAAGACTTGGCATACAAATCTTGCGTATCTTGGATTGAAACTCTTCGATTTGTCGATTTGTTGAAGAGAAATTGTGGATAAACCATGGGCGCAAATAGACATTAATACAAAAAATACATTGAAAATAAAATCAGAAAATCAGAAAAGACCAAATAGTATCATCAAAATTATGTAGAAATACGTCTAATAAAAATTACTATCAGAAAAGAGCGTTAGGTACAAGTGAACACACTATCATCAAAATACAAGTGAACAAACTATCACCAAAATTATATAGAAATACGTTTAATAAAAATTACTATCAGAAAAGACCGTTAGATACAAGTGAACAAACTATCATCTAAATTCTTGTATTTGGTTTTGTTTTTAAATGACCAATACTTCATATCACGACCGATCTTGTTCACCACTAGTAGCAACTATCGCAGTAGGTGAACACGGGATTACATATGTTGTTATAACGAAAATTTCAATTTGAGGGATTTCGCATTGAAATTTTTACGTATGAACACAATTTAACGTAATTATTTCCCCCCTCTTAATATCAACATCGAAACCATTCCGTGCACAGTGCTGCAGAAATATTAATTTCTGAGATTAAATTACTTTTGCCCGAATTAATTAAAATAATTGTTTGATTTGGTCGAGGGCGTTGCCCGTAGTAGCGAAGAACACAACGATTAGTTTTTATGTGAATTTTCCACTCGAAACGATTAACTTGGTTAGTTTTTGTACTCTGATTTCTCAGAAATTAAATTTCGCGGATTAATATCAAAATCACATGGATAAAACACAAAAAAATTATGATTTATAAACTTAAATTCAGCAATTTTTTAAATAAAACATGTGTGAGTTTTAATTATGAATCACATAAACATAAAGTGATCACGTACCAGCCGATGACAGGTCGCAAGCCCTGTAGGTACCTTGAGTTCCTGGTTCTTCTATAATATTACAACTTCATCTCAATTGAGATGTTAAAAATTTGTCAAAACATAAATTTTATTATTAATATAAACTAAGGTTACAATATAAAAATATTAAATATGAAAAGACGCCTTGCTATGGCAAAGGGAGCACTGGGAAAGCTCACAAGAGTGTGGAAGGACAGGACCATCACGAAAAACACCAAGGGTAGACACATAAGGGCTCTGATATTCTCGATGTTCCTGTATGTTGGGCATCCCATGGACAGCCAGAAGAACGAATTTGTCTTTTCTAGACGAGCTGAAGATCGAGGATCGTCTATCGACAAATTGTTACACACTTATCCTTATATTCTTTGGACACATTGCCAGAAGGGAACCAGACTGCCTCGAGAAGCTTGTTGTGATGGGCAGCGTGGAAGGACAGAGATATCGTGGTCGCTCACCGACCAGATGGAGCGATTTGGTTAAGTCCACAATGGGGTCTTCGGTGACTGGTGCTCTGCGTTCAGTCCAAAACAGATTGGCATGGAGGCGGGCCATACGTGTGGCGACGGACTACAACCACTATCCTCAGTCATGAGGAAAAGGACGAATATATATACAATATAAAAAAATATGTATTATTAAGTACGGTGCCGGTATACTGGCTTCAATTCCCAGCAAAATGGAAAAAGGAAATTTATTTTACATTTTTTCTTACGCAATTCTTGCTTGTTTGGGCTGAAAACACTTTGTCGAAAGCGATTAGTCAATTGTTAATTATTCAGTCTATTTTATTAACATCTCAATAGAGACAATGTTGAAATATAATAGGAGAACCAGAGACTCAATGCACCTTACAGGGCTTATGAACTTTCATCGGCTGGTGTACGTGAACAGTTTATGAGCTTGCGCAACTTTCACTAACTATGCCTTTTTAATGAGTTCCCTATCAATCCAATTTTCGAAAGATCTATATATTAGGTAAATCATGAAAAACTATTCATTTGAGAAAAGCTGAAACACCGTCGCCATCTATAAAGTGACGAAGAAACTTCTTTATAACGCCATCTATTTTACTTGTACATAAGATGGCAATGATTTTGCATAGATGTTAGCCCTGAACCGCGCCAGAATTATAAGTTTTTTTGACTTGTTTACTTGCATCTACCAATGTATATGTAAATCGAATATTTTTATAATCTATGTATAAAAATATTCGAGTTGAGTTTATTATAAAAATCATACATAGTTTAATATACCTTCAGATTTTAATTTATTTTTATTATTTACATTATTTTTTGCAGAATAATTAGGATGTCACTGCCTAAAAGATATCAGTAAGGTTACCATGCAAATAAATCGAGTACAAATAATATTGTACAAATTGTATCATTTGCACTTTCCTGTAATATGTTCTATTCCTGTATGTATGTAAAAATTTCCAAAGCTGTTGACAAACTAATGCATAAAAAAAATAGTTGTTATTATTAGCTCGGGAATTATTTTGATGCCTAGCAAAATTAAGATGGCGCTCAAAAGTAACATCCGGGCCTTCGATTAAAAGTTATATTACACGACAGTTTAATTTTATCTCCGATATTATGGATTAATAAAGTGGCCAGATGAAGAGGAGAGGGAGTAGAGAGACACGGAGAGGGGAGAGAAGTTCTATTGTCCATTAATATTAAGTCGTGGGAGTCCCAAAGAATTAAACAAGTGCCGGTGAAAATTCCCCCCTTTGTTATTTGCGGATTAAAACGATGCCACTACCTGAAGCGGGTCAAGTTTTACGTGAATTTTAATGGCAACATCCGCAACAAAGCTAAACCTAGGTTTGTACGCAGTAAGTACACACGGGGCTATCTGCAAAAACACAGCCACACCAAACAAATAATGAGTCCGCCTCTACGAGAGGAAGACCCAAATTTCCCTAAGTGTAAAATATTCACAGCCAATCTGTTTTTTTTGGACCCGGCAGAATGTTCGAAACCTCAATTTTAAATGCGCCCCCTCTAAAAGCATCGATGTATATGTTCAATTATTTTATCAATATAATAAATAATATTGGAAATTCAATATTACGTTAGGTGGTATATTTATTTGTATATACAGGGTTACAGGTTAAGTCGTACAGAATCTTTAAGGACGTTATTATTCATGTCATTTCTGATGGATTTGATTCTATAATATGAATTCCGAAACTTAACCGTTATGGAGATATTGAATTTTAAAGATTTTTTTTAATAGTAATTTAAGAAAAAGAATGAGAATTTGTGTAAGAAATAGCGGCGGCCACGTCGAACATGAATTATAAAAATATTGCTCTGTTTTTTTTTTGTTTTATTTACGTATTTTAGCTACTTTTACCTCAAACTAAAATATACCCTCTACTACCCTAACTGTTATTTGGTCAATGATTTGCCTATTTAATAGCAAGTGTTATACCTTTTTGAATAGCTAAAGAGAGGTAAAAGTTTCTAAAATTATTTTCAGAATAAGTTCCATGTTTTTTTTTTCAAAAAAAGCGCTTCAAAGTTAAAAACACTGTGATAATTCTTTAATTCTAACCGTTGTCGAGCTGTCTATTTAAGCTCTTAGTTCAGTTTTTGTTTATCATTTTTAATAATTGACATGCCCTCTAACTAGATACATAAAAAACTGACACAATCAGAAATGACCTGAATAATAACGTCCCTTAATATTCAGTACGACTTAACCTGTAACCCTGTATATTCTTCTTCCTTATATAGATACATATATATCTGAAGGATCTGTTTGCATTATGGCAACATGGCATTGTTGCATGGTGGATGGGGGGGGGGGGCGTATAAAATATCCATTTTGCCTCTAGAGAAATTGCACAATTGACTATAAAAATTATAAATAAAAAACCAACTGAATACCCAACTTTGCAACTCTTTCGAGATTTTCAAGTGCCAAATAAATAAATAAATGATAAATAAATAAATAAATAAATAAATAAATAAATAAATAAATAAATAAATAAATAAATAAATAAATAAATAAATAAATAAATAAATAAATAAATAAATAAATAAATAAATAAATAAATAAATAAATAAATAAATAAATAAATAAATAAATAAATAAATAAATAAATAAATAAATAAATAAATAAATAAATAAATAAATAAATAAATAAATAAATAAATAAATAAATAAATAAATAAATAAATAAATAAATAAATAAATAAAATAATAATTATTGTTTTTATCTCCTAGGTCATCTTTTTATATGTACAAAATATGATTGAACGCATAACTTCATAATGCACTAGGTGGTTTTAATATATCATGATTTCAGTCACTAGGTTTAGCGTTATATGTCCTCTTAATATGGCTTTAAAAATAATATTCGTTAAAATCCAACAAATGATTAAAGAAATATAGAGGTAACTATCACAAGGTTCCACTAAGTGACATTTTGTGTTTCAATGGAATAGAATAAATAAAACTCTTGATTATTTTTTTACATTTGGAATAACAATTTTTTTACAATTTTAAAATCGCATTTAATCGCGTTTTTTGCCGGGTGAAGCTCCAGATAAAAAAACCTTCACCATATAAAAATAAGACATTATTATTCCCATTTAAAGGCCAGTAAAATATATATGTAAATACCTTACTTGTTCACAGCTTTACTTGTTAAATTACTTCAACTTATTAATTGTTTATTGAAATGTTCGCGAAATGAAAATAGAGTATTTAAAATACACTTCAAAGCAGTCAATTGAAATATAATTATGGAAATTAATTTTAAGGTTAAATAAGTAATATCGAAAGGTCGTAAAAATATTTTGATAAAAAGTCAAAAGACTGCAAAATTCAAAATGTTATTCATTTTCTAATTACGAGCAGTCTATAAATATTATCACAAAAGCTAATTAGACGTGATCAAAACTGATTTTCCTTTTCTATTCCTATCCATTGTCCTGTCCCAAACCTCCTAGCTTGTTTGCATCTGTTTATATGTTTACTTAATATTGATTGATTTATTTTTTTTTGTTTCTTATCCTTGTAAGGTTTTTATATTTTGTCATTTTGTATATAAAATACCCACGTAATATTTCCTTGTTTTTTTATACTAACATAATGTGTGTTATGGGTATATAATTATATAAAGTTATATATTATTGTGTATTATATATAGTTATATATTTTTATTGTTTGAACGTATCATAGTAATTGGCGTTATAATCTAAGGTTTTTGTATTTATTAATTAATTTTAAAAATTTATGTTTATAGTAAAAAACTGTATGTGATCTTCAAAATAAATAAAATAAACTGTTTTATTTAAGAAAGAATGAGTTTTTTATATTCATATTAAAATTATATACCTAAATATTTTTTTTGTGTTTAAGCCCCCTTATTTTTCTTTTATTTTATGAGTTCAAATAATTGAGAGGTCACTGTATTTTATTCTATTCTGTTTATTAATAATTATTATGGTTAATTTATTATTTTGCTTCAATATCATTTGACCTAAGTCAAAATTGGAAAAGTACTGCCTCTGAACAAATATGTCTAGTGAGGCTGTAAATTTCCAAATAGGAACAATTTTAGGTAGGAACATAGTGTGTTTATTATAAGTCTTTTTTTCATGCTATTACTTTTTTACTATTGTAATATGTAATTATAATGGAAAATAAACCATTTCAAACTGTGTCGTTTCAATTCGTCTCATTTCATTTAGAAAACATTTAAATAATAATGAATATATCCAGCCTAAAAAATGATAAAAATATATGTTGTTTTGTTATATTTTTTTTTTACATTGTTTCTAATTTAAAAAATCCTTCTTAAGATAGTAAAACACAAAATCTGCTAAAGGTTCCAGGTTTGCTTTGTGAGACGATAAAAATTATAAGTCTTCGAAATGTGGCACATAAGTGTTAAATAATTATTTGATCTAATATTACCTTTTAGTTGCTCTTGAAGATCTACCAAAAAAAAAATAATATTTACATATTTGAAAACAAGTGTTTTCGAAAATTTGCTGAATATCTGGCAGTCCCGTTGGACGGCTTGCTCAGTGGGAAGAAAATCGTTTTTATTTTTTCCTGACGTGAGGAATCGACTTAAATCTTCTTGGGTTGTCCCCGACTTTTGGACTTCTCAATTTTTTCACAGGACACGGAAATTTAAAGAGTTATCTTCACCGATTTAATATTGCCTCTTCTGCCTCATGTCAGTTCTGTCAGTGCCCAGACCAAACTTCGGAACATATCCTGTGGGATTGTTGCAACCCAACGGTGTCCTCTTATAGATTGGAGCTCCTCGTCTGTGGGCAACTTCAAGGTCCCATTGGTAATGCGGATTTAGTGATCTCGAAGAACAATTTTAAAACCTTTAAAAAGTTTTGTCATAGTTATGGTGCCTTACTATTGTTAGATTCCCAGTAGGTTATTTTTTTACAGAGATCTTGTTCATACCCCTGATATTTCTCATTTAAAAAATCTGAAGTCCACGAGTGTGAATCCTCCATTCACATTCGTCGATTGTTCTTTTGCACTATGATGCCGAGATCGCTAATCTAGAGGGCTCCATGAGCTACTTATCCAGCTATGCATTCTTTTCCTGTCGTTCACTTAACGTTCTGTGAAGGTTACAGTACCCATATGCAGAGTGGGTGGTGGTAGGGTAGCGAATTTGAAAACATCGTATTTTTTTGCTAAACGCGTTTAAGTAAATCGCGTCAAACGAAACTTATCTATATTCATAAAGTGCAGGTTTATGTGTCCCAAACTGCACTAGAGGTGAGATGAGAGATAACCAACCAACAAGGATTTATACAGCCATGCAAATTATATTATGCACCGAAATAACCCCCTGAATAGGTTTGATTTAAATATATTACGCAAACCTTTGTTACTAAAAACAACACATATATACCAGCACAACGCTCTGTTCGTTATTTACCGGCTGATACCTATAAATAGTTTATCTGTATAATATTTACATAGGTACTATCGCGTCGCTTTCATATTAGGAAAAGGCATAGAGAGTCAAACGCCATTACAAACTTTTTAATAACTCGATAGAGATGAAGTTGGGATATTATAGGAGAACTCTAAAAAAAAAATCCAATGTTTGCGTATATGCAATTAAAAAAATATTAGAGTTAAACGCTTTATGCTCCATCCGTCTATACCATCACGGAATATCCCACGGTTTGAATAACCAGCGACAAAATTATACTCACGTCTTTAAATACAATAAGTGCCTCATATATGTACGTCCTTATTATATTTAAACTTCATTCATTTACCATCTAACTGCCCTTTCCCACTTGTCGAGTGTCGGGGACGATAAAATGTCGTGTGATCTAGCGATAATACATTTTAAACACACGTGATTTAAAATGTATTGCCACTAGATCACCCGACATTTTATCGTGCCCGACACGCGACAAGTTGGAACGGGCAGTAAGACCTGGGGTATCAAGAAAGTAAGGATACAAGTGCTTCTGAAATCGCGTGAAATATTTTGTTTCAAAGTTGTCGCTCCTGGCGTATTGGGAGATCCTTAAGCCGGTTGCAGATCAACAACTAAGCAAAGTAAGTTTATCTTAGCTCGCATAGCTGAGTTTGTTTTTCATACAAGTGTGCAGACCGCAAACTATTTGAGCTATTATGAAAAATGACCTCAACTATGCGAGCTAAGCTAAACTAATTTAGCTTAGCTTTTGGTCTGCACAGCTTTCATGTGGCGGTTTGGTTCGCGATAGAGACAACAGATTTAGACCGGAGACAAAAAATCAGACCGCTACTTGAAAATTGTCTTCTTCAGTGTGATATCTTCAATATTCCAATGTATTGCAGCATCCATTACCCATGTCATAAGCGGAACGAAATCAGTCTTGGCAAGATTAGAACTCGTGTTCATTGGATAACTAATCTAGCTCGCTAAGCAGCTCACAAAAGCTAAGGGTGACACAAAGAGCGATGGAAAGAAGAATGTTGAAAATCTCGCTAAGGGACCACAAAACTTATGAATGGATTAGGAAGAACACAGTATTAGCGGATGTGGCCAAAAGAATAGCGAAGTTATTAAAGTGGAGTTGGGCGGGTTATATATCTCGGATGTTGGACGACCGATGGACAAAAGTTGTGTTGGACTGGAGGCCACGACCAGGAAGCAGAAGCGTGGGAAGGCCCCAGACCAGATGGTCCGATGACATAAAAAAAGTGGCAGGTCCAGAGTGGCGATGAATGGTACAGGATAGAGACCAGTGGAAGTCCAAGCGGGAGGCCTTTGTCTAATACTGGACTCAAGAAGAGGCTGAGTAAGTAAGTAAGTAAGCAGCTCTGCCGATGACCCATCTTTAGGTTTAAATTATGACGCTTATGGCTTGTCTTATGCCTTGACTTCAAGGTCTGTATAATATCAATATGGGATAATAATCTGAGTTTTAATGAATGATACAACGAGGCTGAATATATCCGAGCATTGTCCCAAAACTGGTACAGTGTAGTCTGTTGATCGGGGATTCGGCCACCACAACAACGTCGGCTTACCAAACTAAACAGTGAGATTTGCATACGTGGTATGGCGTGAGACTATAATTTGGAAAACGGATGTGATAGTTTACGGTCGATATATGCAAAATTCAGCATTCTTATCAAAGCCTTCAGCCTCCTGGTTTTAAATTAATAATTGTGTCAATACATTTTTGAAATTTCGCTGTTCGACAATGTGCATTATAACTGTTGGAACTTAAGAATTATTACATCTTATTTACCTTACTATATTCAGAATAATAGATATTTAAATCTCTTTATTAATACGTGAAATGAAGACTTTTAATCAAACTGCACACTCAGAGAAGTTTGAGATTTAGCATGGTTAATGTTTATATGGAGAAGAAGTGCAGAATGTTAAAGTTTATATGGAAAATGAGTGCAGAAATTTAAAGTTTATATGGAGAAGGAGTGCAGAAAGATAAAGTTTATATGTAAAATGAGTGCAGAAAGTTAAAGTTTATATGGAGAAGGAGTACAGAAAGTTAAATTTTATATGGATGAGAGCAGAAAACAAAAATCTATACATAATATTTTTTTTAATTTATTTCGTTATCATACCATTTAAATAATCGTTATTAAAAATAGATAACTGCTGCCTAACAAGGTATACCTGTTCTAGGTTTAGCAGTGTTCATATTATTATATTTCACAGGAGACATATAGGTTGTACCTATTTGCATTTTTATAATTATGTCTTATTCTTACTTACTTACTTACTCAGCCTCTTCTTGAGTCCAGTATTGGACAAAGGCCTCCCGCTTGGACTTTCACTGGTCTCTATCCTGTGCCATTCTTCGCCATTCCGGACATGCCACTTTTTAATGTCATCGGACCATCTGGTCTGTTCTTGGAAGTCTTATTCTAATCTAAATTTATCCATCTGAAAAATGTCAAAAAGTTGACTGTATTTATACGGAACTAATTACATCACACCGCGCGGATAAAACCCTTCAATCCATTGTCACCTGTTGATTTTGATGTTTTCGTACTCTGAAACGAATTAAAATAGGACATTATATGCGTTACAAATATAAGTATTAAATTAAATAATAAAAAAACAAAAAAAGTTAATATTGTAATTTAGAAATCAGTCAAATTTAATAAGTTTATTTTATTTTCTTTATATTCAGTTACCAGTCTCAAATCAGTTTCAAGTTGTTCAAAATGATCAGAGTTTGTCAACCTTTCGATGATTAAAAAATGTTCACTAAAATATGTAGTTGAGAGTTAAGTTTTGGCAACACCACTCGTTATGAGAAAATATAAACCTTTTTCTGTGGAATAATCTTCAGACTGAAAGGAAGAGGTATTTTTTTTCGTGCAAGGGTGAGCGTTGACCCTCGTGCGGCTTTGCCGGAAGTCAAAACGCCTCCATGCACAATTTTAGTTTCCGGGCTTTAGACTTGCTCATCTCTAATGTGTTCTGGTGTGGTTTGGTGTGGATGTGGACATGGAACACATTAGACACATATAGGGTTACCATAACTTTCAGGATTAAAAACGGGACATAATAACATTTTTGATGCCTAAAACGCACTAAAAGCGCCGAAACGCGGTGTTTCAAGTACACCTAAAAATAGTACCCTCTGTGTATAAAAAAAATATAATGTGCCCACTCTTCTCTTAAAAATAGGTTTTTAATTTTATATAAATCATAAAATATTAAACTGTATTTACTGAATCGTTTTAATACTATAAAGCACCGGCTAAGAATAGTGCTTCCATATATTATTGTTTTCGGGAACCGGTCAATCAATAATGCAACAGGAAAAATTACTTAACATGTGGTTTAACAAGTGAGCTTTCTACCAGCGGTTTTTAGGCACTTCATCCAAGTTTGAGTGGCGGGTCCCCTCAGCAGGTGTATTATGTTGAATTGTATATATTTTATTGAGATGTAAAAAAAATACAATTTCTTACATGTAGTATAAACAAAATAATAAAAAACAAACAAATCAACATCGGATGACTATATGAACACCCAAAAAAAACACGTACCTATAAAAACAAAAGTAAAACACACTTCCACAACAGAAGACATCAAACAACATGATGATGATGATAATGTAGTATCAAAACAAGCAAAACAGATATTATAGAATCTTAGAACATAATATATAAACAATTGATACACACGATTTAAAAAAAAAAACTTTTGTTTAATGTATTCAGCACCTAAGCGACGAAAAGCGGCAAGACTAGACGCCTCCTTTACACATTGCAAATCATTATAAAGTTGTAAGCCTGCATGTAAGGTTTGTCTGCGGCAGTCTAAAGTCCTGCCTACTTCTCGTCGAGTATGCGTGAACTTCAAAATTGTACATAGGTGTGGGAATCTTAGTTGTAATGGTCTAAAATATGCTGGGTTGTACTCCTTGTGTTGTTCGAAGAGCAGCCATCTCGGGGGTGAACAGAACTATAGCCCTAGTACGTTCCCAATAGGGTGGAGCGTAGTCTGCGCGAATTTATAGTCTTATGGTTCAGCGATGAGGTTCACCACCCATTCCGAATGTTGTCTTTTTAGAGGTCACGAGGCGGGTGTGTGGGAATATACGCACGTGTCGTGATTCCTTATACAAGGTAATCCACACCTGCTAGTGGTATTGTGGAATTATGCCTTGATTGTATGTAAGATGTATCAACCAAGAAAAAAGACACAAATTTGCGATCTGCGCTTCCACGTTTTGGGCTCACGTTATTTTCCGATAGTTAGGTACAAATGTTTGTACCAATGCAATTTACTAGAGGGTTATTTGTTTTTTTATTTAGGATTTTATTTTAATTTGTCGCACCCGATTCCTTTGCGTCTGGCACAACTGCACCATTTGAACCATATGTTGGATCCAGTTCTAAGGACAGTCCCGTACATATATAGGACGTATAGAAACCCTAGAGATAGAGAGAAGGTTTAACATGATAAAGAAGAGACGGACCTTGGCCGTGGGAGTAGATTGAATCTGTTGTGCTCACATTTGGGCAAGAATATCCCGCCACACACAAAAATTAAATATTTACAAACACAAAGATGGGCTCCACTTAATGCTTCATATGTGTGTAGGTACTTGAGAACGGGGTTTTTCAGCAGAATGCTTACTAAATATATTTGAAGAACGAAAGCTCTTCTCAAACGAAATTATAATACAATGGAAAATTAAAAGTTTTTTTGGTTTCTGAGCAAATAACGTTGTATTATGTATACCGCTTATCGGGCAACTAGCAGGTAGGTACTATGTCTGATATTAATTAACACGCACCCAAAAACATGTTGCCACATTTTGGAGACTTGATATCCATCATCTCACAGATTTAGACTGAAAACGCAATAATACGTACCTACTGTGTTTCCACAGCGAATCGAAGCAGTCTAACCAACGAAGACCGACAGTCATGATGCAGCGTAAAATATTTATAAATTTAAGAAATACTCGTTGCGCATTAACTGATCACGTAAACAAGCCGAAGACAGGTCTCAAGCCCCGTAGGTGACTTGATTTCCCGGTTCTCCTATAATATTACAACTTCATCTATATTGAGATAAATCCAATGTTTGCGAATATGCAAATATAAACATATTCGATTTAAAAAATATACCTGTCCAACTAACAATTTATTCAAGAGAAATGTATTACTCTTAACATATCGACAATCATGGGCCTAGGTTGCAGCTCTAAGGGCCTAGGCAGTAAAGGGGGGGGTGGGCGGCCGACGCTTTTGTGCCCCCTTCAATTCTGTACTTAGAGAAGAGCAGGACGAACGCCTTTAGTCTCGCTCACTAGAGTCTACAATCTGAATCTACCCGTTTGCATTCTGTATCCGGTTGGCTCTCTGATTGGTTGAGATCTCGTAGTATTAAGTCAAATGAGCTGTGGAATTTTATATTAAATGCGAAAAATTAAAAGAATATTATATATTTAATTTATAATAATTTATAATTCAATTTATAAAGCAACTCGCTCACGCGAGTCGCTATTATTATTATACACAAACTTAAACCTAACCTAAGAATGCAGAAAAGAAACTCAGGGGCTAGACGCTACTGTCTCGCTCGGCAGTGACTCGTCAACTGTGGCGAATGTTGTTGCTTGGTTCGGGCACACCGCCAGCGCAGACGTCGGGTCAGACATCCTGTGTTGACAATGATACGTCAAATCTGACAGGTGATGATTGCGTCGGATGCCCCCGGTGTTAGCCCGCCGAACCTTCGGACGCCAACACGAGGACCGAAGGGTGCGGGGACAAGCCCTTCCGTTCGATCGGTGTGCCTAGGGGCTTATTGCCCCTGCTGCCGATCTTGAGCGGTTGCCCCGCCGTTTGAGGTTGGATTCTCGGGGGCGGTGGTTGAACCCGATGGATAGTGGATATTTGTGTTGTCCGACGTTGCGGCCGCGCCGGGGATGAACAGGGCCAATGGGCTCTATAGCATGGAAGTGGTATCGCGATCTCCCTCATATCGACAATCAAGTAAATTTAACTTATAGTCCGTTTTTAAATATGTTTCCCCTTTCCATCAATCTTACCAATCAAAGCCATTCTACACAAGACCCGCCCCTAATGACCTCCCACCAATATCCAAATATATAGCCATAGTCACATTCTGTGTTTAGTTGAAATTCCGCCTGAGGAGGGAACGGTTAGTTCCGATACCGGTCGCAAATTCAATCGACACGTGTTGTAAACAAAGTTAAAAATATAGTTATTTTTTGTTAAAATGTACCACAAAGATAAAAACACGATATTTGATAATACAATTCACTTATATGTACTTCAAAAAGTATACATTAAAAGCGAATAAATCATACATTTTTTTCAGAATTCCATCTATCATGTACTGACGGGAGTTAATATTTTCATCTTTCTATTCAATATTGAGTACAATACAAATTGGATATTTTCATGAAAAATTACTTTATGTCAGTAGAGTAATATTCCATTTTAAGTAGATCTCTGGAATGATAGTATCAATCAATTTAAAATTTTCATATAATTTGATAAACATAGATGTGTATTCCAGTTTATTTTTTACAATAAAGACACAGTTTAATAATGTTATCCTAATATAATTTTATACAAATCGAATATTATTTATTTATTTGAATTATTAAAGATTTTATTTGGTCGATATAATTCAATGCTTTTTCCAATGCCCTAAAGCTATCGTATGTGTCTGATTGTATTTCTATCTGGCATAGTACTTGAACTTTTAGATTGAACTTTTTGGGTTGTACAGAGGAGACAAAATTTCATATGAACCATATATGTACCATTCACACAAAACCATTACCACAAACTCATCCATTCTTTACATATTTTATTTATTTATTTTATTTAAATTCATGAAGACGGGTGGTGGCAAAGCGGTTAGCGCGCTGGGTTAGTAATCCAGTGGTCACGAGTTCGAATCCTGCCACAAGCACAAGCATTTATGTTTAGCTTAGGGAATGTATAAGGACATATTTATTGTTTTGTTGTTTACAATGGCAGGTTTATTGCAATTACTTTCAACCAACCAAAGTAACATGAGGTGGTATATAGGTATATTAATTTATATAAAAAAAATAAATAGAAAGACAAACACTTAACATAATTAAATGTAAATAGGTACACAGCAACAAAGAAACACTAGCCGTTGAATTGGAAATGTTATGAAAAGTATTTCATAACTTTTCCAATTATCTTTCACCTTGAAAAATATTATTTTCTACGTAATACCTACACATCTAAGGATTGATTGATGATCTTGGGTATCAATATTTTGTTTCCACTCAAATAATATTTTTTAACAAAAAAACGCTACAAGATAATTTTGTTCTCAAGTGGATCTAAAAAATAATTCATTAGCAATATTGAAAAAAATAATATTTTTCTTCTCTCTCGTAGATGATATTAAAACATAAGAACATGCCATTAAAAATACCTATATATTTTTACGATATTTTTTTAATATCGCAATAGAGACGAAGGTGAAATATTATGGATAACCTGGAAATCAAGGCACCTACAGGGCTTAGGACCTGTCATCTGCTAGTTTACGTGATCACTTTATGCGCAACGTTCATCAATTATGCCTTCTTATTGAGTTCCATATCAATCCAATTTTTTAAAGATCTATGTATGTTATTCATTAAAATCATTTCAAGTGCGAACAGCTTATTCTCAAGAGAAATGATTTTATACAACTATGGGTAACTAAAGACGTAGGTATATATTATAACTTTATAATTATTGGACCTATAATCTCGAAACAGGCGTAGTCCTAGTGAGGTTGGGATAGTATTTATAAATGATGTTATAAAATGTCGAGATGGTATAAATAAATAAATATAAATAAATAAATAAAATAATTATTGTTTTCTACAAAATATTATTATTGAAGATTGGAATTTACCAAATGATTTATGTCAAAATATTTTTTAATATCCACTTCATGTTTAAGTTAAGTTGTTATTTCATAATTATAAAGCTTATTTTTATTTAAAATTCCCATTGGGGATCATATTGAGAGTAAATACTCAATTTTTAAATTTGAAACTACTACATCTAATCGAAGGGAAAACTCGAAGGTAGACGGGGTATCCACAGCAAGAGAAATTCATGGCTCCATAATATACGAGAGTGGACGGAGATTAGGACAGTGGAGGAACTGTTTCTAGCCACCGAAGATAGGAAGATGTACTTTTGTGACATGAAACGTCGGGGAGACCTGAGAAGACACTGGAAGAATAAGAAATGTTTTGTATTTAATATGTTCATCTTAAACAAATAAATAAACATCTTCGTACATTCCCTAAACTTAGCTTAATTGCAAATCCATCAATGCTTGTACTTTTTTTTCTTCTTCTTTGGTTTCTTGAGGATCGATGAACGAAATCAGTCGAGGCAGGATTAGAAATCACAGCCACTGATTAATGGAGACACACTGCATATAAATGAAACAATTTTATGTTTCATTTACTATTGTTGCAATTTTGTTTATAACTTCTTCTTCTTATGTTAGATCGTAAATCTGTTGTGAAGCTGAGGTCCAGCTATCCCTCCACCTCTTCGGCGGTCTTCCGGAGAGGCGATGCCCTGGTGGGATTTCGTTTGCCGCTATGGAAGGGATTCGAGATGCGTCCATCCTGTTGACATAGTCCCTCCAGAATCTTCTCTTAGCTCTACTCCATCGTATGATGTCCTCGGTCTCACAGGTCCGCCTAATATCGTCATTGCGAATTCTGTCTTTTTGTTTATAACTGTGGTATTAAAAATGAAATAGTTTATTTAATATTGTCGACCGCCGTGGTATTATGGAAAGTCATTTGACTTTTATGTCGTCGTCCTAGGATGACATAAGAAAAGATGAATAAAAAAAAAATCTTAAAATGTAAATAGCATTTGATAGAAAATTGCCATTCGACAAAAAACACGAATTCAATAAAACAATGTGTTGTAAGTCTATACCTCATTGATATTTCTTTTTTATTTTTATTCCTTCGTCATGTTAAATGCTAATGATACTGTAATCTATTTGTGTTCTTAAAAAAAGAGGAAAAAGCGAATAAAATTCCAATACAAAATAATCCTCTATGCTCCGTGATGTAGTATCATCAAATAGAGAAAATACAGGCCAAGTACTCTTTCGTTTTTTTTCCAATCGTGTCCAATTAAAACCCATGCTTCACTCTCTGTAGAGTTTTCTCTTAATTGATTGTGTTCATTAATACGCGGCGGTAGTAATTGGGTAAGTTTTGAGCTATAATAAATATTTTTTGTGTCGAATATAAAGCGATTATTGCTCCTATTTGGAATTCTCTAGGTAGGAATTTATATTTTATTATCACACACATACGATGGTTACGATGTATTATTTTAACGTAGTTGATAATCATTATCGAGCAATTTTGATCCTGAAAAATATATTTTTTTTACATATCAATTTAGGTGAAATATTTTATTTATAATTAAATGCTTTTTGTGAAAATACATACCTAATATAAAAAATAAAATAAATACATGCAGGTGAACATTTTGATCAAAAATTCATCAAAATTAATTATATTAAAATGTAACTCTGTACATAAAATTGAAATTGATTGAAGGAAAATAAATATACAAAAATTATTTAGGATTCTCTCTATTTCGATCATTTAGTATGTTAACTTAAATGACTGAGAACACTCTTAATGGGTGAAGAGCCAAAAAAAAAAACATACCTACCAACATATGATAATTGCACACTGGTGGGCTTTTTGCCATCTACTAATTTCTTCTAAGATAACAACAACAGGCATGTACAACAGCGAACATATTTATTAAAATGGTAAAAAAGCAATAAAATAAAAAATAATAACAATAATGTAAGTTCATGTAATTCGTCCAAGTTTGACTTTGGTATGACTCATCATAAAAATACGCGACGTATATGACATCCGTCAATTTTTTTACTATATTATATTTAATAATATTAAATATGTAGTAAAAATATCATTAAAAGAATGAAAGTGAACACATTGAGATGGTTTGGCCACATGGGGAGAATGAATGAGGAACGCCTGACGAAGAAAATATAAGTACATTGCGGACAGGAATGGAATTAGATGTCAGGGCCGCCCAAGGAAGGGATGGCACGTTCATGTGAAGGGTATTTTGAAAGAAGGAAATGTGAACAATAGACGAACATGTATAAGACGATGTATGAATGTCGACGAGGCTATGAATGTGTGTCAAGATAGAAATAAGTGGCGTTCGTTTCTCTCCGCCTACCCCAACATATTTTTGCGATGAATAATACCAAAGTCAAGCATGGACGGCCTATAGTAATAAAAGGATGAGGAAGTGAAAAATATTATATGGTAAGGGTCGTATTACAAAGATTGTTTGAGCAAAATGTAAGAAAAAGGTAAGAATACTGCTTACGGAACCTCAACTTTTTCTTAAATTATTCTTAAATAACTCCTGTAATATGACCCTAAGGGAAAAATGTATTAGCATAACTGAAATAAAATTAATATGGGGAAATTTAGCTATTGACTTCATATTGATATTGATTGTGTTTATAAATACCAAAATGTGCCAATACTTATGTATTATCTCTATTAATGTATAAATCATGAAATTACAGTTACTAATGTGGCTGAAGTTTCGAACGTTCTAACGGAATGAACTAACGGATCAATGGTCAGGATACAATAGTGATGACCCAAGGAAAAAATACTTATTTATTTATTTAATAGGTATATTTTATTTGTTGATTTAATTCTGCATCTATTAAAATAATCTAAGGAAAAAATGTGTGTGTTATATCAGATGACGTATATGAAACGACACAACAACAACATGGTTCTCTATAAATAATGGCGTTAGACAGGGGTGCGTGTTGTCCCCTTCGCTCTTTAATCTATACATTGATTTCTGCATAAGAGCCCTTAGGCATGAAAGTAAGGTTCTGAAACTGAGTACTGTAACAGTACGTGATTTGATGTATGCAGACGACAAAGTACTGTTAGCAGAAAGTATGGAAGAGTTACAGTATCTTGTAAGTATGGTATATGAAGGATGCATAGAAAATGGACTTAGAATGAATGCCAGCAAATCGAAGGTAATGGTCTTTGAAAAGAGTGAAAGCAGAACAGTGTGTCGAATAAAAGTAGAGAGTGAATGGCTTGAACGAGTCGACGAGTATGTCTATCTGGGTAGTATGTTCCAACGGAATGGACGGCCTGATAAGGATATTGAAAGAAGAGTTATGGCAGGAAACAGAGTGAATGGAGCTCTTAGACCAGTTATGAATGATCGCAACATATCAAAAGATGCTAAAGTTGCCATTCATAACGTAATCGTAGTGCCAACCCTGACGTATGCAAGTGAGACCTGGACATGGCAGAAGTCGCACGAAAGCAGAATAAATGCAGTTGAAATGAGATCGCTTAGAAGAATTTGTAACAGAACGATGTATGACAGAGTTCGAAATGAAGATACAAGGAAAGAATGTAAGATGAAGAAAGATGTAATTAACAGAATGAAAGTTAACACATTGAGATGGTTTGGCCACTTGGAGAGAATGAATGAAGATCGCCTGACGAAGAAAATATACAAAGCTGACAGGAATGGAATAAGAGGTCGGGGGCGCCCAAGAAAAGGATGGCACGACCATGTAAACGATATTCTGAAAGATGGAAATGTAAGAAGCGTGAACAACAGACGAACGTGTATAAGACGATGTATGAATGTTGATGAGGCGATGAATGTGTGTCAAGATAGAAAAATGTGGCGTTCGGTTCTCTCTGCCTACCCCGTGAGGGACGTGGCGTGGTGGTATGTATTTAATTGCTTGTTTATTTATTTATGTATTTACTTGTTTGTTTAATTATTTACATATTTATGCAATAATCACGGCATACCTATGTAGGGAACTACCGACGGGTTTGCGGATACGCATAAATAACCTAATAAAATAAAGCATGACACATGCGTGTATCCCCATACACATTTTTTTTTAATTTACGTACTTAATTACGCCCTTCTTACGTACTCTTCCCTTCCCTCCTTCCATCCTTCCACTCAATAGTGAAGAGCTAAGTTTTTATTATTTAAAAGTAGGTTGCTGATTTTTCAGACATTTTTCTGTTACATCTTTTAGCATAATGAATGTGTTGTTTTGAATTAAAAAAAGATTAAAGTATATTTTTTTCTATGTACCGCTATGAAACATTTGTTTATATAAGCTGATAAAATGAACATATTGATAAAGGTATAGAGGTACGTCTAAACGAGTTCAATCTATTGAATAGAAATACATAGTTGGTTGAAACTGTTTCAGATAACCTCTTCAATAACATAACCTTCCTCACTTTGGTTCAATTAACTCACTAATCGATATTTGTTCACCTACTTTTGCCATTCGTGTGGTCTTATCAACGGATTTAACTCGGCTGCTCTTTGTTATTTCAAAAGACATTTACATACTACTACAATATACCCACACTATGCAGTATCTTTGTTTAGTGAATTGAATCAATTTGAATAACAACTATACATTGCGCAGTGGTCTACATCATTATTGGTAATTATTCATTAACCTTTTAAGTTTGAAATTTCATTTGACCTGGGGGGCAAGTCTGGTCCAACCGGCGAAATCCAAACCTTCGTGATTACCCATATCATGGATATAATTATCATGTTTTATGACTTCTAAAGATATAATAGAACTCCATATATTAATTATATCCATGATATGGGTAATCGCGAGGGTTTCGATTTCGCTGGTTTTCCCACTTGCCTCCCAGATCTATGATAAATAATAATATCATGTATGTATTCATTAAGGGTTTTATTATTCGTTCATTACAGTCTAAGATATAGCAATGTCAAAAAACAGTAAATTTATATTTCCTTCTTTATTGGATATAGGTATGATAAAGGTAAGTCTGGCATCTGGAAGTGGTTGCGTTTAAAGTAGCCAACAAAAAAATGGTTAATCGTAAAATGGTTAATCGTAAACGTTGTTATCTAAGCATTATTATTACACTCTGCAAAGTGCATAAGTAAGTAGGTACCATTTATAATGTTTCACAGTAACTTATTATGAATTTCTCTTTAACATATTCTGGGTTTTAATTTAAATCAACTGTTTTTTACATTACGTCTTTGACATTTTCAGTATGAAAGTGATCAATCTATGGTATGACGTGAATTATTATTTTATTTGTTAATGGATTCCTTCTCCATATAAAACTTTAACTACGCCAAATCTCAAACTCAACTCTTGGCTTTATCAAATGGATTAAAAAATACAAAACAAAACAGAAAAAATAATATCAAATGAATATTGTATAAATCACAAACATATTTGTTTTTATTCGCATTGTCATCCTATTGCCATCAAAAAAGTTAAGGATGTCTGCGGCCAGGATACAGCGAGATGTGTGTACTTCACGTATTTTCATAGTATTATGTCATACAGTGTAATGTTCTGGGGAGGGCAGCTGACTCTAACAGAGTTTTTGTATTGCAAAAGAGAGCAGTTTGGATTATTGTTAATTTACGTCCAAGAGATTCCTGCCGTGAATATTTTAAAAAATTGGGCATACTCACATTGGCTGGCGTCTATATTCAGGAATGCCTTACCTATGCTCGACGCAATATGAAAAACACTCCTCTTAACTCAGATCATCATCAGTATAATACGCGAGGTGCAAACAACATCAGAGACCTGCAAAGTGCAGACTGGCAAAAGTCGCAAACAGCTTTGTGGGGCAGAGTATTAAGCTGTATAATAAACTGCCACCTCACATACGATCGTTAAAAGAAGGTAGTTTTGAGAGAGAGACGAAGAAGTATCTCGATAAATCATTTTATACAACTGACGAAATGATAAATGAAAGAGATTTCAATAAGCGTGGAGTTTTTTTTCTTTGTTTATTAATATTAATTTGTTTAATTATAATCAATGAGGACTCCGATGCTCTGTTTGGGAGCCTATGGAGGATAAACCAATACAAATACCTACAATACATTCTTTCTTCTCTTTCGTTCATCATTAAACATTTATAAATATAGATATTTGTATATCTCACAAGTCAGAATATCTGTTCTAAGGTAGAACTCTTAAGAAATTTTCTTACTTATTACGAAAAAAAAGAATCACAAAATAGCATGTAAAAGGTAAAAATCCCATAATTATTGAAATGTCTTTATTGTGTGAGCTTTGCCTTCATCCTACATGAAGCTCAAATTGCTAATAGAAATTTGATGGTTGCCATATTAATAAAACTGAATTACTCACCTGACCTTATTTTGTGGATATTCCTGGATACATACTTCTCATTATTGAACATTATAAATGTTCCTTTTGTGAAGGTTTGTTTTTATTAGCAACTATAACATCATCAGTAGATTTGTTTACAAATATATACAAGTCTAATATTAGATACAGAAACAATATTATTATAATATCTTGGTAGGATACTTTAATATCTAATTTCTGTTGATGGGTTAAAAAGGTATCTATAGATTTTGGCCGTAAAATAGAAATAAAAATTAACGACTAAGACAATATTTGAAACATTATCACTAATCTAATGTCTCCGATTATTTTATTAATAAAAGCAATTTTCATATTTTTATGCTATGAGACACCGGCTTGAAATAGTGCTTCCTGTCTTTTCTATTTTCATTAATTTTCTATACAGTGAGAGCTAGATAATTGAAAATGCAAGCAAAATAACATCTCACATAATATAATAATGAGAATATATTATTTAATTGCATATATGCAAACACTGGAATTTTTCCCGACAGGTAAAAAATCCAATGTTTGCGTATATGCAATAAAAAAATATATTAGATTTACATAAACATTGGTACATGTAGGTAAACAAGCCAAAAATGAAATAATATTTCTGGCGCAGTTCAGAGGTGGCATCTGTGCGAGACACCGTCACATCATTTACAAGGACTGTTGCTTTCATTCTTTACAAATAAATCAACTTCTCAATAGATGGCGTTACAAAAAGGTTTCTTCGATACCTCATAGATGGCAATAGTATAATTCCGTATTATTTAGGTGAAATGTTTACACATTATTCAAATATATAGAACTTTCAAAAATTACATTGATAAGGGAAGTCAATAAAGGCATAATTAGTGAACGTTCACGTAAACCAGCCGATGACAGGTCGTAAGCCCTGTAGGTACCTGAGCTCCTGGATATTCTATAATATCCCAACTTTATCTCTATTGAGATGTTACTGTCAATAATAATAATGAGGTTCACAACCCATTTTGAATGTACCTAGTGTCTTTTTAGGTGTGAACAAGTTGGAGTGTAGCATGCACGGCAAAGCCAACCTCCTAGTGTAAAGTAACGTACACCAGCACACCTGTCGCTGTTTTCCACAAATTGTAGTATTTGCCTTGATTTTATTAATTATTGAACTAATTATTTCATCTTTTATTGCTTCTCGGACAACTTGCAAGTCGATACTAAGTTAAATATTAATTTAACACTCACTCAATAACAATTTGTTCATGTTGGAGCCTTTTTCTATTGATCGTCTCTAAGATTTAGACTGAAACCACAGTTAAAAACTGTGCCTTAATTGTGGTTTGAACCTTCTCAACTGAACCTTCCAAACCAACTTCCCGGACAATCAACAGACAGGTTCTTGGTCAAATACTGTTTTAACACGCACCCAATAACAGTCTGTTCACATTTTGGGCACTTATAATAATAATAATAATAATAATACACATTCACAACTTGAGTACACTCCGTTGTGAAGGAAACTACCGAACCATAACCGAGATCAATCTTAAATGATAATAATAATAATAATAATAATAAATACATACCTTTAGCAGAACAGATAAAATCACAGTGGAAACAAGAAAAAGTAACAATAGTCCCAATAATATTATCGTCTACAGGCATCATACCAAAAACTCTCCAAAAAAATATAGACATACTAAAGTTACCCCCATACGTAATCACCAACATACAAAAAACTACAATTATCAACACATGCACAATAGTCAGAAAATTTCTACAGGTACCACTTTAAACAACTACACACAACCACACAGACACACAACCACACAGACACACAAACACATAGCCTCACAACTTGAGTACGCTCCGTTGTGAAGGAAACTCCCGAACCATAACTGAGATCAATCTCCAATAATAATAATAATAATAATACTACACACAACCACACAGACACACAAACACATAGCCTCACAACTTGAGTGCGCTCCGTTGTGAAGGAGATTACCGGACCATGGCCGAGATCAATCTATAATAATAATAATAATAATAATAATAAGCCCCTCAAAAACCAAACCCACGTCCAGTTAAAAACATCTAGAACTACGTGAGGGGCAGGGAGCTACACAACTACATCTAGTAGCTTGCCAACGGGTAAAGGGTACAAACACACAACACATACATGGATCACACAAAAAACACAAGCCTCGGACAAACACCGCTACCTGGGGAGCGCCAGGGCACGTCCGGAGTTGGCGCTGGGCGTAGCAGCATGAGAGCCGCTAATGACATGCTGTCGAACAGGCGGACACATGCCGGGACACCCGAAGAAACAACAGCCGAAACCCGACCTGCTGAAAGTGCTTTGCCGGCAAGTCAACCGACAACCACCAAAGCGGGAAAACCACGACAACGCATGAAATGGACAGATAACATGAACATAAACCTCGTGCGTTGCTACTACACTATCACACAAGGAGACACACAAATAATTGGATACAGACAGGAGCTAAAATTTCTACAGGTACCACTCTAAACAACTACACACAACCACACAGACACACAAGCACATAGCCTCAAAACTTGAGTACGCTCCGTTGTGAAGGAAATTACCGGACCATAACCGAGATCAATCTACAATAATAATAATAATAATAATTCTTTATTGGCTTAAATAACATTACAAATTAAGTACAAACAAGAACAAGATAAAACATTAAAAAAGCCAAAAGGCGGACTTGTTAATGAAATTAACATCTTCCAGTCAACCTTAGAGAATAAAAAAAAATAATATAAAAATATATAAGAACATATATATACATATACACACACATACATACATACACACATATACACACATATGCATTAAGGGGGGATGGGAAGGGGAAAAAAGGAAGGGGCGGAGATAGTGGTAAGGAGGAAAATGAGGCAGGGAGGGAAGACAGACATCAGAGTTTTACCCGCTGTTTAAAAGAAAAAAATAATGGTAAGGTTCGAGTATCAACAGGAAGTTGATTCCAGAGCCTGGCACTATGGACAGTAAAAGAATTAGTGTAGAAGTCCGATCGGTGGGAGGGAATCACAAGAAGTGTTTTTACCCGATCTCAGAGGAAGACCATGCTCCGATGAAAAATGAAACCTGTCTCTGAGATACTTTGGTGCCACCTCACTATACAAATTATTATAGAGAAGACAGAGTGTGTGAACATCCCTGCGTTTGCCCATTGAAGACCAGCCCAGTTTTATACGAAATTCCGATACATGGTCATACTTTTTCAGACCGAAGATGTATCTAATGCAGACGTTCCGCAGACGGTCTAATTTAGACAAGAACTCAGATTTGATGTCGAGATAGCAGACGTCAGCATAATCAAAAATAGGAAAAATCAAGGACTGGATCAACAGGGTTTTTATCTCAGTAGATAAAATTATAATGTCTTCATCGGAAATCGAAACCAGACCCTTGGCTCAGGAATCAAATATCTTACTAACAAAGGCACGACGGTCCAAATTATGTATGTTTTATATAATTACTATAGTGTAGAGAGCTTTAATAGTAAGTTGTAATGAAATATGTTTGATAGAGTAATTAACTTATGTTAGCCCACATAGTTAATGATAAATTACATAACTCGTAACTTATTTGTTGAAATTAATATTTTATGCGTAAGCACATCCGTAACAAGTTGAGTTAATCGAAATAGTTTGATATAATCACATACCCGCGTTGATACTTACCCAAGGAAAATCTTGGAATATCTCCGATTTGAAGATTTATGAAATAATCCATCCCTCCCATATACCTACACAAGTCTCTCTTTCTACGCGGTTTCAAAATACATATAAGCCATGAATAAAGAAAATATAGAATTTCATTCATTCATTCATACAGTCACGGTATATCCCACATTGTAGGGTAACCAGCGATAGGTGTGCAGGTGTACATTGCCTCATAAAAGGAAACGCGACACGAGCGTGTATACCAAAAACACCTGTCTAGTATCACCTAAAAACACTATTAATTCACAATGGGTGGTAAACCTCATTTCTGAACAATGTGAGATTGTTATTTTGCCCGTTGCATTTTCGATTACCCGGCTTTTACGGGTCACCCGAGAACTGTTATAATTGAGGAAGCACTGTTCTAAGCCGGTGCTTTATTGCAAAATGACACGACGCAAAAATCTTTTTTTCGAACTTGACATACCTACTTAATCAAAAATTAAGTAAATATAACACATACATATATTATGTAGACCAAATTTGAATACCACAGCAGGTAACAACGAGTAGATAATATGAACCCGGAGTCGTGGTGGCTTTTGGAGATAACAGCCTTCAAAGTGTTGCTATTTTAACATGTCAGTACGAGGAGTTACAGTTTAAAGCGTGATTTTTATTTAGTAAGTAAGACTACTGGATATCGCGCCTTCCATTTACATACACTTTGGTTGGTGGGAACTCACCGACCGGTGACCCCCCACCTTTAAAGTTTAATAAATTGTTATGCTCTTAATTGATATGAAGTTTCATTGTTTTCACGCTTTATACTACAACGCTTCACACTGGCGTGTTAAAAAGCAATTTTCAACACTTTTTTCCTGTTATCTCAAACTGAAAGCAACTACTACTCTTTATACTATCCAATTGTTGTTACCAGCCCCCCTAGACAACATGCCATTTAAGCTAAGCGTTATCTCGCTAAGCGATAGTAAATGTATGGAATTGGTGGCTGTGACGTCACATGACAGCCACCAATTCCATACATTTACTATCGCTTAGCGAGATAACGCTTAGCTTAAATAGCATGTTGTCTAGGGGGGCAGCCTGTAGTATCGTTATACAGAAAAACAGCCTTTATAGTATGATGTATATAAATGGCCTATATTATGTATCTGAGTAACAAGTCCAGAATGCTATTCAGATTTACTTTATTTCACATACAAAAATATAATTTACAAATACACAATAAAAAATATATAAAATAATTCAGTACTTACTCGAAATATATGCACGCAATATTAACACAACAATAAGTAGTTACATGATCGGGCTAGGCAAAAGTGAAAAGAATGACCCGCTGTTCATTCAATATACGAATGCATCCGACTACGCATTCGGGAATCTCCGTCGACATGAAGATATATCACAGCCTATGACGCAAGTCTGGCAGTCGCATGGTCATAGCTGGTTTTGCAAATATCAAGTGATGAATGCGATGTACACCTATGTATATTAATTAATTAAAATAATTAAATATCAGAAGATTATACGTGCGTGGTCAAAAGATTTATTGTTTAAACCTCTACCTCCAAATATGATATTGTAAGTTTGTCAATTCAAAATTAGATTCTCAATTTAATATGATGAAGAGTTTCAAAAAAAAGATTACTTACATGATCGACATTAGTATATTCTAATGAACATTTATATAATTAAATAATAATTCAGCTGTTCGTGAATTTAAGGGTCGGAACAGATAAAACTACGGTTGACACATGAATGGAAATATTCGATTCGTTTGCCCGAACGGCGATGGGCTGGAGTTTGATAATCTTCGAGGACTGTCGAGGCTATGCACCTTGCAGTACCTAATAATACAGTGATATTGAATATTTTTTTACGATCTTTTTATTTTATTCTTATTATGCCATATCAGGTTCCCTCAACGACATCTTTCACATGGACGTATGCTCCTCTATACCGCGCTATTTTGAAAAGCTGTCTGACTCCAGCACTCCATTCCATTCACGGATAATCAAGTTATAACCTCAATGTCTAGCTGACACCATATCGACCCTCAGTCTTAGTTTCCATTTTTTAGACGTTCATTTATTTGTTGATATCCTGATTTCATTTTTAATACAACGAAACTTATTTCTTCTTATTCTTCTCTCTGGGAATAATTATTCCAAATTGGTGTTGTGGTCTGCCATTTTGGTTCTTCCCCGCCACTCCCTTTTATCTGATTATTTTGAACCATCTGCGATTGGGTCTGCTTCTCAACTTATACAACGTAACCGATCCAACATTATAACTTTTTTAC
Organism: Molanna angustata; assembly: GCA_963576475.1. Lineage (NCBI taxonomy): Eukaryota > Metazoa > Arthropoda > Insecta > Trichoptera > Molannidae > Molanna > Molanna angustata. Next base: position 23,190,883 of record OY754976.1, on the reverse strand, counting down.
GGGTCTATACACACGGTGATGAGCGGATCGTATCCACCGTGTATAAAGAGATTCCCAAATAATTCACATCTCCTCGGCGTAAATCAAAATAATGAATTATTTCCATATGTGGCGTGAAAAATAGGAAAAGATTTTTCCCCTAAATAGTCAGTTAAATACGTATAATAAATCAAATTAACTACCTACTATCAATAGGTTTCAATAAAAGGAAAATTGTTTTCCATTTTTTTATCCCCTAGGACAAAAGTTTATATATGGACACGTTGTTTATATGGGCACTGAGATAATATTAACCTTTGTTTACAGCATTAAATATTTGTGATTCTAGGGTTTTTGTGTTTACAGAGTGGAAATCCATTTTAAATAAATAAATAAATAACTTTGTATTTTTCCACAATATTTTTTATACTAACGACCGAACGTTTTCGCCAAGGTGACTTGGCATTATCAAGGTCCAAACGAGTTTCGTTTGGACCTTGATAATGCCAAGTCACCTTGGCGAAAACGTTCGGTAGTTAGTATAAAAAATATTGTGGAAAAATACAAAGTTATTTATTTATTCATTTAAATATTTGTTGTTTGAAAGCACAGCTTTTCATATAATTATTATTATTATTATTTATTTGGCAGGCAGCAAGGGTGATTTTATTATTTGGTTGTAACTATTTTGCTTTGTCCAAAAAAAAGTCCAGTCTATTCTTGAAAATATTAACATTTTCAGTATCCAAAACATGTTGGGGCAGTTTATTCCAAGTAGGTATTCACCACTCTATTTGAAAGAAAATGCTTTAGAGGATTTGTCGAGAACCTACTTTTCACAAGTTTTAAGCTATGGCCACACAAATTAGTGTTATGACTATATTGAAAGAGATTTTTCATGTTTATACAGTCATAATGGCCTGATAATATTTTGAATGTTTCAATAAGACCTCCGCGTTCTCTTTGGTTTTCCAGTTTTGACAGTTTTAAGAAGTCAAGTAATATCAAAACTTATCAATTAATTACTTAAATGTATATAGGTACTATTCTTGTTTGTATTATTTGAGATGTAATTAATTATCGATTATATTGATGTTTATACTAGACACAATCAAATGTAACTCAGTTCAATTATGATATATGTAGTTTAAACCAAGATCATTGTTCCATATTTTCCGTTGTTTGGAAATATCTCCTTTGTAAACAATCAGTTTAGAAACTAAGCATAAATGGTAGCATTAATTGTCTAATAAGATTTTAAGATCATAGAGTAAATATAAAGAGGCTTCTATGGGTTCTACGTATAAGGCATATACATCGTTTACCAAGTCGTTTACGACTCATCAATTTACTTTAATGGGATAACGATTCCCCACATTTTCCAACATCTATTTTTGACTATTCAATGTCTTAACTAAGTATATAACCAACACACACTATTTACATAATATACGATCAATTAATTCTCGATTTTATAACATACCTTTAGTGGACGATTCTGTGATATATGTTATTTTATCTGAAAATAAGTAACAAATTGTAAAAAAAAACTTCAGAAAGAGTTAAACATGATTTCATCTATCTGATAATACCTTAAAAGTAATATATTTTTTCTTCATTTCCTTAACCTTTTGTTTTCCATCGAATTTGGTTGGTTGGTAAAATTATCGTTTGTCAATAAACCCGCCAGTTTATAAATTACGTTTATAGGAAAATATAAATAAATAAATATTTTTAGGTGAGACGAGACTGGTGTGTGGGTATACATGTCTCCGCAGACATGTTTTACCCTCCGCACAGTCAATATTATACTAGTTGCATGTAACACATGAGATCCAACTGACGATAGCGATAGTACGCATAGTTGAAGAATAAGTACCAAACTATAAACCCATAAATACAAATTATTGAATATTTTAAGATAATATTGTGTTTTCTATACAACACATGTACCTAGGTATGTATGTCAAGATCGGATAGTATGGAGGTCAGTCCTTTGATCCTACCCAGAATATGAAAACAGCATGATGGTATGTATGTATGTTTGGAGATTAGTATCAAACTATTAAGTCTTCTTAGATTATTGTGTGTAGCTATTGCCATACAAATTGTATGAAGCAATGTCGTCACTAAATTCAATTTTTATAAAAATTGTTAAAAAATATTTGAGATGTGCTGATACAATGGTAAAATTTTTTATAGAAAATTAAATTATCTAGTTGGGGTGTTTCGGCTTTTTCCGATATTTTTAAAAATATTGATAGGCAGTTAAACTCATAAATTTATCATAAAAAAAATATTTTTCTAAATAAAAAATGTTTGAAAAACCCTGGAATTTTTTTGAAAAAAAATGAGTTTGAAATTTTGTATTTGTCTATGTTTATACCAATTTTCAGCGTTCTAGCTTTTATGGTTTCTGAGATATATGGAAAAATAAACCAAAATTTCAAAAGTTGATAACCCCTGATTGAAACAAAAATTCACAATTCTGAGTATAAATTTTTTGTATGACTATAACTGTTTATATATTCTGAAAATTTGGGCTCTGTAAATTGAGCGGATCAAAAGTTATAAGGGACGGACGGACACACAGACACACGCACACACACACACACACGCACACACACACACACACACACACACACATACACACACACGCACACGCACACACACACACACACAGACACAAAAAGAAGAAAAATTGTATGTGTGTTTATGGGGGGGGGTGTAAATTTATCGCACCGCCACTGCACAGATGCGTCGAAGATCCGCACACACAGTAGAAAAATTAGAGGGAACGTTGATTCTCACAATTTCGACATTGAAATGTTCTTCTGTAAACCACCCTTTAAATGTACGATCAATGATTGTTGAATTGATGGAAAAGAAGTTTAGGGAAGGTGTTTAAAAGTAAGAGTTTACGAAGTGGTGAAATACCTTCTTATGTCGAAACTCGAAAAACAATCGTAAACATTCGACAAACACTAAAGTGTACTTTGAAAACGTGAAGTACGAACTACCGATTTGTCTTTCAAAGTACTCTGCTTAGTGTACATTAAAAAAATATCCACAAATTGATCGTATAACTTATTTTTAAAATTCATGTGAATATTGAAATCAAATCAAATATTAATTTTTCACGCAACAAATAACACTTTCTCGCACTTTCTGTCAAATCCATGTTGAAACACAATATATGTACATACATGCAGACGCAGGTCTTTTTTAAATTGGGTGCATCGCATAAAAGTTCACACACATCCTCACACTCTCACACACATTCACACAAACAGACAGACACACATATTTGCATTTTGTAGTTTTAACATTTAAATCGTTTATTATTGTGTTGTTTTCTTACAATAATAAATGAATTATTTATATTTTAATTATGTATATATTATGTACAAGTTATTGATGATGGGCGTGACTATGTTTTTTTTTATATTGTGTATCACCAGTTTATTTGTCGAAGGCTCATAATGGTTTTTTACAATTATGAAATCGTTTTTATAGTACAACCATTCAATAAATATATTCGCTAACCCAACTGCCATAAAAAAGATTAAGTTTTTTTTAATAAATTTCTACAGGAGACAATTTGTTATGATCCGAAGTATAATCAATAATCAGCTTCATAATTAGTTATAGAATATTCTCGGTTTTGCAATTCTACTGTTGGTGGGATGACTTTTAATTTAAACTTTTTATTGAAAAATAAAAAATTTAAATTTAGTCTGTTTTCAACGCATATGTATTTCTTAAATGGTTTTCAGATAAGCAAATTTGATTTTATTTCCCTCAATTCAAAAGGTGTGCTGACATCTATCTTTTGGTTTGTGAAGTCTTTTTGTGTACTATAAATTTTACTATTTACTAATTGCTTCCTCGATCTGAGTTATTAATTCCTTTTTTCATTCTTCTTTTACAGGTTAGCAATCCTCTTGGATACTTTTGATGTTGAGAACTTGATGTAGCTCAATGGAATTGTACCCACTCCATCGTTCTCTTAAATTATTCGCAGGAAGTAAGTCCTCTACAATGACTCCTTTATATTCTGATTTTTTCTTTGAACTCTAATTTTCCATTTGACATTTGACCAAAAATTTGTCTGTGATCTTTACATTTCCTTAAGCTGAAGAATTTACTTTATAAAACCACCATCCAAGTATTATAGTCGAACCCTTAAATATCTTTGTCGTGCCCTGATTTTTATTATCATCATCTTCCTACTTTAATGGAAGTACGGGCCAATGAATATACGAGTATAAAAATAATACTTTAATATTGCTTCTCTGGAATGAACACTAGTTAGTTGGAAGAAATTACCATAAGGCAATAAATTCACCACTTGTGCAGGGTGCAAGGAAGTTTCAATTATTTATTAATTTATTTATTTATTAATGAAACATTAAAATTAATTTTTTTGTATAATGTAGTGGTATAATTTCAAGAATCTCTGAACTTTTAACTTCTTCTTCTTCCTCTTGTGCCGTTCCTTAGGGAAGTTGGCAACCATCACACCAAACTCATCCCGATCTTACACCAAACTTATAAGTGACACCGCATCAGAAATCCCGAACCACAGCCTAAGATGTTTAAGCCACGATATTCTTTTACGCCCCATACTCCATTTTCCCTCTATCTTTCCCTCCACTTTAAGTTGTAGAAGGGCATATCTATCACCACGGAATATATGGCCAAAATATGGACTTCGCGTCTCTAGACAGTGCTCAGCAACTCCATCTTTCTCCATCTTGTTTTAACTATTTTATTGGAGACTCTATTGACCGATGAGATGCGCTTTAATCTTCTGTATAACCACATCTCGAATGCTTCAATTCTATTTACTGTTGAGAATTTGAGAGCCCAATCTTCCACTCCATACAACAGTATTGGCAACAAGTATGCTTTAACACCTCTCAATCTTGTGCTTAGCTTTAGATCTACTTTCTTTCTCCTTCTTTCTCCTAAGCGCTTTTTGTCCCATTTATATCGGAGTACGCTTTGACCATGATCCTGGAATTGGCGAGTCTGGTTATTACATTGAAGCGACTGCCATCTGACCTTCGTAACCCTTAGAAAGGGGAACCAGATGAATTAGATCATGGCTACACATAGCTAGTGATATAAATCCGCACATAGTTTTTTTGAAGATCCAGATGTGCGTGCCCCGCCCGGATTCGAACCGTCGCGTCGACTTCACGCATGGGAGGCGACGACCATACCGCTGGGCTATCACCGCTTTAAGCTTTAGATCTACTATTGACTAAATAATAATAATTTTAATTTCAAATATTACAAAGTTATTATAAAATTATTTGGTTGATCATCGGTATTGTTTAGATTTTTTCTAATTCAAATTTTAAAACTTTTAATTAAATTTGAACGTATATTATGTGATGTCACTGTGTTTAAATTGTTTCCAATATACACATAAAGATAGCGATATTAATGTGTTGGATTTAATTCCGTTTTCCTCTGATTTTGAATTCAGCCTTTTGCCACTAGGTTTAACGAAATATCTCCGAAATTAACAAACTCCCCAAAACCGCATTATTACTGCCCAAACGAACTGGAGCATTGAGCAACATCTTCATTTCGTTTTTACTCCCAGGTCTACTTCGTAAATGTATTAATTCAATAAAACCCTGTTCATTTAAGTGGACTTTGGCTCAAAAGAAACAAAGTGTTTGTTCTCTTCAATGCTGGTCTGTGTAATCTCTCTAAACAAATGGTCGAAAATAAATGTTTATTTGTGAAAAATTTCATTTAAATACAGTGAGGTTAGATATCTCACTCCTGATTCAAATCACTCGGATTTGATTCCCATTTGATATATGGTGATTAATGGTGTTTTTACACCCGTATTCTCAGACAAATTATGAGGTTTGAGGAGGCAAAAGCCTCAATTAAACAACATTGGTTTGTGTGGTTGTTGGCCTTCGTGGCTCAGTTGGTTGGGCATCCGACTTCTGATCCAATGGTCCCGGGTTCGATTCCCGATGGAGACACGTTTTTAATTGTGTCTTTAGTCTGTTGTGGATTTGTGAGACGATAGATATCGTAAGTCTCCAGAATTTGGAAACTTGTTATTTGGTGTGTGTTAAATAAATATTTAACATATTAAATATTTCGAGTATCTTAAATATGTATTTTATATTAAACATATTCTCTGTATATTAATGAATATTCTGTATTTTATATTATATCATTCGTTTTCTTTTACGTTCATTACGTTCATCGCATATATATTTCGCTCATTTAAATATTTTGGATTTGTAAATTTTGTTTTTTTACACATGAAATTTTTAATATCTTTTTATGATAGGATTATATTTGTTTTTTTTTAATTTTTTTTTTATTTAATTTTAACTATTGCAAAATTATGAGTTTATAATTTTTAAGATTTATTAATTTTAATTTCGGTATCTTTTTAGTTATATTTTTTCAAATGTTGCAAAAATCTTCTGTTTATCATCTTAATAAGTTACTGTATTAACATTGATTTCATTAGTTTTCTTTTATTTTACATTCGTATATTTTATTAATTTTTATATTTGGGAATGTATTCTTTGTTAAAATTTTGAGCATTTTTTTTTTATTCTAGTTGTATGATAAGTTTATATATTTTGCATTATTTTGGTTATGATTATAATAACCCTAACATGGTCATGAAGAAACTATTGTGTAATTAAATATGTTTCTTTTATAAATTAAAATAAATAGTAAACAAACATAGATATTATATTTGAAAAAAGTGAAAAATTTAGGATTGAGGCCTACCTACTCACTCCTCATATTTGTTTGTGAATACGGGTGTCAGTCTGTAATTATGAGACGATTAACATAAGTCTCCAGAATGTGACAATTTGTTGTTGGGTGCGTGTTTAGTCATGTATTTTTTTTGGCATAATGGCCCCAGAATGTTGAAATTACATGATTTAATAACAAATATGCTTGCATCAAAAGAAGTATCTCTTATATAAAAAGAAGTATCTCTGATATATTATTATGGTTTAGAATGAAACTAATAAAAAATAGCCTTTAATGTTTATCGCCATTCAAGGCCTGGACACCACAAATATACCTAAATTATAATACATTTTTCTTCATTGAAAGTCAGGAAATATGAAAGAAAACAGATAACAAGAAAGCAGGCAAATAAATAACCATGAATCTTTTTACCTATCGTTTCAAGATTTTAAAGAGACAATCTGCGATTTTAATTATTCATATATGAGTGATATCGATTCTTTAAAAAAAAAATCAGTCTATATGGCACTTAGTTTAATTTACAACCCCAACAATGAATTAGCGTTTGGATATTGTGAAAACCTTTAGAGCATTATTCTATTCCTCGACCCGTATCAGGCCAATAGAAATGATCCTCCACTTGACCATTTCTGATCCATTCCGTGGTGTTTTACAGCCAAAACATCTGACTAACCAACTCTTCGTTGTCCCTAAATTGAACAGAGGTATTTTTTCCAGGACCGAACCAACGTTTATATACATGCTCTTTATACTAAATTTCTTTATAAAACCGCAACAGCTTCGGGTGAATGAATATTATTAATTAATGTTGGTTGGCTCTTCAAATTCAGTAACACTTGGCTACAATGTGTAAGCCAAGGAAGCGCCCTCTGCGTTTTTCCGCCTTTTAATGATAATTAGATCATTAATGTAACGAGATTTGAGGTTTCCTTTTATATCTCGTAATAATAATAATAATAATTACAGACCGTTTTCCTTCCTGGCAATACCGCCGTTACCAATATTTTGCGAAGCATTTGTCATAAAACTTTACGATGGTCCTATTAAATCCACCCAAACGAAGTTTACTGTTTAATTTTTAACTTGGATATTGTAAGTACCTACCTGATGCTTCGAGACTGATTATCGAAACATTAGATGAATTCAGAATAATTTCTTCAGTATCATTTGATATAAATAATTAATAAACTTACACAATTCCTGTATATCTTACAACGGCTTTAGACAAAGAGATGCTCTGGAATGCCTCATGTTCAACATATGTATGTAGCATAGGAAACAGCCATAAAGGATTCCGGCATTTAATTAAATGGGTCCATATTATACACAATGTCAGTCAAAATATTGGCATTCGCTGATGATATCGACATTATTGCAAGATCAGAGTCACCCTGCGAGGAGCATTTTCAGCTTTGGATTCATCAGCTAGAAATATGGGACTTTGTATCAATGAGGCAAAAACAAAGTACATACCAGTCTCAATGGTATCCGGCATCAACCAAACCTCAATAACCATCAGGAACAACTACACATACCTCGGTTCGATCATTAACAACGATATTGATATGAGCATTTAAATTGGGAAGAGGATTCTTACAACTAACCTGAGTTATTTTGGTTTCATTGGACAATTAAAGTCACGCATATTGTCCAAAAAAACTAAAGCCATACTATACGAGACACTAATAAGATAAGTCTTTATACCTAGAGATTGGAGACCTGACATTAACCAAGTACGATGAAAACAGACTGGACGCCTTTGAAAGAAAAATCTTACGCAGATAATATGGACCTATTAACGATGGTCAAACATGGCGTAAAAGATATAACACCGAGCTCTATGATCTTTACCAGGACATCAGCGTAGTCAAGTTCATTAAGATTAACAGACTACGCTAGTTGTGACAATTACACCGTATGGATGATCTGATGATCCCAAAAAGGGAACTTTATTATGACCCAACCGATAGAAGAAGCGTAGGGAGACCTGAACCATTTACGATAGTTGGACGGCGTTGTCGGGCTATGAGGCAGCAGAACTGGAAGGTGACAGCCAACGATAGAGCAGTATGGAGAGGATGCTTCGAGACCCATCAAGAGTTGTGACGCTGAAGATAATGATGTTGATTCCTATATTGACTTTATATTTATTTTTATTTAATATTGCTTCTCGGGAAACTAACAGGTACTATGTCAAATATTAATTTAACACGCACCCAATAACAACTTGCCACATTCTGGAGACTTACGATATTAATCGTCTCACATATATTTTTTGTATATTTTTTATGTCGAAAAACTTGCAGTTTCGTATCCAGAGCTCATCTAAAAGTGTAAAAACTTGGATTTATTTTAATTTACACTTCTAAACGAAGGATCATTTACATATATATATGTTTCTTTCGCCCATAAACGAATGTTGACAAATTATGGAAAATTTGTCTTATCTTTAAAACTCCCTTATTAATTTTTCAAATTATTAGAATCTTTGTTGGTATATCAAATAACAATTAATAATCAAAAAATATTTTTAAAAAATACGTATTAATGAAAATTTCCCAATTATGTACACAGCTTCCAAGAATTAATTTTTTTTTAAATAAAATTGCTGACCCCACAATACTGATTAATTTTTCAACCCCAGTAATTAACGGAAGTTGAAAAACATTGTTATTTTCTGAAAAAATATCCCATTTTACAAATTCGCTACACATAAACCAACCTACATTTTTTGTTAGGGGTACATAAATTCAACGAAATTACGTAGGTGTCCATAAATGAACCGCACTAAAGTCTTTTGGTATTTATTTAAATTAATGTATTATTTGTACACATAATTTGAATTACGAAAAATCGTTGACCCATTTTGTAATTAACACCAAACTTTGGTTTAATTAAGCAACTAGAATATTTCCAGGTGTATAATGTGTGCCAACATATTCACAGTTTTCAAATGTTTTTAATCGCATCTGTGAATTGATAAAATGTGACATACTGTAACAACCCTCTTTTATGAAATGCACTGGCTAAAATTTCTGAATCTAATAGACTAAGAAATATAATTAATAGTTTTTAAGACTCTGCCATATTAACTGAAAGATCGATAATATTTATTTATGGAGAAATTAAGAAACATGGTCTATGAAATGTTGAAAGATGGGAATTTAAAAGTAGAATAGATGTAGAAAAAGTATATTTTATGTTTAAAAATCTTTGTTTGTGTATTGACATATTTTTTACAAAATACATACTTATTTTCCGTGATCATCTACCTATATTGTGTCTTTCCAGTAATTTGCAGCCATAATATCATTTTCATTAGCTCGCCATAGATCCTCCTCAGAGGACCCTCCCTCAATAAGCGTGCAGTTCAGCAGATGTGACATGTCTGCGTCTCCCCACATTCGCATGCCATGTTCTGGTCAGCCTCTAGCATTCTACATCTGTTCAGGTTTACTTTGCACCTTCCTACACCCGTCCTGAGTCTATTCAGAGATTCCCAGGTTGCATATGGTAGTCGGTGACCCGTTGGAAGTACCTCTGTTGGTTCATGGAAGTTTTCACTTCCTAATCTTTCCTTCCACAGCTCAAATTTTCTCTTTTCGCTAGGTTAGGTTAGTGCGATTGTATTCCTGAGAAAACTGTTTCTAGACTTTTTATGTAATACATGGCTCAGTTAGATGTAATGCTGAGTAAAAGGTCCCTGGTTCGATTCCCAGTGAATTGTGTTTTCAGTTTGGATTCGTGATGCAGTTAACGTAAACGTACGGTAAGCGATATATCTATTGGTTCAAACATTTAGAATATCTCGTCAGTAAAATCTATTTTTCAAGAACTAAGTTACTATTATCAAAATGACTTAATCAAACGCTACTGAAAAACAGAATAAACTAAGCCCTTAAACCGATTTTTCAAACCTGTCCGAGCCGTCATTAAAATTTATCCTTGCTTCTGCAAACATCGGTTAAAGAAATATATTATATTATTTTTCTTTCTAGTCCATCCCAGTTTTTTACAATATCCTATTATAAACCGAGCTCCAAAAACGGAAAGGTTATAAATTCGACGTGAAGTTTATTTATGTATGTTCAGCGATTTCGTTTTACTGCGTTGTCCGATTTCGATGATACTTTTTTCATTAGAAAGGGGATATCTTTCGATTGGTCCAATTTCTATGTGGTCAAGATCTGATCATTGGATCCACGAGAAGCATAGAAACCTTCAATTTTCACTTCAGCGATAGTAATTCTTTACCATATTATCCGATTATAATGATTTATTTTTTAATAGGAAGTAAGTGCTTCAGAGGTGATCCCAATACAAGTTTTATCTAGTTTTGATGATAGAATAAATGAGAAATAATCATCAAACTCTTCAATGTCCAATAGTCTGCAATCTGTATAACACGTAGGTATAGGGGAATTGTATGAAAAATGTTATTATTACATACATTCGTACCATTACGCAATGTCACTCATAGGGTAGGCAGAAAGAACCTAACGCCAAATTTTTTCTATCTTCTTCACACATCTTCTCTCTTTTCTCAGCCAATACTTGGTAACGTTGACGACTGAGCTGCTACAGCGTAGCATGTCCTCATATAAGCTGAGAACAGGGCAGACGCGAAGGTTGTCTATGGTCTATTTTATCGAAGCACTGTTTATGGTCTGTTTTCCAAGCAAAAAATAAATGTAAAATAATTTTTTATTATTTGTAACATGTTAGTTACCCAAGAAGCTATATAAAAAAATATTCTCGAATGTAAAAACAAAACATACGGACGGACATTTGCACCGAATCACAAAAACTTGGCTCATTTGATATATTTTTTTTACTCCTCACTACCATAATAGGATATAGTGGGGAGTTTTGAATTTACAATTTTTAACGTTATTTTTTTATTGCAGATTATCAACTAGTATCATGCTGAGATTGTATTCTGAAAGTATCATCACAATGTACGGCGTGTTTTTCTACTTTATCAATAAAAGATTAAAGTACCTACTCGAGACCCCATTAGACTTTGAAAGATATCTGATCAGTGCTTTCAATTTTTTTAACTGTCAAATGTTTCAAAGTGCCCCTTTGCTCAGGAAACTGAAAATTTGATATTTTTATTTTCAAATTCCAAAAAGGCACATCTCTTTCACTAAAATGGCATTGAAGAATTATCAATATAAAGTATTGAAATCAAAAGTAATTTAACAAACTCATTTCATGAAAATACTGAATATCATCCATACATAATTTGAATATTTTATAGCGTTGGCCAATACCAACTCGTTAAAATTATAAACAAAATGTTATTATTGTACAAATAAATTTAAAATAAAGTAATATGAGTTGATACACATATTTGTTACCCAAGAAGGTATATATAGTTTTATCATATGGAATTATAGGATGGGGAGGATGTGTTGAATCAATCATGGATCCGCTTAAAAGGGCGCAAAAATGTTTACTGCGTGTTATAAAAAAAAGAGCTAGATCATTTCCTTCAGATGATTTGTTCAGAATGTTTGACGTACTTGACCCGAGACAACTGTACCTCAAAAGTGCACTAGTAAATTTCCATAAAAACATAACCTTACACAACAGATCCCAACAAACACGAACCACTAGACATGCAAATAACATTAACTATACTGTACCAATTATGAAGACCTAATTTGAACAAAGGTAGTTTAAATTTATTGCCCCACGTATATTTAATAAACTAGACAATAACATAAAGACAACACCACATTACAATTATTCCTTTAAAATTCGAACAAAAAAATGGCTGATTTTATCGGGCAGGCTCTATGCTGAGGGGGTTGTCCACCCTTAACATTTGACTTATTTACTTTTACTTTTATTTCCCATATTTCATTTCTTCCAATTCATTTATTTTATTTAATCTAAAATTTTAATTCTTAATCTTTTTTTTTGAACTACGTGAATGTACCATTTGTGCATCTTATATATTATCTTTCCTCTGTTTGTAAATAATTTGTATAACCTATTGTGTAAAAGTAACAGCCCCAGATAGGTCTTGACTAGTGGGGCGTTACTTACTTAACCTAAATATGTAAAAATGTTTGTGTATTAACAATAAATAAATAATAAAAAAATATTCTCGGATGTAAAATCAAAACACACGGACGGATATTTGCACCAAATTACAAACATCGACAACGATAGTATAATTCCAAAACTTAGCTCGTTCGATATAACTTTTTTACTATAACGACGAAAAGATAAACTTTTTCTGGTGTATCGGTGGGATATTACTTACATTTAATGTTGCCAACAATACCAAGTTTTCATCTTCCCGACATTATAATGTATCATCAGTCCACATTTATGTTTTGTTTCAGAGATCACCTTACATTTGGGGGAAAGTTTCGGTTGAAATTATGTCGATAAATTCACCAAGTTTAGCGCACTGTGAATAATATTCCCAAGAAAAATAAATTCCCTGGATATATCGTTAATTTTAATTTTAGTTATAAATTTTAAAGGCGATAAGAATCTCGACATTTATAAATCTCCTCAAATAAATCCGCTTCTTTTACGGATGGTAATAATTTATTTTTTCATTCGTTCTGATAAAACAACATGTTATTTTTTAGACAAGCTTTAAAGTGTAAAAATTTAACAATTGTGGTTAATTTTTTTTTTGTTTCGATTTTAAAATGACTGCGAACTACCTTGTCAATATGCCGAAATTGAAAGGCAGAGAAAACTACAGTGAGTGTACTTTCGCCGCGGAAAACTTCCTGGTGCTTGAAGAAATGCTTCACTATATCAACCAGTGAAACAAAATGTTGTTGAACCGGATGATGACGAAAAAACAAAAGCAAAACTAATCACAACCTGATAAAATAACATGTTGTTTTATCACGTTCATCCACATGTCATGTAACTTTTTCTCAGATGGTAAACTGGAAGAAATTGCCTCCAGGCAAGTCCACTATTAGTACAGTGTAATAATATATGTATCTAAAAAAAAAGCTTTGAATAAATTTATTTATTTGTAGCTTCTTGTACATATAATTTTCACACTGGAGGGGTCATTAGCAAACGCCAATTTCTTTCAACCAATCAGAGTTATTGTAAATATACAATACAGTAGTATGGCAATAAGATAATGACGTGACAAAAAAAAATAAAGATTGTAAATATAACGGAAGAAAAGTAGATAAGAAAATTACAACTTAAGATTAAATATAATAACAGTTCATAGCAACGATAGGAAAACAAAAAGAAAAAGTGAGTGGACGAGCATAGGCGTGTAGATATCCCGCTGTCCGGGGTTTGGAGCTCAATTACTCCAAACCAAAGTTATTGTTGTGAGCAAGTCTACTATAAATCGAGATCTGTTATGCCACCTGGTAATATAGGCAGTCATGTACTTGGGACGTATCTTTCTATCTTCACAGGAACACAGGAAACAGGTCCGACGTTCAAAATATCTTGCTCACGGGAAGGGGGTAGGATCTTCAAAGTGTGACAGAGCAGGATCTATCCACAAAACAGCATACAACACCAAAAATACGCGTTATATATGTATGTAAGCCGCGAAATCCAACCCGTATAATTTGGCCGACGAAACTTAATGTCTGACGTTTTTCAGCAGAAAAATAAATGTTAAAAATCCATAGATCTGCCCTCTGTGTATGTTCGGATTTCAAAATAAATCACATATAAATTAACGTCCATTCCACAGATGGCAGACCCCGATTAAGTAGCCGACTTGCTTATTATATTATAAATAAAATAAAAAACAATATTAATTATTGCTTAACCAGTGAGAAAGAGGAGAGGAAGAATAAATCATTTATCATCAGATAGATATATTTGTTTTAGGCTTAAATTATTGGATTAAAATGGATCATCCAGAGTAGAAACTACATATTTTAATTGAAAAAAAACTAAACTTTTGATATCCATTTAACACGAAGCCAGCCAGCATACGCGAAGCCAACGAAAAAATATTGTAGGCGTTATTAAAATTGAAAAACAAAAATCCATATTTTTAATGGGCGAGGTATATTAAACTTCGCTTCCTTGGTTATATAGGAAGGCACTATGAGGTATGTGGATTACAACGGGGGCCATTTTGTGGTTCGGTTAATCAAAATGTGTTTAATTTGGGGCCAAATGAAGTTATTCTGAAATGGATGGTAGCAATAAACGAAACCATCCGGCAAACGTAATAACATCCCGGTCATAATTTTTAACATCTAATTTTTCATTCCATTTTTGTCGGCTTTAGACATTTCGTTCAATGTACTCATTTTACTGCCACAATAATTATCATACTTTATTATCCCACACAGTTGTTTATAACATTGTTTAACTATTTTCATTATCATTGACAATCATTGATTGTCCTTGGAAATATAAAACATGTAGGTACATATTGATCGGCTTTAGACTTTTTGCTTATTTTACTGCCACAACAATTATCATACTTTATTATCCCATACAGTTGTTTTTAACATTGATTAATTATCTTTATTATCGTTGTTATTCGTTGATTTTCCTCGGAAATATTAAACATGTAGGTCAATATTGATCGGCTTTAGACTTTTTGCTCATTTTACAGCCACAATAATTATCATACTTTATTATCCCATGTAGTTGTTTAAAACATTGACTTTATCTTTATTATCGTTGTCATTCATTGATTGTCTTTGGAAATATTAAACATGTAGGTACATATTGATCGGCTTTAGATATTTGCTCTCATTTTACTGCCATAATAATAAAAATACTTTATTATCATATGCAATTGTTTTTTTTTTTAACTTAAGATATGTCAACTTTATATAAGACGTATACCTATATTTATTAAAACATTTATCTTACTTTTATTATCGCATTCAGTAATTCATTTCTTTCATTAACTCTTTTTACTGTCGTTTTCGTTTATTGACCATGATCATATTGATTTGGCCGTGACAAAAAAGAAAAATGATTTTTTGTTGAATCCGTCAATTATTTATTATGTATAAAAAAAATTCCTCTATCATTTTTATAATAATAATAAACATTTTCTTGCACCCTGCGAAAGTGACGAGTTTGTTTCCATATGACTATATCTTCCAACTAACCTGTATAACCAGTAACTAAACTCCTTTATTTTGAAATATTTTTTTACCATTCGAAATTCCGTAATAAAAGGTCAAAAATAGATTCTTCTAGGGCAGTCAAATGAGTAATCATATGCGCACGTTCTGGTCAACGAAAAAAGAGTACAGAAATAAAGTCTTATATTTCACAATGTTTTTCATGTATTTTGTTACACAATTTCCATATTTCGGTTAATCCACCAGTAAAACATAAATAGGTATTCCAAAGCGACAAAAATAAAGGTTAAGAGCTCCATATGTGGACAAATAACCATAATATTGATTCTGGCTTTAATTCCATAACCAATATGTATTGAAACAGTTTCAAAATAAAGCCAGGATAAAAAAAACTCTTCAAAGGTTTAAATGTCTAATCTTTTAGATACACGTGTATCAGCAGCCCTCGTATACTCTTTGTGCTCCGTTTTTTTCTGAGAAAAACTAAGTTACTTCTGCATTCGACCAAATCATTTGGGATTGAAGGTCTGGAGCGAGAAACAGATTAAATCTTGGTATTAGAAGGTTTTTAATGTAGGTACCTATGTGTTGATTTTTTGTGGGCATATCGTGTACATAGTTAGGTATAAATGTTTTTTTACGAAACATCCTTTTGAATACTCATAATTTCAAATCACAGACAATTTATTTTATTTATAATTTATGTACATGTGTACAAAGGCAGGTTCATTGCCATAAAGCAATTTCTTCCAACCAACCTGAGCAACGTGAAGTCTCTATGTTAAATTTGTACAATACTTATTTAGTGAAGAATAAATTGAAAAAAAAAATAAAGGAGTAAGAGAAAAAAAATACAAAGTGAAAAAAAATGAAAAGAGAGTTAAAAAAAGAATAATAAAAATAACACTGATCATAGCAATGAGGAAAAGGAGATTACGGAAGGATATAGAAGGAATTCAGGAACTATTTGACAAATAGAGTTTTTTTAGTTTACCTTTAAATATTTTAATGGATTGAGATGACGTTACTTCATCACTTAGGCCATTCCATAGTCTAGCTGATTGTACTTGAAAAGAAGAGCTGAAAACTTCTGTATTGTGAATGGGGATAGCTAATGTAGTACGTTCAGCAGATCGAAGGGATAATTTATGAAATTCAAACAACAACGTGTCGTTTGGTAAATGACAAGGGTTCTGATATGGCAATTATAAGTTTTTAAAATAAAACATAAAAACACTCCACACTGAAATATAACTTTTTAATTTAAATTTTTTTTAAGGCTTCCACAATGTACAACAAACTATTGCCAAAATTCATGCATACATCGAGCTTGCAGTAATTATAATTCAAGACAAGTTTTCGAGTCGTTGATGAGGGGTTGATAACGTTGCAGTGATTCTGATTTCGCACTTCCTTCCATTCCTTTTTCTTCCTCATTTATTTATTTATTTAATTTTGCTTCTCGGGCAACTAACAGGTACTATGTCAAATATTAATTTAACATGCACCCAATAACAAGTTGCCACATTCTGGAGACTTAATCGTCTCACAGATCCAGACTGAAAACACATATTAAAAACTGTGTTTACACCATGAGCACATTTACATATTTTTTTGTTATTTTTTCCTTTCATCTTCTTCTTCTTTTCTATGTGTCCTGTCGGGTCCCCCCGACGTTGATGATCACTCGGGAGAAACTTTCCCTGTCCTGTGCGGTGCGGAACAAGTCATCCACACGCCTCATTCCAGTCCACTCCCGAATGTTACGGAGCCAGGATAGCTGCTTCATGCCGACCACTCTACGGCCCTCAATCTTTCCTTTTATGATCAACTGTACGATAGAGTATTTTTCGCCTCTCATTATGTGAGCAAAATATGAAGTCTTACGGAGCTTGACTGTCGTGAACAACTGTCTGTCAGTATTATCTCTACGCAAGACTTCAACGTTGCTCACCATGTCGGTCCAGGATATCCTTAGCATTCTACGATGAATCCACATTTCGAATGCTTCCAGGCGGTTTATGATACCAACCTTGAGGGTCCATGCCTCAACACCGTAGAGCAGGACCGACCATACATAGCATTTGATCATCCTTTGGCGTAGTTTTAGATTGATGCCGTCGTTACAGAGGAGATTTCTCATTTTAACAAAACAGCTTTGTTTCGTAGAGCAGCACGTAGCTAAACTATCAGCGCCCTTGGAATGAACCTGAGTCATTAAACGGCGCTATATTAAATCCTCTAATATTAATATTAATGTAATTTTTTGGTTTTTATCTTCTTCTTCTTCGTTTAGTAGACCAAGTTGGTATGTTCTTCAGTAAATGTGCCTCTTGGGATGACGAAATCCAGTTATCCTTCCATCTCTTGGGTGGTTTTCCGGGTAGGCGGCGGCCAGAAGGAATAAATAAATGTTGAAATTAAAAATAAATACATAGATTAGTATATCTATAAGGTATTTTCGTAAAATGTATCATTAAGCGAAGGCATCAAGTGCCAATTTACAAATATCTCTAGAGAATAGAACCAATACTCGATACTTATCGAACAGGATAAATTTATCCAAATCATGTCTGTAATAGAAAGAATTTTTCTTTAACCCTAATATTTTTTTTTCGACACGTAATATTCATTCCCTACAGAATAAAACTTTACTCGATACGAATATTGTATGTTCCTAGTCCATAGTTTTTCGGGGTTCAAAAATAGACTGCACGTTTCTTTTATACATAGTGCATTTTTTTATATCAATTCTTTCTCTAAAATTCTAAAGCAAATGCTTGGGCTGTATGTAATTGAAATCAGTCTATTAACCGCTTAACCATCGACCTTTGACTGTGGAACAAATTATACAATGAAGCTCCTAGCTTAATGGTTTTCAAGAAGCTTCTAAAGTTACACTTCTTATCCACACATAATTCCTTTTCCTTCGCATTCCATCCATTTTCCTATTTGGATATTTTCATTATTATTTTTAAATTGTGTTTGTATGTGTGTGTTTGTGTGTGTCGTTGGTTTTACCCAGTGACGGGAAGATGGAGAAGAGAGGATAATTTGCCTACCTTTCCCGTGGTCTGGTTCAGACATTAATATCCAATCATCATCATCATAAGCTCGACAGCCATGGGTGGGCCTTGCCTGAATCCAGGAGTCTCTTCCATTCCCGTCTATCCGTTGCCTTCGTTCTCCAGTTTCTAATATTTATTGTGGAAGCATCGGCATCGACACTGTCCATCCATCGAGTCCTTGGTCTTCCTTGTTTCCTGCGACCTTGTGGCACAGAAAGTGTGAGGCGTTTTTTGGGGTTGTCGTCGTCCATTCGGATTATGTGAACAGCCCATCTTAAGCGCCCAATCTTTATGGAACTGATCACATCGGTCTCTTCATAGGTCTCGTTTAGTTACCTGTTGTATCGACGACGCCAACCATTATTCTCTTTTATTGGCGTAGATCGTTCGAAGGATCCTTCTCTCAAAAGCCGCTATGGATCCTTCAGTTTGTTTGGTCATCACCCAGGTTCGGAAGCATACGTGAGGACTGGCTTGATAAGTCTTTTACACAGAAAGATCTTTGTGTTTCTCCTAATCAGTTTTGACCTTAACTGCTTTTGTAGGGCGTAGAAGCATCTATTAGCAGCCATGATTCTTCTTTTATTAATATCCCATGTGCCCTTTTAAAATTCACCTCACATAATATCACAACACTAAACTTAAACTTGAATGGCGATGACACAGATTTGAATGAAGGTCACACGGTGTGGTCTTGATGCTAACTGACTTTTGTAGGCAAATGTTGTAGGTATGAAGGGAGGTAGGTAGGATGAAGTGTAACAAATTTTGAATCCCAAAATATTAATCTACCACAATAAATACCTACCCATTTGCATATATTAGGTCCTTACATATGAAATTGGCGTTTTGTATGGGAGGAACATAAAGTCGATTTTTTTTTAATATAATATATTTATTTAATCAAAGTATGTACCATTGCTATCTATGCACTTTTGCCATCTCATAGGTAGTTCATCGATCCCTTTACTAAAGAAACCATTCGGACGGGAATCAATAAAATCTTTGAAGGCGGTTTGGACTGCCCCATCGGAGTTGAATTTTTTCCCTTGCAAGAAGTAATCCAAATTTCGATAAAAAGGGTAATCTGATGGGGCAAGGTCCGGAGAGTACGGTGGATGTCTTAGACATTCCAATTGTAGCTCCTCTAATTTGGTAGCCGTCTGTTGTGCAGTGTGTGGTCTAGCGTTATCATGAAGCAGCAGTGGCCTAGAGCGATTAACCAGCCTCGGTTGTTTAGCAGCAAGCTTTTCCATCATGGTTTGCAGTTGCTGACAATAGACATCTGCCGTAATCTTCTGGCCAGATTTAAGAAAGCTGTAGTGAACGACACCAGCAATAGTCCACCAAACTCTCACAAGTAACTTTTTTGGAGTCAATTTTCGCTTGGGGCATGGTTTGGCTAGTTCGGCAGGGTTCAGCCATTGCGATGAGCGCTTCAGATTATCGTACAGGATCCACTTTTTATCACAGTTAATGATTCGATTTAAAATCCCTTCATTATTGTGCCGGTTGAGTAATGCAACGCAGCAGTCAACGCAGGTTTGTTGATTTGCTTCACTCAATTCGTGAGGTACCCGCCTTTCAAGCTTTTTCACCTTCCCAATTTGCTTCAAGTGGATTAAAACAGTTTTATCACTAGCACCGCAGTCTGCAGCTAACTCGGACGTGGTTTGCGATGGATCCGCTTCCACAATAGCCTTCAATTCTTCATTATCAACTTTGGTCTCCGGACGTCCACGGGGCTTGTTCTGCAGGTCGAAATTTCCAGAACGAAAACGTTGGAACCAAAAACGCATTGTGTTTTATTTTGCGGTACCGTCGCCATACGCATCATTAATCCTTCGAGCCGTTTCTGCAGCACTGGTGCCAAGCTGGAACTCGTACTCTTAAATAACGCGATATTTCAAGTTTTCCATTTTTTAAACCGAATGACGCAAAGAAAAAAACAAATGAGGAAAAAACAAATGAATTATAATTTTCGAAACACAAATATATTAGTAAATAGCTGTATAAATTTGAATTTGGAATTCCTAACCAAAGAGAATATATTTGAGATCAAAGTTGACAGTACGGCAAAACGCCAATTTCATATCTAAGTACCTAATATACGTGAAGTATGGGAATATCGTTCGATATAACATTAGACTATCAGCGCCCTTGGTATGATCTCGAATCATTAAACGGCTTTTTATTATTATTATTATTAATTATAGCAAACAGTGTTTTCTTTTGCATGAAATCTTGTATTCCTTATTTCAATTATTTTTTTATGTAAATAATTTTTTTTTAAGTTTTTAAGTACCTACCTATGTATAATAGTTAAGGCCCCCCATTCACGATCGTGCCATCCTTCCAAACGGCTTGCCATCACTCCAAAATGCGCTCGTGAATGTCAAATCCCGCGCAGCCCAATTGGCCTGACACACCAAAATGGAATTCCAAACGATCGAAACTCTGTAGTACTGCGAAAACGGCGCGGCGCATCCTGTCGGCACGGTATGCTCGTGAGAGTGAAAACCAGCGGTACATTGCGCCAACTCATTGCATTTGACACTTTCGTGAATGCGAAAATACAACATTTTCTCTTTGTTTTTTTCTATTTATATATAAACAAACCGCTAAATAGCAGTTGTATAAAACTCATCATCAGAATTATAACTCATTTTTACTTGAAAATTAAAAAAAAATATAACTTATTAATGCGAAAGCGCCGACCGCTTGCGTATACTAATTTTGATGGCTCGATGGCGCGCTCCAAATGGAGCCGGTCCATATGGAACGACGCCGAATGGCACAATCGTGAATGGGCTGCTTTACATGCTAAAAGTGTACTTACCAGCGTGGTTGACTGGTAGAAATTGCCTGCGGGCAACAAGTCAGTCACTTGAAAAATATTGTTTGCATAATAAACGAATATTATCATAAAATTTCGTGATATTCTTTAAGCCATTATTTTTTTTTTATTATTTCTAATTGTTTGCATCCGTTTTATCATTGGACTAAAAAAATCGATCATATTTCTCATTACCGTAATCTTCTTAATTGGCCCAAGATACGACAACGACGTCATATACATATCTTGTCATTACTATACAATGTCCTTTTTAATTCAAATTTACCTTGGTATCTCAAAGATAAATTCACTTATCTTTCAAGCCACGGGCGTCCACTTCGATCTGCTGAACGTACTTTACTATTCATAGTTCTGATTTTTTTAGCTCTTCATTTGAAGTACGTTCAGCTAGACTATGGAATAGTCTAAGTCCTGATATTACCTCGTCTATCTCACTAAACATCTTCAAGAAAAGACTAAAGCAAAAATATTTATCTGACAACACCTGATTACATCTTCCTCTCCTCTTCCTTTCCTTATCCTTTGGTTTTCCTATCATTGCTATGAATTGTTCTTATGTGCTATCTTCTTTGTTTTTTTTAGTTTTCTTCTGCTATCTTAATTTATGGATGCTTGCAGAACGGACTGAGAATGAATGTGAGTAAATCTAAGATATTGGTTTTCGAAAAAACTGAAAGTATAACTCCGTGTAGAATAAAAGTAGAGAACGCATGGCTAGAACAAGTAGAGGAATATTTATACTTGGGGAGTATGTTTGAACGGAATGGAAGACCTGATAAAGACATTGAAAGAAGAGTTATGGCAGGTAACATAATAAACGGAGCTCTCAGACAAGGATCTCAAAGGAAGCCAAAATTGCCGTACATAATGCAATTGTAGTGCCCACTTTGATGTATGCCAGTGAAACATGGACGTGGCAAAAGACGCATGAAAGTAGAATAAATGCCGTGGAAATGAGATCACTAAGAAGAGTATGTAATAGAACGATATATGATAGAATAAAAAATGAGGACATAAGGAGGGAATGCAAGATGAAGAAGAGTATTATAAATAAAATGAAAGTGAATTCCTTGAGATGGTTTGGACATATTGAAAGAATGAATGATGAACGACTGACCAAAAAAATATACATGGGTGTAAGAGATGGAGTGAATAGTAGGGGCCGCCCCAGAAAGGGATGGCATGACCATGTGAATGATATTTTGAAAGAAGGAAATATAAGAAGCTTGAATAATCGACGAGCATGTATGAGACGATGCATGGATGTGAAGGAAGCTAGGAATGTATGCAAAAATAGAGGAGTATGGCGCTCGGTTCTCTCTGCTTACCCCGTAAGGGATATGGCGTGATGGTATGTATGTATCTTTATTTATTTTGTAATGTGATTAACTTATTAACATAGTACACCCTGTTTTGTGTATTTAACATTTACTCTGGTTGGTTGGAAGAAATTGCCATTAGGCAATAAGTGTACCTACTAATCATTTGTACCGGAAGATTCAAATAAATAAATAATGCCATGAAATAAAAATATTTCTACTGATATTTTAAACATATAGATCTTGTTTTATAATAGGTTGCTATTTAGTAAATGATTCAAATCAATCAAATCGATGTTTTTTAGGTTTTATAGACATGATTGTTTCCTTTGAAGTTTGTTTAGTTTCTTTACAAAATAATTGAAGAATTGTTTTCATGGAAAGAAAAATATATTATCAAATTTATAATGTTTCCTTTATAAAAAGGTAGTCTTAGAGAGTTGATTTGATCACATGTAACGCCTGGGCAATGACTGTCTGGCTTAAGAGATTTATGGAAACTTGGGAACCCTTATCAAACCACCAGAACACAGTAGCTTCCGTCCACAGAAGGGTTTGAAATAATACTTGTAGGCAATAAGAAATATTATACACTAAACTAGCTTAAGGTGGGTGAAGGAAGAGCGGTTAGCGCACCGGTTTAGTAATCCAGTGGTTGAGAATTCGAATCATGCCACGACCAATTTCTTTCGCCTACTTATATGGCACAAGAATATGCTTTACTTAGAGACTGAATGAGGATGTATATGTACTTCATTCTTTAAAAAATACTAAGACCTTATAATATATGTAGGCTTTTGGCGTTTATTACTATATATCTTTCAACATCCCTACCCGTAGAACTAGACACACTCCTCTTTTCCGTCTTACCACTCAACACACCAACTATGCTCAACATGCAACAATGTACAGAATCTGTAATACATATAATAGGCATTTCCAAGAGATTGACATATTCTTACTTAGCGCCCCCACATTTAAAAAATATATCAAACTTAAAATTTCATCGTCATAATCAAATTTAACACTTAATTATACTGACACATTTATAAATGCAATTTCACACATCATTCACACATTATCTCACCATAATATGTAACCATTCCTAATATATCTTAATACACTACAATAACTTCAGCGACAACCTGTAATTGGCTTTATTCTTAATCAAATTATCTTTATGTTTTATAATTTATTATATGCTGTATGTTGTCCTTTAAATAAATAAATAAATTACCAAAAGTAGGTATAACTAACTTTTGCGTTATTAATACAACAGTAATACTCTCAAAAGACTAGAAGATTTTCTACTTGTTTAGATTGTCCACGGACATTTTTTGCTAGAACTGCGCCATATTTTTTACATAAAGAACGAACAGTTCATAATATTATAACAACGGTTTATTAAATTAAAAAAAAATGTAATAAACATTTTTAAGGCACTTTTTAGTAGGTACAATTAGTTAGATATGCTGGAGAATGAAAATTCATTATTAAGCAATCTGTATCCGCACAACAACTACAATAATTCCAAACTTCACCCTTTTTTTTATTTAACACTCTTTTGAACTGTAAAAATCACTCTTGTGATATTAAATTATCATAATGAAACAATTAGAGATCGAACACGTACACTCGGTGAATAACTCGATTGAACTGAGCGGACGAAAACTGGTGGGCCACGAGTGCGAGTGAAATAGCGAATCACGACTTGTCGCAACGGCTTACAGCGACGAAATATAATAAATGTAAGGTTTTTTTAATATGAATACCCCAATCCATTCTTTGCAGTTATTAAATTTGAGTAGAGAGTATAGTAGAGAGTGAAAATGGTTCAAGCAAGTCGACGAATGTGTCTATCTGGGAAGCATGTTTCAACCTAATGGACGGATTGATAAGAAGATCGAAAGAAGAGCTATGGCAGGAAACAGAGTGAATGGAGCAGTTAGACCAGTTGTAAATGATCCCAAAATATCAAAGGAAGTCAAAGTTGCCATTCGTAACGCAATAGTAATGCCAAATTTGACGTATGCAAGGAAAACCTGGACAAGGCAGAAGTCACGCAAAAGCAGAATAAATGCAGTTGAAATGGGATCGGTAAAAAGAATCTATAATAGAACGATGTAAAACAGGGTAATAAATGAGGACATAAGGAAAGAATAAGATGAAGAAATATGTAATAGAATGAAAGTGAACACATTGAGATGATTTAGCCACATAGGGAGAATGAATGAGGAACACCTGATGAAAAAATATACAAAATATTATTACTCAAAATAAGTAAAAACAATTATTTAACTTTTTTCCACTTTCCACTTATCAAGTGGAAAAAAGTTAAATAATTGTTTTTACTTATTTTGAGTAATAATATTTTGTTACAATGGAATTCCATCACGAACTCTCAGTCAACAAACTGGAATTAATGAAAAAATATACAGTGCCCTCAGGAATGGAACGAGAGGTCGGGGCCTTCCAAGATAGGGATGGCACTACCATGTGAACGATATTCTGAAAGATGGAAATGTTCGAAGTGTGAACAACAAACGAACATGTATGAGACGATGCATGAATGTGCACAAGGCGATGGATGAGTGCCAGCCACCCTAGACAACGTGTCATTTCGCTCAAGAAAAGAAACAAGAAAAGATAACTCAATATATGGTAGTGACAGTTGCCAGTCACGTGACAGCTTCCACTTCTATACATTGAGTTATCCTTTCTTGTTTCTTTTCTTGAGGTAAATGACACATTTTCTAGGGCGGCAGGACAGAATAATGTGGCGTTCGGTTCTCTCTGCCTACCCCGTCAGGGACATGGCGTGATGGTATCAATCAAATTAGAGTTCCATTAGAACGATCTCGACTCCAGAATACAAATATGCTGTACAAACAATTATTATTTACCTATATATAATACATAGCTGACTGTACACAGTAGCACACGCCGATTCCACTACAAATAACATTTCTATCGATTTGAAATTACAACTGTTGGTCGTGTTTTATTCACTGTGTTAGTTCTGTGTAAAACAACGAATCTAAATTAACCACCGTCACTAACGGACTGACGGGGTCGGAACGTGTCGGTAACGCCGCATAACGGCCCGTTAGTCACGGCTGAGCACACCTGGGACTGCCTTCAACTTATGAAACAGTGTCTTTAATTAATTGACCCGTCACCTTTACACTAAAAACACAAGTCTTGACTTATGTTTTACCCCTAAGTGAGAATTGTTTCAACTCTTCCAAACATCTCTATCAACAAAATCGTAGTTTATAACTTTGGTTATCAGTGGGTTTTTCAACAGGTAGCAAATAAGATTGTTCGTTAAGAGGGTGTCTGCTGCCAACGTACCTATTTTTTCAATTTGAATTTGCATCATTACTACAAAACGAATCATTTTAAAAAAAATTACCTAGTTAGCTTGGATATTAATAAAGAAAAATATACCTTTACTTTATGTAATTATGTTCTCTATATATTCTTGTAGGAAAATAATAAGCATACCCCGATTTTTGACATTTATCTTAAATTTCTAAAAAACTATAAGGCACCTGTAGAGCATTATATTTTTTTATAAATCGAAGATGATCAAAATATCTGGAAAAAAACGATGTAATGTTGCATTAATGCATCAGGTTAAGTTAATAAACCAAAAAAAAAAATTATTTCGCAATGGAGCTGAATGGAAAATAAATGTTGTTTAGGTTAATTTACTAAACCTGAAGCATTAATGCAACGTCACATCATATTTTTCTAGATATTTTTGTCTTATTTAATTTAAAAAAGATTTTTTTCTTATTTTTTCAATAAACTATACATAAGGCATAGAGCAATATATTTTTTTTTAATTAAAGAATACAAAAATATCTTGTGATGTTTCATTAATGCTTCAGGTATAGCAAAGAAACCTAAAAAACATTTATTTTCCATTCAGCGCCATTGTGAATGTGGCAACTTGTTATTGGGTGCGTGTTAAATTAATATTTGACATAGTACCTATTAGTTGCCCGAGAAGCAATATTAAATAAATAAATAAAAATTATTTTCATTTTATTTAATGTATTTCATTAATATACACTAAATTTAATTTAAAGTATTTTTGAAGCTAAGCCCTCTCTTTCCTCTTTTACGTATTTAAAATAACTGAAAATATGATATATTAAATCCGCCAAATAGACAATGCATGTAAATTTATACTAAGAAAAATCGGGCAACGCTCATTCATATTTTTTTTAAATTACTTTTTAAGAAATATTTATTTTAGAATCGCACTTCCTATTTAAGAACTTTTCAAAATGCGATGTTTGGGTTTATAAGACCTCTTAAGAATCCATTGTATGTAACTAGTTCTATTGATTTCTATTCAATTTGTTGTTAATGCCAGTAACTGTCACCCCCATACTTTGACCTCATATTCTGTGGTGATAAATATGTCCTTCTACAACTCATATTGTAAAAGTTCTTACTTCAAATAAATATGTTACATTATTCAAAAGATCGATTATTTCCTTTTTATAAAAAAAATTGTTTAGAAACGTTTTTACTGAAATTCAACAGATGAATTATGTTTTTGTTTCCAATGGAAAATACCTTCGTTTTATTAATCTTAAAGAGAATAAAAACAATCAAAAAGAGAATATTTGATGTACCTACTGTTATTTTATACAATTCCTTTAAAAACTGTAAAACATAATTGTTTTTAAAACCTACACAGAACCACTTGAAAATAAGTAGATTCAGAAAGAAAAAGATAAATTGCTCATTCTTTATATATTTATTTATTTATTTACGGTTACAAACATTCACAATTACAAAATACATTGAATAAGACAATTAGTTACCCATATAACGATGTAATACAAATTTTATAAATTCAGTAATGTACATTTATGATGGTTAATCTGAATTAAAATAATTAAATGGAAAGATTACCAATAGTACTACATGCCAATCATTTTACTTTTCAAATTTATGTTCTCTTACATACATTTAAACAAACGCATACACATACACGTACACACATTAGGAAAAGGATATTAGAATATTAAATTGTGGTCATTGCCTTGCTTCGCACCTTTACAAAATCAATGTTATTAACAGTCCAGTTTGTGAGTGTGGTCAGGAGGAGGAGACTCTTGACCATTTATTTTTCAATTGATTCAACCGTATATCTTCCAACAATTCATTTTATTTCTTCTTCTTCTTCTGCTTTAGTTAGGACTGTATCCTGTTATTCTTGGAGCCTGCTCTTGTGAAGTGGACGTCCAGCTATCCTTCCATCTTTTGGGTGGTCTTCCAGGGGGTCTGCCATTTGTTATCTCCCCATCCGCTGCCATCCTCACCACTCGATCCGAACCCGCTCTCCCCACATGATCTCTCCAGAATCGTCATTTTATTTCAATCTGGTTAAAATAACTTGCATATCCCCAATCAATATATCATATAAGACTCAAACCAGATCACGAAAAAATAATAATAAAACCGTTATACCTTCGCCATCTATCGGGAAGAAGCAAGGGTACTTCAGTGGTGCAAATCCGATAAACAATGGATCACCTGGCGATGGAAGGACGCAACAAATTAATGCACATAGTTCCAAAACGAACGACGACTCTATAAAAGAACACCTATCTAATCTTCACCTCAGTATGAACGATGTGAAAAAACAGGTTGAATTGCAAAATCATAACTTATTAAACAAGATTAATGAATTATCAACGAAACTTAGCTTTGTTGACGAACTTATAGCTGAAAATATCCTTCTCAAACAGAGAATTACTCATCTTGAAGATCGAGTTAGTAATCTTGAACGAAATGATATTAGGGGTGACGTCTCGGGAATTGACTCTATAGCTAACGAGATTGAAGAGAGGATCAAAAGAAAAAGAAACATTATAGTCTGCAATGTACCGGAAAGTCTGGAAGAAAAACATGATGATGCCTTAAAAATGGATAGTGCTGTGATTTATAATATTCTTAAAGCTGCCAATGGTTTAATATCTAATAAAGACTTTAAACTCTTCAGATTGGGGAAAAAGGTCATCAACAAACCCCGCCCCATTAAAGTGATACTCAATAACCATAACTTAGTTGGTGATATTTTCAAAAACATAGTAAACGTACAGAATCCAACCAAAATATATCGTGATCAGACTGTTATACAGCGTAACCAATTTTTAAAATTAAAGGATATTCTTAATGCTAGAGTTCAGAATGGCGAAACCAACCTTACAATTAAATTTATTAATGGCAACCCAAAAATTATAAATAAGTTTCACTCAAAAAACTCCAATGCTATTACCAAAATACCAGAGGTCTAAAAACGAAGCTGAGTGAACTTCGCCTGTCTTTGTCAACTTTTTGCTATGATATTATTATTTTAACTGAGACTTGGTTGAACACTGATATTGACTCCTCTGAATTGGGTTTTACTAATTACAATGTTTATAGATGTGATCGTAATTCACACACTAGTAGTAAATCCAGGGGTGGAGGAGTTTTGATCGCAGTTTTAAAGTCTATTCCTAGTAGAAAGCTACAAATAAATTGCAAAAACTTAGAGCAGATCTTCATATCTATTAAACTACCTCTTGAATCGTTTGTTATTGGTTGTACATACATACCCCCTGGCTCTGACCTAATACTTTTTAAAAAATATCACGAGGTAATTGGGCAATTATTCTCTAAAAACAAACAAAGTAAATTCATTTTAACTGGAGACTTCAACCTTCCTGACTGTACGTGGCAAACTCTTGATTGTTTTGACAATGACCAAAACTATATTGACCTTCAAATTAATAATAATCCTTTTAATGAAAAAGCTGGTGAACTTGTCGATATGTCCAACTTCCTTGGCCTCCGACAAATTAATCCAGTCAGGAATTCTCACGACAGGCTTCTTGATCTTATCTTCGCTTCAGCCCCTAAAAACACTAAGGTGAGCGAGTCTCCTTCACCACTGCTCCCGATCGATACCTACCATCCTCCCCTGGATATACTTATCTTGTCCCAACTTTGTAATTCCGATAAAAATGTACGCATCAAACAGAACTTCCATAGGGTTGATTACTCGGGCATTAATTCATTCTTGAAAAATATTGACTTTTCATTTCTACACACCGTTATGGAATTAAACAATATGACAGAGTTTTTCTACACAAAACTTCAATCTTGTATAGAGTTATTTGTTCCAAAAACAACTATTAAACCCTCGAGCTATCCTAAGTGGTTTAATGTCGAACTTAAGCAATTAATATTAAGAAAGAAACTAGCACACAGAAAGTTTAAAGAGACATCAACCATGGACGATTACGTTTGCTTTTCTATATTGCGCAAAGAATGTTCCACTCTTTCTAAAGTATGCTACAAACGTCATATTGATATAGTTGAGAAATTTCTGCCTTCGGGTTCTCAAGATCTGTGGAAGTTTGTTAACGGGTTGAGGGATGCTCGGATTGACATACCGGCAAATGTTTACTACAATAATCAATGTTCTAAATCAACCCAGGATGCTGCAGACCTTTTTGCATCCTTTTTTCAGAGTGTATACGATCCTCCATTTGCGGGTCCTGTCACCGATTTTTCCTCTACAAAGATAATTGATTTGCCCGGCATAACGATTACACTTGACGAGGTCAAAAGTGCCATCCTTGCTTTAGACACCTCAAAATCGGCTGGTCCTGATGGAATACCTAACATATTTATAAAGAATTGTATAGAAATTATGTCTAATCTGTTACATACCTTATTTAATAAATCCTTAAAAACAGGTATTTTTCCGAGTATCTGGAAGTCCGGCTTCATTAGCCCAATACATAAAAAAGGAGAACTTAATCTTGTGACTAATTATAGACCGATATGCATATTGTCTGCAATTCCTAAGCTCTTTGAATCGATAATTACTAAAAAAATAAGTCAACCGATAAACAACATTATTACTGCTTCCCAACATGGCTTTATACCCAAGAAATCTACACTAACTAACCTAGCATTATATCACAACTACATAGCCAATGTAGTTTCTAGGAGAGTTCAAGTCGATTCCGTGTACACTGACTTCTCAAAAGCTTTTGACAAGGTGTCACATTCCTTACTTCTATATAAGTTACGTGGATACGGAGTAGATGGTATCTTCCTACATTGGCTTAAAAGTTACTTGTGTGATCGTACTCTTAGAGTAAGGATTGGGAATTGCATATCTCAGCCAATACAAGCATCTAGTGGTGTTCCGCAGGGATCGCACTTGGGACCAATTTTGTTCAATTTATTTGTGGATGACATAGTTCAGATCTTCAGAGGTGTTGAAGTCGTGTTATTTGCGGATGACTTGAAAATTTTCAAATCTATTGAAAATATTGAAGACTGTTTAACCATTCAAAACAATCTGTCATCTTTAAGCGAATGGTGTAAACGTAATAAACTTATTTTAAATGCTTCAAAATGTCAAGTTATCCGTTTTCATCGAACTAGATCCCAATTTACCTATAATTATACTATTGACAATGTTATTCTTGACAGCGTTACAAACTTGAGGGATTTGGGAGTCACATTATCTGAGGATCTGACCTTTAATTAACATATAGAGGAGGTCGTTGGTAAAGCTATGAGGGTGTTGGGCTTCATCACGAGACTGGCAACTGATCTTAAAAAAACTGAATCATACAGGTTACTATTTGTTTCTTTAGTCAGACCATTATTGGAATATAATTCTGTAATCTGGTCCCCCTACTACAATGTTCACTTAAATCATATTGAAAGGGTCCAGAGAAAATTTTGACGATTTATAAATTATAAAAAGGGGATTCCAATAGAACACATCAATTACTCAGATCTAATGCTAGAATTTAAACTTTTAAATCTTGACGTTAGAAGAAAGGTTTTTGACCTTTCCTTCTTACACAAAATATTGAACCATGCTATAGACTGTCCTGAACTCCTTAAACTCATCAACTTTAATGTTCCGGCTAAAACTACTAGACAGTGTGTTATGTTTCGTGAGAGCCATTCTCTAAATAATTATGTCTACCACTCCCCAATACCAAGGCTACATAGACTTGGTAACATTGTGGGAAGTCACTCCGATGTTTTTGCCGACGATTTTTCTTCCTTCAAAGCAAAAATTGTAAATTTTCTTTCTTTAAACTCTTGTATTTGAATAAAAATAAGCTTTCAAGCCTTTAGTGTATTTAAATAAATAAAATTAATTAATTAACATTTTAACTCATGTAATGTAAATCTAGTAATCGTTGTGTCTGGGTTTTTTTTTTGTATTTTTTTATGTATTTTGTTTTTAAATTGTGTATAGTATATTATTATGGATATTATTTATTATTATGTTTGTTATAAATTTGCATTGTTGATATTATTGATATTATTATGTTAGTGTAAATTTACTTTTATTTTATAATTCAAAGTTTTAATCATTATATATTTCGCGCTAGGTTGGGAATTGGATTTTAATGTTAATTTATTTATTTACAGAAGGGTGCTCCGGTCTAGAAAGGCACTAGGTGATAACCTGTCGCCTGTTCCCCAAATCCAACGCGAAATGATGTCGCGTGTGTACTCGATCCTGCCGTGCGTAACTCGGTAATTAGTTGCAAGCTAATTAAAGAACGTTACACAGCAGAATGAGGTACCCACGCCACACCATAAAACATTTATAAATTTATCATATGAAATATAAATTAATTGATATTACAGACAGGTATTAAAATAGTTTGAATTTGACTTACGTGTTTATTTGATAGTTTGACTCTAATTATAATTCAAGATTGGTATATACTTCAATAATTGACTATTAAATAATTTAAATAAAATAGATCGATGAATGCGCGGAATCGAAATGTGAGTCGAGCAGAGTGACGATCTACCGCTGGCCTTGGTTAAACTGAACGACGGGAACGCGATGTGCAGGATCTTAAATAGCCGGCTGACGTCCCCCTACTCCTTGAAGTGGGTGGTCAACTCGGCTGGTTGCACCCGCTACATCACCCCCCTGCCAGCTGGATAGCGCCACCCTGGTCCGTTCCTCAGCATTTCCTCTGATTGTCTGTAACAATGACATGTGTTTTTTTTTAAATACAAAAAAATTTTATATTGGTTACCTGAAATGGCATTACATATATATATATATATAGCAGTTTATTTTACTAATAAAAATTTAGAGGTCATATATTTATCATGTTCTTATTTCTATACTTATACATTTCTAAAAAAAAATATTGTTTATATTAACTTGTTCAATGTACTTTTTTATATGTACTGTAATTTGAACAAGAAGATAAAATTACAATTAAATTTACATTTCTATACAGCATTTTCTTAGTATACAGCATTTTCTTATTATACAGCATTTTCTTAGTATACAGCATTTTCTTATTATACAGCATTTTCTTATTTTGATTTGGTCAAGTTGGAATTTTATAAGATTTTATATTCAAATATTAGTTGCATATTGACCAAATTTTTTATCTATATTGAATACATATTACAATTACACAAAAATTAAAAATAGAAATTATTCAGGTTATAAAAATGATTAAAAATTACTCAGCTTAGAAATATTTGTAGCTGGTGAATCGCTCCGGGAAATATACTCGTCTTCCGGCTCTAGTGGTTGTATGTGGTTGCCGTTCTGTGGTGGCATCTGGAGTGTCATCTGAAGTGTCATCTGAAGTGTCATCTGGCGTAGTGGCTTGGTGCGTCTGTGGCGTGGACGTCCATCTCTGTTCTGTAGAGGTGGTGTGTCTACTGCTTGGTTCTACGCCGTAGTCTGTGTTCTCGTTCAGGAAGAATGCTGGTTTGAGTCTGTCCAATGATACTTGTTTGTTTTTACCATTAATTGTGATGGTAGCCGTTTTGTCATCCTTCTTTATTAACAAGTATGGTCCGTCATATGGTTTTTGTAGAGGTCGTCTCACAGCATCATGTCTTAAGAAGACATATTTGGTGTTTGCCATTTGTTTGTGCACAAATGTTTTTTTTCTCCCGTGATTTGCTATTGGGATAGGTCGGATTTCTGACATTGTTTGCTGTAGTTTATGTCCATAGGTGTTTTGCTCCTCAGGTGGTCCATCTTCGAAGAAGTCTCCGGGGAGTCTGAGGGTTGTTCCGTATGTCATCTCTGCTGGTGTATAGTCTGACCCCTCCTTGATTACGGTTCGTAGTCCTAGGAGTGTCAGTGGTAATGTCGTCGACCATGATATGTTTCCTGCGGCCATTAGTGATGTTTTTAATGAGCGGTGCCAACGTTCGATCATCCCATTCGATTGTGGGTGGTATGCAGTCGTTCTGTTATGTATTATTCCGAGCTTATTCATCAGTTTATTGAATAGTGAGCTTTCGAATTGGCGGCCTTGATCGGTCGTGATTGAATTCGGGACGCCAAATCTTGCTATCCAATTATACATGAGAGCGTCTGCAACGGTTTCTGCAGACATGTCTTTTAATGGGATCGCTTCGGGCCATCTTGTGTAGCGATCAATTATCGTCAGCAGGTATATGTAGTCTCTGGATGGAGTTAGCGGCCCCACCAGGTCTATGTGTATATTCTTGAACCTTCCATCTGCTGGTTTGTATTGTTTCAAAGGTGTTACAGTGTGGCGATGAATTTTCGAAGTTTGGCATTCGATGCAGTTGTTCACAACATTTTTTACTGTTTTGTCAATGTTGGGCCAAATATATTTATGTTTTAATAACTTTGATGTTGTTTTTACTCCGGGGTGACTTAATTTATGTACTGATAGTATTACTTCTTCTCGCATTGTGATTGGTACATATGGTCGTAACGTGTTGGTTGAGATGTCACACCATAACATTTTGTTAGTGTTAGGTATTGAGATTTTCTTTAGTGATAGAGATGAATTTTCCTGCATTTTCTTGAGCTCTTTGTCTGTGAGTTGTTCTCTTGCCATTTTAATATAGTCGATGTTTGATGTTATTTCTATCTCTTCGATTCTTGATAGAGTATCTGCGACTATGTTTTCTTCGCCTGATATGTGTTTGATGCGCGTGGTGAATTGACTTATATAATCCAGCTGTCTTTCTTGTCTAGGAGAGTTGAGCTTGATTTTATTAAAGGCGAAAATTAACGGTTTGTGGTCGGTGATTATTACAAAGTTTCTTCCTTCTATTTGTGGTCTGAAATATTTAATCGCCTCGTAGATGGCGGTGAGTTCTCGGTCATACGTACTGTATTTTTCTTGTGCGCTATTAAATTTTCTGGAGAAAAATGATATAGGTTGCCAGCTGTTATCCGTTTTTTGTTGAAGTGCTGCGCCCATGGCGTGATCTGATGCGTCGACCATTATTGCTATCTCTGCCGAGGAGTTTATGTGTACGAGTAGTGCGGCTTGTGTCAAATCTTGCTTACATTTGTCGAACGCTTTTTTTAATTCAGTTGTCCATTGTAGTTTTCTTTTATCATTTTTGGTGTACCCTTTTAATTGGTCGAATAATATTTTTTGCGTTTCGGCTGCGTTTGGCAAAAATTTTCTATAAAAATTTAGCATGCCCATGAAACGTCGGAGTCCTTTTGCGTCCTTTGGGGGTTCAATTTTTATTATTGCTTCCACTTTTTCTGGTATTGGTGTACTTCCGTTTTTGTTGATTCGGTAACCCAAAAAGTGTACTTCTTCTACGCCGAATTTGCATTTATCCTGGTTGATAATTAATCCGTTTTCGGATAATCTTTCGAAAAGTTTGTCGAGATGCTTCTCATGCTCGTTTATGTTTCTGGAGGCGACCAGAATGTCATCAATGTACGTGAAGACGTATTCTAGGTCCCTTGTTATGTTATGTAGATGTCGTTGAAATGTTTGTGCGGCGTTGGACAGTCCTGGTGGCATTTTCGTGAATTCATACAGTCCAAATGGTGTTAGTAGGGCGGTTTTTTGGATGTCTTCTTCTTCCATGTTTATTTGGTTATATGCTCTTGAGAGGTCTATTTTAGTGAATATTTTTGCATCGTGTAGTTTATGTGAGAAGTCTTGAAGTTGTGGAATCGGGTACTTGTCCGGTTTTGTTATTGAATTTAGGCGTCGGTAATCTCCACACATTCTATAATTTCCATCTGGTTTTTTTACCATATGCAAAGGGCTTGACCAATTGCTTTTCGAAGGGCGACATATTCCCTGTTCGATCATATATGCGAATTCCTTTTTTGCTATTTCTAATTGTAATGGGTTGAGCCTTCTCATTTTGGTTGTGACGGGTGGTCCTCTGGTTTGAATGTGATGAGTAATATTTGTTTTTGATCCTTTTTGTGCCATATCTGCTCTTGTTAAACTTGGGTATTTTCGTATAATTTTTTGGAATTTTGATGTTGACTGTACTGTTGCTATGTCTATAACACTTGTTCTATAGACGGTTCCTTTGCTTGTCAACCCTGTTTTTTTATCAATGAGTAATTTTCTTTTTAAGTCCACCAATATATCATAATTGGTTAAGAAATCTGCCCCTATGATCGGCTTGGTTACGTCGGCGACTATAAATTTCCATTTGTGATTCCGGCGTAATCCGAGATTTAAGTTGATAATTCGGTGTCCATATGAAGGTATTATTGTTCCATTTGCTGCGTAAATAGGAGTGATGATACTGTCTGTAGCGATGGTTGCCTTGTCGTTTTTTAGGTATCTTGGTATGATGCTTATTTCGGCTCCTGTGTCGATAAGGTATTGCACGCCCGTGATTATATCTGGTAGAAAGAGACGATGCTTCATTTGCGACGGTGTTGTCTCACACACCTGTCGCATTTTTAGTTTTCCGGATGGTTATAGGTGCAAGGCTGTCGACAGTATTTTGCTTGACTTCCATATTTTTGATGTGGTATACATATATCCAGCGGCTTGACGTTATCGTTATTATTATTACGCGTTTGCTGATAGTTGTTATTATTATTATTATTTGACATTTGTTGGAAGTTATTGTTATTATAATTGTATTTAAAATTGCGTTTGTTTTGCCGATTATAATTATTATTATTATTATATTTTTGATATCTATTTGGGCTTGTGGATCTTGATCTTGAATGGTCGCGTTGATTATTTCTGTAGAATGGTCTTGATTGCCTCTGTTGAATTTCAAGTCCCATTATTTTGTCGGTTAGCATTTGTATTTGTTGCTGCATTGTACAAAGTAGGTTTACTGTGCTTTGGTTGCTTGTTGCTGAGTTGCTCAATGAAGAAGTTGATGGTAGGTTTACTGCTTGAACGTCAGTTCTACTGTTGACTTCCATTATTCTGTCTGCTGTTGTGGCTAGTACTGTGACGTCATCTGTATTAATGGCTGAAATTATTTCTTGTATACGATGAGGTAGTCGTTCTATCCATAATCTTGTAATTAACGTGTTGTTATTTAATGTTGGTCCAGCTAGGCTTTTCATCCTTCGCAATAGTTCTGATGGTGTCTTGTCTCCTAATTGTATTCCATGGAGTAATTGCGTGAGTCTTCTCTCTTCAGACTCTTGTAGACGGTTCAGAAGTGTGAGTTTGAGGTTTTTGTATTTATCCATACTTGGCGGAAATTGTATGACGTCAGCGACGCATGACATGGTTTCTGGATCTAATGCGGCTAATACATGATTATATTTGGATTCATCCTTAGTTATTCTTGCGTTTGAAAATTGGGCTTCTATGGTGAAAAACCATAATTGTATCTGATGTCTCCATACGCTTGGCAATTTGATGTTTGTTGAATAAATTTCGGTTGCTTGGTCTTGTGACGATTGTTCTGTATTTTCTTTGTCCATGATGTTCATTTTATCGTATAACATTTGATGTGAGTTACATATATTCTTCAAGTTGTATTACAGTTTATAAATATAAATAAAAATAAAAAAAAATATTATAACTATTTTTTTTAAGAAAATAAAAAATAAAAATATTTTTATAGTTGTTTTAAACTAAAATATAATTTTTTGTGTTTTATTTATTATGATATTATCAGTATATTATAATTGAAGTTGCTTTGTTTTAATTGTATGAATTGTAAATTGTAAATATTTTTAGAGTTTATTTTTGTTCGATGCTTATAAGGTCTCTTGTTTGTGGACGTTCCTATACGTATATATGTTTGTTGTTATTGTGATTAGGTAACTATATTTAAAAAAAATTTAAAAAAATAATTTATTTTTTATTTAATATATTCAGCGTAAAGTATTTAAATGCTTTGTTTTTAAATAGGATATAATTTTTCATTAAATTTAAATGTATATTTGATTTAATAATTTAAAATGAATAAATGTTTAAACGTTTTTAATCTGAAATAAAAGTACAAGTTATGTATATATTATCAATGGGATATATTATATTACGTTTCGCTGGCTAACAAATGTTGGTGGCGAATAGTCCTAGATTCATGCGTGATTCGTCGCGGTGTTAGATTTTGGTATTTCGTTTTTACGCCTACGTACCCGGTATTGTCTCGGTGTACAATGTCGCGGAGTGGAATATATTTTTCGATGATGTTTACTTGATATTTCTATAGATTATTAAATTATGTTATGATTTCGTATTTAATATTCGTTTTTTTATACTTTTGTTAATATGACTGCGTTCGTACTTTATTATTATTCGATATAATATTTCTATTTTATTTTAAAATAAATATTTTTGTTACATTTACATTTATTATCTTTCTTATTTTTTTGTTTCAAATGTGCACGGCACTGTACGCTCAATGGAATATGATTATTGTATGTACTTCGAATATATTTAATGTTTCGTTTCGAGCTTCGATTTCGTGATTTTTTTCGTGGAGAATATTTTTATTATTATTACCTCGGTTACATATTTTAAATTTACACTATAGGATTCTACCTATTTCATAAGTAGGTATCAGATAATGTATTCCGATTGATGTTCGGGAAGATATTATTATTGTAATTTTTTACAGGATATTTTTTTTGGATATATTTTTACTACCGCAAAATAATATTAAAAATAATATTTTTGGTTAATTTTGTTACATGTTTTTATTATCGCGATAAAAATGTGCGCGTCATGGTAAACAAGTTTTTTTTTGTGACATTTTTTAGACAATAATTTTATTTTACATTCCGTGTAACATTTATGCGTTATTTTTAAGCAATAATACTAAAATTTATTTACCTACGTATTTACTTTACAGGTTAATAATTTGTCTTGTAGGTATTTAAAAATAAGGATTTGACGTGAATTTTTAGATAGATATTTTATTTTTATTTCTGCAATGATTTTATGTTACTGCAAATGAATTTACTTTGGCTTTTTTAAATAATAAAATGTGGTTTTTACTTATCTTTTTATGCGTGCTGTTTTTGCGCATAATACATGCTTCTTTAGGTTCTTTATTTTTATATTTTTATCTTTTTTAAATCTCCTTTAGTTTTTTTTGGTATTCCTTCCGTTATTTTACCTCCGTTTGGTAGTTTTTTTGGTCCGTTTTAGCGTAGTATTAGCTCATGAAAAAAAAATAAATACACATTATTATATATTTTTACAATTAACATAGGGAAATATTTTTCAATTTTTGGTAGGTATTTATTTAGCATATATTTATTCAATACCAGTTTCGATATTTTAGTTTTGAATACGACAATATAACTAATTATAATACTTATAATTACGTTATAAATGTGTTTTTTTTAATGGTTTATAACAATTAGGGATAACATACTATTACTGCGTATGTTTTACTGCGTAGGGTTCAGTCCAACCAGGTCCAATAACCGAAATAATTATTATTCAATAAAATTTTAATCTCTGTCGTATGAGTTTAGAATGTGCAAAGTGACTAGATAATTGTTATTGAACGAATATTATAATTTGTTCTTGATAACAGATTATCGTTTGTTACACAAAAAAAAATTATTATCACAAATTTGATGTCATGTGCTCAATATAAATTTAAATCGACAAAATTGCAACAGAGATGGGGCTTTACCAGTTTTACACACTATTTTACAAATATTATCTTTACACAATAAATATACCTGTTCTGCACGCTCGGTGGTCACCAGTTTTCGCGCTAGGTTGGGAATTGGATTTTAATGTTAATTTATTTATTTACAGAAGGGTGCTCCGGTCTAGAAAGGCACTAGGTGATAACCTGTCGCCTGTTCCCCAAATCCAACGCGAAATGATGTCGCGTGTGTACTCGATCCTGCCGTGCGTAACTCGGTAATTAGTTGCAAGCTAATTAAAGAACGTTACACAGCAGAATGAGGTACCCACGCCACACCATAAAACATTTATAAATTTATCATATGAAATATAAATTAATTGATATTACAGACAGGTATTAAAATAGTTTGAATTTGACTTACGTGTTTATTTGATAGTTTGACTCTAATTATAATTCAAGATTGGTATATACTTCAATAATTGACTATTAAATAATTTAAATAAAATAGATCGATGAATGCGCGGAATCGAAATGTGAGTCGAGCAGAGTGACGATCTACCGCTGGCCTTGGTTAAACTGAACGACGGGAACGCGATGTGCAGGATCTTAAATAGCCGGCTGACGTCCCCCTACTCCTTGAAGTGGGTGGTCAACTCGGCTGGTTGCACCCGCTACATATACTTGTTGTTTTTTTATATAGGCTCTCAAGCCGTAAATTTGAAAAAATTAAATTAAATTAAATATATAATGTCTATTCAAAATTTTAAATAAACATACATATTATTACTTAACTTCTTAAAGTCAAATAACATCCAACTACATATATAATTAATTTATTTTCAACAAATTCAACGAAATTATGATATTATCACCAAGGAAAAAATTACTCACTCTAGGGTGAATTGCCATTAAACAAAAAAAAATTAAGTTGCTTTGTAGACATCGCTTAAATACCCCGGATAATCAGAAAAATGTATCAATTTCCACAGTATGTATTAAATAAAGAGCAATCTCTTATGATAATTTTTTTTGTCAGCAACATGTTCATAATATTCACACACGAGGCAGTCGCTTCTCTAACTCTTTTACTAACACAGCAGCCCGGCTGCGGGACAATCTTCCAAATTCTGTGTGGCCACCTTCTTACAACCCCTTTAAGAACAGAATTTATGTTTTCCTGAGCAGATTACCAACCCTCTCCAACGCTACATAGCGCGATGAATGTGATAGGTGTGGACAGATTTAATATTTTGAACAACTCGTAATACAATACTAGTTGCATGTAACACATGAGATCCAACTGTCGATAGCGATAGTATGTATAGTTGAAGAATATGTACCAAACTATAAACCCATAAATACAAATTATTTATTATTTTATGATATTTAGTTTTCTATACAACACATGTACCTAGGTAGTCAAGATAGGATAGTATGGAGGTCAGTCTTTTTTTCCTACCCGGAATATGAAAACAGCATGATGGTATATGTATATTGTATGTTTAGAGATGAAGTATCAAACTATTAAGTCTTCTTTGATATTGTGTATAGGTGACTACCATACAAAATGTATGAAGCGATGTCGTCACTAAATTCAATTTTTAAAAAAATTGTTAAAAAAAAATTGAGATCTTCTACTACAATGTTAATATTTTTTATAGAAAATTAAATTATCTAGTTGGGGTATTTCGGCTTTTTTCGATAATTGTAAAAGTTTTGGAAATATAGGCAGTTAAACTCATAAATTTATCATAAAAAAAATATTTTTCTTAATAAAAAATGTTTGAGAAACTCTGGATTTTTTTTGAAAAAACTAATTTGAGATTTTGTATTTGTCTATGTTTGTACCAATTTTCAGCGTTCTAGCGTTTATGGTTTCTGAGATATATGGAAAAATAAAATAAAAATTCAAAAGTTGATAACCCCTGACTGAAACAAAAATTCAAAATTCCGAGTATAAACGTTTTGTAGGCCTGTAACTGTTTATATATTCTGAAATTTTAGGCTCTGTAAATTGAGCGGATCAAAAGTTATAAGGGGGGGGGGGACACACACAGACACACACACACACAGACACACGAAATGTTCTACTCCGAATTCTGAGTAAATCCGTGTATGGAACATATATGCTGCGAAGCCTCTAAGTTGGTGTTTTTTGACTTCAAAGTTGGAAAAGCCGTGAAAAAAGTAGACCTCTCCATACAATTCTCGCGTATTCTGGCTTGATACATTGTCGATATGTTAAGAGAACAAAGTTCTCCTGAACAAATCGACAGTTGGATTATCAAAAATTCTTTCTCCTCTAGTCCTTCTACCAATCAAACCCATTCCACACATATCCCGCCCCTAATTACGCCCCCCCCCAACCTCCAATCACATAGCTTTGTATTATTTGTTCATTTGTCTGAAGAGGAAACGGCTAATTCCGATATATATTACGTGGTTATATAGAATATAAAAATATTTTTCTTTTATAAATATACAATTTAATCAACTTCGTCGTCAGATATAAAAAATAATAAATTCTATCAATATGCCAGGTTTTCAGATACTTCAATAATCGATTTGTAGCTATCTTTGTATATTTTTTAATTTAAACAGAGGGTTCTGAACGTATCTTTTGTTAAAATCACAATTCAACTCACCGTTATCAATTTTACCCTGTCGAATTCTGTTGTCAATAACAATCATTATGTAATTATTTAATTTGAATAACATTGAAACAACGTACAACTTTAGTCGGAATTCTACATCGGACCATTAGGTAGATAACTTTTTTAACATATCGCGTAGAATATTTTCCAGGAAACAC
This sequence comes from Molanna angustata, assembly GCA_963576475.1. Taxonomy (NCBI): domain Eukaryota; kingdom Metazoa; phylum Arthropoda; class Insecta; order Trichoptera; family Molannidae; genus Molanna; species Molanna angustata. The sequence goes on along the minus strand of OY754976.1, from coordinate 23,148,107 downwards.
TACAACATTTTCAACGATATGTACATATATAATGCTGACGTTACTGTTTTCGCGTACCTGTTAATAGAAATCAATTTAAATCTATATATTAGTATAGGGTCACAATTTCTAAGCATTTTTTTTTTGTATCCTCAACTTGGGGTGAAACTTGAGATGAGATAAACGTTACTTTCTTAATAAAATTCATAACTATTCACACATAAGAGGATTTCGCAGTTTCATATCCCACTCCAAAGAGGACGTCATAAGACTTAAAGGCCCAAATCATAAAATAATTCTCGAGACCGTTCTCCAAATGTGTCATCTCAAGACCATCTTGAGATCATGCTCGAAAATCCGTATTAAAAGTAAAATACGATCGCCGTCTCATTCGAGAAAGCGTACTCGAAAAAAATGTGGATGCAGCTCTATAAATAAGTACTTTTTCTCGCGAATGGCAATAATTTCTGTGTTGTTATGTTGGTAGTAACGAGTAGGAATAGCTATTTATAGATATTTTGACAATTCGTTCTCTTGGTAATCTTCGAAAGTGCAGAGAAATTTATACGTCATAATACTATGATACTTGATTAAATAGTGAAAATGTCGACCATTTCATTTGGAAGAGGAACAAAATACTTCTTCTTTTATCTGTCATATAGCATACCTATTACGGGAATGTGTGTACCTACAGTCAATATTTACAGGAAAAGCAGCCATTTCAAAATATGATACAACATGCATAGAATAACATGATATTTACTGGATGTACCGGAAATTTTATGAAATCTTACAAAATTTAATTCACATAGTTAGTTTATGAATGATTGTATGTAAATTACCCCCGGAAGTTTCTATTTATTTATTTTATTTTATTTATATAATTTATGTACATGTGTACAAAGGCAGGTTTATTGCCATAAGGCAATTTCTTCCAACCAACCCGAGCAACGTGAAGTCTCTTAGTTAAATTGGTACAGTACTAATTAAGTGAGAAATAAATTGATAAAAAATAACATAAAAGAGTAAGAAATATAAAAAAAAATTACAAAGAGAAAAAAATGAAAAGAGAGTTTAAAAATAAAAGAATAATAAAAATAACACTGATCATAGCAATGAGGAAAAGGAGGTTACGGAAGGATATAGAAGGAATTTAGGAACTATTTGACAAATAAAGTTTTTTTAATTTACCTTTAAATATTAGAATGGATCTAAATAAGATTCTTGATCCAACAATGTAAACGTCAAAATAGTAATTAATGCGAAATTCGTCCGTGTGTATATGCGTCTCTTTTTCGTGTAAAGCGCTGTCTCATTCCCTCTCATTGAGACCGTTCTCAAGACAGCGGGATAGCTGTCTCGAAGCAATTTCAACTCTTTTATACATTTTGAGACCGGTCTTGAGATCAAGCTCAGTGATAGTTGTTTCTTTAATACCATTTTGGTTGAGAATGTGTTCGCAAGACCAGTCTCAAGCTAGAGAACTAATCTATAATTCGGGCCTAAGTCCTGCTCATCCTCGGAGCGCCTGCTCGTCGGACAACACAAGGACCTCCATCAAGTAGATTTCATACCTCTGCCACTAAGCGGCCAACTCCAACCGTGGGGACCCGCTAAGTAAACTTTGATCAAGCACCGACAAGTCGCTGATGGGGGGGCTCCCCTATCCCTTTCAGAACTACAAATTTTGATCTCCTACCCCACTCCATAGGGAACGTTTCAGACGTTGTAGTTCTTTTTATCGCCGGAGCGACTGCTCATCGAACAACACAAGGAACTACTATCAAGCACATTTCACCACTAAGAGTCCAACCACAATCGTGGAGGCCCGCCAGTCATGGCGAGGGTCTTCCTTCCCAACAGTTATATCACAATAATACTAATGCAAGATATACAATACTTAATACAGACACAGATCTATGAAAGGGCGATTTGAAAAATGCTACGCACCGCTCGCTAACATCTGTCAATAATGCCTCGCTCACACACATCATACGTGTATCTTACAATTACAATGTTTAAATGGGGATCATTTTGAAAATCGTACTGACTATGGAATTTTTGCTTCTTCTTCTTCTTCAGCCCTGCTTTGTCCAATGATGGACATAGGCCTCCCCCTGAAACCTCCACAGCTTCCTATCTTGAGCAGACCGCATCCATCAGTCTCCAGCCACTCGTCTTATATCATCAGACCACCTTGTTTGAGGCCTTCCAACATTTTGCCATTCTAGCACTTTCTTAGCCCGTCTGGAGTCTGTGGTTCGGGCGACATGTCCTACCCATCTCCACTTCTGCTTGGCAACCTTTTGGACAATGTCGATTATTTTAGTTTTTCCTCTTATCTACAAGTTTTTCTATCTCTTAACGAAATACCCAGCATTCTCCTTTCCATGGCTCTTTGGGTTACTGCTAAATTATGTAGAATTTTATTTGTAAACACAAGAGTTTCACAGCAATACGTTAGTATCGAGAGAACGCAAGCGTCAAAGACTATCTTTTTAAGACAATTGGCGTGCTTCGGAGACTTGAGGATGTAAGAGAGTTTACCAATCGCAATTTGCCCTCTGTACAACTCAAAAACAAGGTAAATCAATTAATATTGCTAACATATGTGAGAAGTACATTAATTTAGACCTTATGAGTTTTATAAAGGAATTCGTTATTTCCTTTTGTGTGATTTTATATATTTATTAAATGCTCTCACTTTTAAATGAGTTTTGTAATTTTATTTAAATGTGTTTACAATAAACCTCCAAATCTTCAAAATTAGAAGTTAAATTAAGTAATTTAATATTATGGTAGGAATTTATTGATGAAAAAGCATTATTTTATCTATAGTTGAATTTACCAAAAGATTTTAAAATGAACTCGCATACAAAAAATAATGTTTTTCGTCATAAAAGTACGTAAAATCATTATTATTTATTAAATAAAAACATGTACAATGTAAAATGTTTGGTAAAATTTGCAAAGGCAACAACCCACTCGTTTTTATTTTTATATATTCAGTGCTTTTAAAACCTATACTTTTAATCTCTAAAAAATATATGAAATCTTTTAAAACCTTCAAAACTACACTCAGCGCCCAATATTCTTACTTCATAAATTTAAATCTCTTAATAATTCTTTAAAAACTTCAAAATAAACTCTGGGGTGTATCTTAAGCCACAGTAAGCTATTCAAATGTTAAGTCTATTCAAAAAGTTAAATTTTGTAGTCCTATGTAATCAATGACACTGTTATTTGGCACTTTCTTTAAACTACTACGAAGATAAAGTTGCGAATTTAAAATAGGGGGATGATTTACCACTGAAAACTTTTTCATACTCTTGTCCACTAACTCTATTGGCGATACCGTGTCAACACTAAAATAAGCAGAATCTAAATTAAATTCTTTGCATTGAACATTCGTTAAATCTTCAATTTCAATAACATCTCTGTGTATTTTAACGAAAGTTGGATATCAATTAGATGAGATTTTTTTTATGTAGGTATGTTCAACGATTTCTTTTTACCACGTTGACCGATTTCGATTATTCTTTTTTCATTAGAAAGGGGGTATCTTCTGAATGGTCCCATTTCAATTTGGTAAACATATGATAAAGAGATCCATGATAAATTCACCTAGTTCTTCAATTTGCAGTTTTATTTTTATTTTATTTCGTTTTACAAAGTTCAAACAGCCAAATTCATATAATATATACAAAAAATGAGTTACCAGCATATAGACCAGTGAAGACTCCAGACATTACCAAATATTAAACATTTTTATAACTAGGTAAGAATTAATTAATCAATGAATAAATAAAGAAATGACTCAAGAAATAAATCAACCAATAAACAAATTAATGAACAAATACTCAATTAAACAAATAACAATAGAAATGAAATTAAGTGAAGTAATAAATAAATCAACCAATAAATAAATTAATGAACAAACACTCAATTAAACAAATAACAATAGAAATGGAATTAAGTGAAGTAATAAATAGTGTTGGCTTGGAGACCGAGAACGACAGTCAGAGGTGTTGGAAGACCGCCAATGAGATGGAGAGATGACATCAGCCGTCATGCTGGTGCCAATTGGTTGCTCAGAGCACAGGATAGAGTGGCGTGGAAGGAGATGGAGGAGGCCTTCGTCCAGGAGTGGACGGGATTGGGCTGAGAAGAAGAATAAATAAGTCAAGAAATAAATCAACCAATGAATAAATTAATGAACAAATACTCAATTAAACAGCAGCAGTTCAGCCATAAGAGCTCTTTACAACATTGTCCAATTTTAATAATATTTTTAAATTTAGAGAGTGCTTCGGAAATGATCAAGTAGGTATATGAATTTCATTGAGTTATGATGTTAAAGTATCAATCTCTTGTACAATTGTCTGCAATCAATAATAATTCTTTACCACGTCGTCCGAATTCTATGATTCTTTTTTCATTATAAAGAGATTACTTCTGGTGTGGTTCAGTATAAACTAAGCCAAGAGATTTGTTGATGGGAATCATGAGAAATCATGAAACTTAATTTGGGAAAGATTTGATTATTATTGTATACTCGATTTGTATGAAAGATAATATATTATGTATGATTTGGGAATCCTGTGATTCATATTAATTACACCAACATAGTTAACTAGTCTCTTTCTAAAGCTCTAAAATAAAAATCGCGTCAGAGATTGGATTTATGACAGGTATTATGGCGGACATTGGGATCTGGTTGATCTGTTTTGTGTGAGCCTATATGTTTGTTGAGGTATAATGATTGTGATTGCAGAAAGTTGAGATTGTGTACATATTTAGTGTGGAAAGGGAAAAATCACCTGGTTCATAATTGCATATAATTGTCAATAAAAATTGTACACTGCTAGCCCTAGAACAGGATTTCCTAGTTGGGCAGCAGTATATCACGAATTTTTATATATCACTAATGTTTTTGTGTTTATGTCAATTCAATAGAAGTTTTCATTTTTGTCGTGGTTGTTAAATTCATGATTAAAATTATTCAATAATAATTATATAAATATAAAAGATGGGTCGGTTGCAGAGCAACTGTTCGTTGGACTTGCAATCCTGTAGAACCTCGACCTCGACCTATTTCTTTCACCTATAATAACACAAGTATTTTCTTTTTTAGAGAACGTATGATGAAGAAATAAAATATTTGATTTCGAGTAATGAATAAAGTATTTGATATGCTTTGATTTTATCTGGAACTCATGCGAGTCATATCAAATACATCTACACACCTGACGACATTGATCTATTACCCCTTCTCTATGGTTTTGAATTGTCAAATTGATTCGGGAATAGTTTTTTTGACATATTATATTATGACGGTTTATTCGATCTTTTTGATCTATTTTATGTGAGCTATGTGCCTGATTTGATGTTTTTTTGAAGTAGTGTTAATTAGTAATTGGTACAAACTTAGATTATATATGATAAGTACAAAGTATCTTGATTAGAGTGCCTACCTAATATATGTAGAGCGGAAACAATCATAACCCAGTTCACAAGTGTATTGTCACTATACATTTTTAAACTGCTACCGGGAAAATGGGCCTCTACAGGGCTCGTGCGCTTGCTAAATATCCATATTTTAGCCTTTTTGTGAGTGAAAAAATATGGACATGAGGAAAAGTCGCAGTCACCTACCCCACTCCATAGAGAACGTTATAGAACTAAGTGTTCTGTTCATCCCCGGAGCGTCTGCTCGTCGGACGAAACAAGAACTACCACCATGCATATTTCATACCACTGCCACTAAGAGTCCATCGAGGGAGATCGCGATCCACTTCCACGCCGGCGACGCTATAGAGCCCATTGGCCCTGTTCGCCACCGGACGCAGCCGCAACATCGGACAAACACAAAATATCCACCATCCATCGGGTTCAACCACTGCCCCCGAGAATCCAACCACACACGTCAGGGCCTCCGATTGGTCTCGAAATCGGCCGCTAAGAACACTCCGTTTCAAGTCGGAGGGGCTTGTAACCCGACCCCTCGGTCCTCGTGTTGGCGTCCGAAGGTTCCGCGGGCTAACACCGGGGGCATCCGACGCAATCATCACCTGTCAGATTTGACGTCTAGTTGTCAACACAGGATGTCTGACCCGACGTCTGCGCCGGCGGTGTGCCCGAACCACACAACAACATTCGCCACAGTTTGACGAGTAACTGCCGAGCGAGACTAGAGGCGTCCGTCCTGCTCTTCTCTAAGTACAGAATTGACGAGGGCACAACAGCGTCGGCCGCCCACCCCCGCCTTTACTGTCTAGGCCCTTAGAGCCGCAACCTAGGCCCATTGCAACCTAGGCCCACTAAGAGTCCAACCACACTCGTGAAGGCCCGTGAATCATAGCAGGGGTTACCCTCCCAGCAGCTCCACGAACAACAGACTGCCACAGGGAGCCTTCGCCACGCCCGTAGTACTTTCAGTTCTTCGATTTCCACACCAGGCGCACCGTAAGCTGCACCTGTCTCGTCATCAACACGGGTACCGCCGAGTGGGTCGTGCCGACCAATCATCACGGGGGGGCTCCTCCACCCCTTAGTACTCATGTTGGCGAATTTCAGGTACACCACCGGACAGTACTTTCAGTGCTTCGATTTCCATCGCCCGATGATGCAGACTTACTCATCGCCACGTTTGATGAGTCACCGCCGAGCGAGGCATTAAGGCGTCTGCCCTGCTCTTCCATAGGTAAGAATTGAAGAGGGTACTGACCTGTTACCAAGAATCCCAGGGTGGGGCTGCAGCCACCCTCAACTTTACTGGCTAGGCCCCTATGGCCGCAACCTAGCCCCAAATGTTTTACCACTTAATATGCGTTTAAGAATCTCCTGTCTATCATTGGTCTTCATTAAGCCAATCATAAGATATTAAAGAAAAGTCCATAATTTATGGGATCTCAAACTCTCAAACCTGGTTTTCTCTGATTTACATATATTCACTTAACTACCGATTTATCCCGATACGCGTTCATATATGAATTACCTGAAAAAAAATCAATAAACGGAGAGGCTAAAGACATGACTAAAGACTATATTTAATTTCATGATTATATTTCAATAAGGACACATATTATGTTCGAAAATTAGTTATTGATATTTTCAGAAACATTTCATACAGGTCACCGTGAGTTACCGCTCCGACATCTACAGGTTTTTTCTCACTATAAAATAAGGTCAGAGAATGTATTTAGAATTTAATAAAGATGTAACAAACAAAAAGTTATGTTCACGATAAGTTCCAATGCACAAAGAATTTATCATTTCCATTGAAACTATTACAACTGGTCTTCGCTCGGATAAACAACATATTACATGTTGGGTATATTCAGCTTGATATGAAAATATTGTCTTCATTTTCAGCTTATTCCAATATCACTTGGTCTTCTAAGTTTCAACAAATGTTTACTCTGTGTCTTTATATTAATATAAAATAAATAATAAAATACGTTTCGGATTTATAAAGTGAATATTGTAAAAAATAAAACACTAATTTAATACATGTTATTATTAATTTAAAAACGTAGTAAAATCAGACTAGAGTAGAACAGTTTTTAGAGAACAGGGTATTTTAACTATGCCCTCAAATGTTTGAAACCTGTATAAAACACCATTGAACTCAAATTATCATGAATAAAATAATTGATTCGTCCTCCTGGGCACAGATTAAGATGAGTTTTATTTGTATGAGCGTACGACTATACGTCAAACTTCCAGCAAATATGAAATCGTAGGATGCCTTGGGTTTCAAGAGATAGGTTAAAAACTATCATGTTAACAATGCTTTTTACTTTACTGACGAGATGCTAAACATCAATCCAACTCATCTTTGATATTTGTGAATACTAAAGTCCTAATTAACTAACTATTACCTATTGTGTAGTTTGTCGTCCTGACTTTGTTCTTATATTCTTACTGCTTTTTCAATGTCATGTACCTTCCTCGTATCTTGTAAAATTGTTAATTGGACATGATGCTAGTAGGACGCTTTACGTCCTTCTAGCACTGTATTCTTTCTGTTTTTTTTTCTGAATTGCTTATTTTTTTTCTGTTTATGTTTATTCACTCCCTAAAAAGTTTTATCTTTACTCCGTTGTATCATGCTGTTCTGTAATTTTTGTTTAATATATTTTATCGATTATTCGTGACCATAATATTGTGAAATATACTCTCTATTTCTCATAAGAATGACCAGACATTTGCGCATGTCTCCGCCCATTAGGCGTAATTATCCCCGCTTTACAACCATTTCTATTCTACGGCGTAAATAAATGGGGTGTTTTTATTTTTAAACAATAAGGACAATAACCTGAATTCATTCTAATAAAACAAATAATGCCATAAAAACAAATAATGACATTATGAAAATAATTTAATTTATTTTGACTGTCATAAAACTATAATGTGAAAAAAAATGAAAACAAATAAAGAAAAGAACTTGATTTATTTTTAATACTATAAAAAGATTGTCTGAAAGCAAAAAAAAACAAAAATTAAAAATTGAATATTTTACCTGTCCATTTTTATTTCTCTTAACTGGCGAAAGTCAGACTTGGAGTAATATTTTCCATGTTGCTATTACACTGTTAAAAAATACACTGGGGATGTCGACTGACTTAATTCATACCTGTGATTAGTCAACCGTTTATTGCGGTGGGCGATACCTGCGCAAAGGGGGTCTAAAAACGATTCTAAGTTGGTCATTCTTATCAGGAATTTAGAATATGTACCTTTTCTGCAACGATAAACCCAAGTGTTCTGTAAAAATACAATACGATAAACAATAGTTATATTTATTCATAGCATAATCAAATTTTTAGCTTTTTTACTATCTCTTCGATAACATAACATAACACATATCACCAATACTCACTCTACTGGTCTTCTAAGCTTTTCTTTTTAAGAATAATCAGCGTAACTATAGAAGAGCCTAAATTGTACTGTAAACTGTAACGTCGTTTTAATGCATACAAATATTATTTAAAAAAAACTTCCGAATACTGTTTTTATTATAAACTCAATCGATATTTTTTTCCTATATAATTACGGAGTTCTATATCTAATAATATGTACATAGTTCTATGTAAATCGCTAATATCAAATTAAAAAAATGATACTTTGTGAAATTGACTTAAAATTTATCACATTTTGACGGTTTTCTATCCGCTGTCTTTTTTTTGCGGAAAACAAAGGATCTCAAAAATAATATATAAAAAATATATATTAATTCCCTTCAGATGCCCTTCAATTAAGATTGTCTCGCTTCGTAATCGAGTCACGTCTACGCCACCGATCATCTTTACTGCCACGAATTTTTATTTATGGCCACATTATTCACGTTGAATATACATTTTTGATATTTGATATGTTTTTAAGTGCAAACTTATAACGCTTATCATCCGGAAAAATACTTTTCACATCCCTTCTCAGTTTAAGGAGATCTACCGTCAAGCCAGAAAAACATATTTTTTTTGTACAAGGCAATTCACCCTGCAAAGAGTTCTTTGTGAGAAACATCTCAAAGTATATGTAATACAAGAACATTACAAATATGGGCACACTTGTGTGTCAAAATAGATACAAAAATTATTTTTAGAAATCTCTATACTGTGTATGTATCTCGTTTCACGGTAATCTTCTATATTGACTCAAAAGTCTGAGAGATAGCAAACTTTTCGATGAATAATTTAATGATGGGTGTTTTTTTGTTTCCTTTCGTATTGAATATAGGTATGAAAAAGGTAAGTCTGGCACCTGGGAGTGGTTGCGTTTACCAATGCGCATCCTCTTTATAGGCGAAAATTGCAGATTTGAACATAAATTTAATAAAATTTTTACTTGTATGTTATTTGTACAAAATCCGTCCTTTTGTGAAAAACGTACTTACTGGATTTTTAATTATCTCAATAGAGACGAAGTTGGAATATTTATTGTAGGAGAACCGGGAAATCAAGGCACCTACAGGGCTTACGACCTGTCATCGGCTGGTTTACGTGATCACTTTATGCGCTTGCGCAACGTTCACCAATTATGCCTTTTTAATGAGATCCCTATCAATTCCATTTTGAAAGTTCTATATATTGTAATACTGAAATTCTTTTCGCTTGAAAATAAGGAATTTTTACTACAGCCATCTATGGGTGAAATTATGAACAACAATCTTATTATTATTCCAACATATAAATATTCCAACTTCGTCTCTATTGAGATAATTAAAAATCTGTTAAAAAATATCTTTGACTCCCGACAGGGAAAAAAATCCAATGTTTGCGCATATGCAATAATAAAAATATTCGATAACGTACTTACTGTTAAAGAAATATGTATTAAAAATAAAAAAAATCAGAAGGTAAATATGTTTTTGTTCCGGGTGCGTGCTGAACAAACCATCAAGTTTCATTATAATCAGATGGATGGTTACTTACTTACTTACTTTCCGTGTCCGGAGATGGATGATTTTTTTTGTGCTCTTAGATGGATGGTTTAAGAGCACAAAAAAACTAGCGTCTACAATCCGCATTCAACATTTCGCATTCTGTTTCCGGTTAGCTCTCCGATTGGTTGAGATCTCGTAGTATTAAGTTAAATGAGCAGTAAAATTTTGTATTAAATGCGAAAATTTTAAAAATATACATAAATTTAACTTATAATAATATATAAAGCAACTCGCTCACGCGAGTCGCTATAATTATTATAAACGAACTTAAACCTAACCTTATAATGCAGAAAAGAAATGCTGGGACTAGACGCTACTCACAAAGATACAAATGATACAAAAATCAGCAATTTTCGCCGATGGAAATAATATCTATTTATAATAAGAAAAAATATCTATTTAATCATATATAAGTAGTGATTTTCACAAAAAATTATATAATATATGGCATTATTAGATAATAACTTATTATTTAAGTAAAAAATTAAAAAAATTAACTCTTACTTGCAACACTAACTTGTACTTCAATAACAAACAATTTAGCAAACAAATTCAATGGGAGCGATGGCTTTGCACGGTTATTCAAGTAGAAAATTTAAACTTTACTAAACAATGTAACTTGTACTTAAAATAAAAAATCAACAATAAGGTGCCTTGAGTTCCTGGTTCTTTTATAATATCCCAACTTCGTCTCTATTGAGATATCGAAAAGTTTTTAATAACAATAACTTAAATTTGAGCAAACAAATTCAATGGGAGCGTTGGCTTTGCATGGTTTTAGATAGTTTGGATAAATTTGGATCATAACCTGATAACTTGTTATTTTAACATCCGACGACGGCGTTATTCGAAAGCTTCCCATGGACTGACGACATGACGACGCGTGTCACGGGGCAGGGGTGTGGTGAAAAGCGAGTACAAGTGACTGATTTTTAAGTGTTTTTATTAATAAAATCCAGAGAAACAAATGCGCCATGAGAAATTGAGATTTCTCATTTTTTGCGGTAATGATCAAACCTAGGTTTTTGTCGCAGAAATCATACTAATCACCACCCAAAAGGTTAGATCGATTTTATTTTATAAGATCAAATATTCGATTTAACTTTATCTTTGAATATCGTTTGAAGATCCAACCCCTCACTGCCTAAGTACTGCATTTAAATTACATTTCATGGACAACCCTTTACTTTTCAATAAGTGCAAAGGAAATGATTTTCGACTATTCCATTTTTCCAAAGCTCCCGAACGGAAATTAACAACAGTCAATTTTATTTTGTTCAATCAAAGTTTATTAAAAACAAAGGGAAGTCATGTCGCTTATCTTAATTGAAAAATGTTATTTCCAATAATGATGGACAACCTTTGTTGTATCTTGATAAACAAAATACACCTAAAGATATTATTCATAAAAGATCATACCGATTTTGACATTTTATGATATGACGTCATTGCAAACACATTTTTAATTACTGTGAAACAGATCTATTTTAAGAACCCTTACTCTAGATGACTTATATTGGTTTGCTATTCGAAAGTCGATCGTATTCGTCGCAATTACATCTTGTCGTGCAATTTGCACTAGGAAAAGGTCAGTAACCTACCAGAATATTGACAAAAATACAAATTTAAAGAGGTACTTATCTAGGGAGGAACATTCGAGAACCACCATAGACATTGACCTAGCATGTGCTCATATAACTACCTCCCTGATGGTATAAAAGGCTAGGCAGCGCTCGACATTTTATCTTAGTTACTAACATGTACCGTGAAAGCTTACATTTCTAAATTTTTCAATTTTGAAATTTTATATAATTAATGTGAAAGTTGATATTGTGATGTACATATAATATGTCCTATTCTGATTTGTCTAAATTTATCGTGATGTACATATAATATGTCCTATTCTGATTCGTCTAAATTTATCCGTCTGAATTTTAGTACGTGAAAAATGTCAAAATGTTGACTGCATTTATACGGGACTCATTTCATCACACCGCGTGGAAGAAATCATTTTATCCATGGTCGCCCGTTGGTTATACATAGACTATTTCGTACTCTGAAATGAATCATAATTGGACATGATATAATATTATATTTATTTAATCGTGAATTTTAAATATTCATATAGGTATGTGTAACCAAGCCTTTTTATTTTTTTTTCTTTCTGTCACTACATATCTCTATTTCAGTTAAAAATTAACTATTAAGTTTATAATTTACTATTTTATAAAAATCTTTTAATTACTTACTTCAATATTAAAGCCACAGACTTCATATTTATTTATTTAAACAGTAAAAATGCAAGTACAAAAAAAGAATGAAAAGAAACTAAAAAGTCTACAAAACATAATATACAGTAACTTCCTCCTCTCTTTTTTATTCATCATAGCCTCACCTAAACTTAAGGTGAGGCTATTTAGACAATACAATTATATACATGCACACATGCATATATACACATACATATATGCACATACATACGCACACATCAAAACAATAACACCATAAACATCAACCACATGATCAACAATAAACAAAAAAAACAATATTAATACCCCTACGAACTAAAGTATCATCGAAATCTACTTTTTGCAAAAAAAAATATCTATCCGCCATCGAAAATATTTGATATTTTTACAAAGCTACTCTGCACTGCCACAAGTCAATATCATACTTCAGAAGATATCTCTTCCACGTTTATATTCACAGCAAAATCTGTTTAAGCCCAAGACCAGCTTAAGAATTCAAAGGTAACACAACATTTACCTTCCATCTATCTCCGTTTCCAATCCATCAAAAAATGGTGTACTGGCAAATATATCAATAGGTTACGAATGTTGTATCAAAACACCATATCTTTCATGTGGTGGGGTTTATTGTGTAGGTACCTATATAAAGCGAAACCACCTAGTTTGTACGGAGGAAATTGCTTACCCAATGTGGTAGGTTGGATGATAAATGGACAGTTCATCGTTCATAAGTTGACGTAAACTATACATAGATCACAACTCATAGTTTAAATCTCAAAATAGTGGTTCTAGCGAGTATAAATAAAAAAAAATCATACACTTATTCATAAATAATTCGAATAAATATATAAAAAGTTTTTCAACAGGTAAAGCAGACGTCCTGTTTTTGAATATTAAAAATAGTTGAATAAAAACAGTATAGAAAACAGCTCAATATAATTTTAACTCACAACTCGAATACTGCTCTCAAATATGGAATCCACATTACAACATATACGCCGAAAAAATTGAAACAATTCAGAAAAAATACCTCAAGACTATGCAATACAGAACACAGAATCCCCGACTACCATACACTGACCTACTTAATAATTACAATCTATGCACACTAAAAGAGAGACGTACCCTATTTGACATGACAACACTACACAAAATAATCAATAGCACGTTTGACTGTCCAGCACTCGTTAGCTCAATTAACATACATGCACCACTCAGATGCCTAAGAAACAACTTGCTCTTCCTCCCGTCAACTTCAAACACAAATGCAGGATTTAGGAAACCAACCAACAGAATGTGCAATGAATACAACAAAACCTTTCCAGACACACACATCTTCTCCAAATCATACACAGCATTCAAACACGAAATAAAACACATTCAAAAATCATCACCACAACACGCGATGACATAATAATACACATACTCCATTGAGATATTAATCATCTGTCATAACATACTACACCATCTCTTTTATTGAATTATGGCTCCTTAATTTTAATTTTATTTTATGTATTTTTGTTTTTTTTTTTTTCTCTTTTTTATCATTATGTTAATGTATAACTCTTGTTTCTCTATTTCTCGCCTCAATATTTATTTCTCGCCTCAATACTTATTTCTGTATAACTAATTTCTTATCTATTTCATTTCGTTTATGTTAATTTAAATTGATTTTTTTTTTCTTTTCTTTCTTCTTTACTTGTTTTGTCTTTTATTAGTATTGTATTACTTTGCAAATTTTCACTTTCATATGTTTATATTGTGAATACTGTAAGGTTGCAGATAAACTTTGAATTCTATGTTACTATTAGTTATATGCATATTTTCTGTAACTGTTTGTATTCCTAAATGAATAAATAAATAAATAAATAAATAAAAAGAGTTTTTATCTAGCACTGCGCTAGCACTGCGCTAGCACTGCGCTAGAGATATTGGCAAATTTAACAAATTTGCCTGTGTAACGGGCAAGAGTGGATCGTATATCTCTTATATTAGAAAATTTAACAAATTTCAATGTACAACATCCACTTTTCCTTATACATCTTAATATATTTCTTAAACATAAGCAAATGCTTGTCTTTTTATGCTTGTGTAACGGGCAAGAGTGGATCGTATATCTCTTATATAAGCAAATTTCAATGTACAACATCCACTTTTCCTTATACATCCTAATATATTTCTTAAACATAAGCAAATGCTTGTCTTTTTATGCTTGTGTAACGGGCAAGAGTGGATCGTATATCTCTTATATTAGAAAATTTAACAAATTTCAATGTACAACATCCACTTTTCCTTATACATCTTAATATATTTCTTAAACATAAGCAAATGCTTGTCTTTTTATGCTTGTGTAACGGGCAAGAGTGGATCGTATATCTCTTATATAAGCAAATTTAACAAATTTCAATGTACAACATCCACTTTTCCTTATACATCCTAATATATTTCTTAAACATAAGCAAATGCTTGTCTTTTTATGCTTGTGTAACGGGCAAGAGTGGATCGTATATCTCTTATATTAGAAAAATTAACAAATTTCAATGTACAACATCCACTTTTCCTTATACATCCTAATATATTTCTTAAACATAAGCAAATGCTTGTCTTTTTATGCTTGTGTAACGGGCAAGAGTGAATCGTATATCTCTTATATTAGAAAATTTAACAAATTTCAATGTACAACATCCACTTTTCCTTATACATCCTAATATATTTCTTAAACATAAGAAAATTCTTGTCTTTTTATGCTTGCGTAACGGGCAAGAGTGGACCGTATGAGGATATTGTGATAGAGTGAAGAAGACTGAAGTTTAAGAGTGAAGCGACCTACCATCTAGTCAGTCTTGTAGCACTCATTGCTGGCCAATCGATTGACTTCTTCTTGCAGAACACTTCGGTAAAAATCGGTTCATTTTCTTGGACGACCTCTACTTCTTATTTCTTTCTTGTCCACCTTGCATTCTTTGTTTGACTGACGATCACCTTTTCATTCATTATATGTACATAACAAAACCATTTATTTTCATCGTGATTAGGTACTCACGATGTCTCTTTCAATCGTGTTTTTTCAGCGCGTTCGTGAATAATTCTACTCTTGTGTGTCATCTGCCATATCAATGTCTTTGTTTGTTCACATGTCTCCGATGTCGAGATTAAAAGATTTCTGATCACATCTCCCCTTCAGGTGCCATAAAGGGTAAGGCAAGAACACTGGATTGAGCAGTACAGTGGAGGTCGAAATAAGCTGTCAGAGACCGGGATACCATCTACCCTACCGCACATGTTAAACACTGAATAGACTCCGTGTAGGTGTCACAAGGTGTAAAAAGCACTTGTACAGGACGAAAAGACGACGTATCTTGCGATTGCGGTGATATAACGATGACGACTTAATTGTGGCAAATGACGTGGCAATCGCTGCTGCAGGGTATTAGAATGGAAAGGCCCAATATGTATGTCCAGACTCGTTATATAAGTAACGTCTCACTACCATAATATCATATTATAGTTGTACATATAAACTGATAAAAAATCATGAAATTCCAAAATTGAATTCATGACCTGCTTGTATGAGATCCTTTATTGTTGTCCCCCATTTTCATTTCACGGACCCTAATTTTTTTTTCGTCGAAATGAACCTTTTGCAGGTCGTCGTCGTCCCCTGTAGGTCGATATAGACCAATTCGGGCATCACTGGACTATAAGAACAAAATAGACATTCTAATATATCGTTCTGAATCAACCTATGTGTTTTAAAACTATGAATTGTAGGGTACAACTTATCCCAGTCGTACAGACGTTGAATACCCAATACAGTTCCTATACAAATCAATGAAATATTGGAGGCAATCCATACAGCAGGGCCTTTTTGATACGATAACATTGTTCATAGTCATTCCTAACGAAACGATTTGTATGTTTCTCTCGCTCCTGCCATTCAACTTTCTTTACTGTTCAACTCAGTGTGAGTGATACGAAGATACCTGAATTATTCGCGTTTGCGATAAACTCGATTTTATTTGCGAATTGCGCGAATTTTAACGTTTTTGAAAAATAACAACAAATTCGTATCTTTAAAGACAGTTTCGTAGAAAATAAACAGCAGTGATCCACCAAAATGGCGGAATTAATATCGAATTATTTTAACTCAAATTTCTGCGAGTGAAATCTATACTGCAATAAATTAGTTATTTTATAAATAATAAAATAAAATAAAGTAATTTTTTTGACAAAATATAATATCATAATGGATGCCTTTCGCTAATGTCGATTCATATAGGTTTCAATCAATTGGATGACAGACAGACGAACTAACCTAAAAATAGGACTTGGCTACAAATGCTATTCTTAATTTAATTTTGAAAGGATTTAGAAAGACAGAGTTCTATTTGTTTGTAATTTTTCAAACAATTTCAATTCTTTATTATGAAAATCAAAATTGCAAATCTTAATTATAAAATAACACCGATTTCTCAAAATTAAAACCACTTATCAGAAAAAAATAACACCGCTTTTCTACAAGAAATATCACCCCTTTTCCAAAAAAAGTAACGTGAATAATTCAGGTCTCAAGTGATACTTTGTGTACCTACCTACAATCTTTCCTTCCTTGTATGATGTTTTAAGAGTAGCTTTCTTTATTTGTTATGTTTTTGTATTTGTTTTTTGATGTGGCAAACAAAATATTTCAGCAATTTCATTGCTCCGCCAATCTGATATTTTCATTCAACCAGGGGTGTTTGTTGTTATAAAACAAATTATTATATGAATTCCTTTGAATATACCGATCGTCATGGAATATTTGACATCTTACTGTACTGGAGTGCTGGGTTTCATTCCCACTAGAGTAGGGATTTTTTTAAATAATTTAGATAGGTCAATGCCGATGTGGCTATCGTACTGAAAACGCGAGCTTGATTATTCAAGTATTCACAAGAAAAAAAAAATCCGTAATTACAATTCAAACTTATTTATATATCTATCTTTTTGTACAAAATATATACAAATATAATTTACACTGGCGGGCTTATTGTCATTAGGCAATTTCTTCCAACCAACCAGATTACAAAGTATGACAAAATTATATATATGTACATCGACAAAAGAGCGAATGCCAAAAAAATTCAAAGAAAATATTCTTCTTCCTTTTCATAGATACGAAGATCTGTTTCTACCGCTATTCTGTCTCCTGCGATGTGGACTGCCAACTGTCTCGCCATTCTTTGGAGGTCTTCGTGGTCGCCTTCTTCCAGCTTGGTTCTCCTGGAAAGAAAATATTAATTTCACTAAAATAAATATTAAAAACGCAATGTTCATTGACATTTTTCCAAATAGTTATTTTTTACAGCCCAGAGAAGCAAAAATTGCGTGAGAGATCATTTTTAAAAAACTTCTTCCATGCTGGAAATCGAATCCAAGAACAAATATCAAACGATTTGTGAATATTCCACGGTGGTCGATATTGTAATAATTCTCGAACTCCGTTATCTCTTCGATTCTGCAGAACTATAATAAATTATTCAAATTACTTTGATGTTCGAGAAACTACATAGAAATTGGGTGTTGAGCATTAAGAAAAACTCATTTAGTTTTTTATTCGACAAAATTACTTTGTTCAATGTTTGTACTCAGTTTGCTTCCATTCCCAGACTTAATGACTCCAATCTCAGATTAACAAAACGAAAATGCCTTGTGAATACAATTCAGCGGCTACCTTTCCATGTTATCGCTGAAGGATTAGCTTTACTTGCCTCTTTGAAGTTTCAATATGGGGTTTGGTAGTATTTCTGCTCGATTAATTATATCATTCAAAGTTTTCCGTTCTAATTCCGGAATAAGCACAGACATACTATACTAACATGAAAACTGAAGTTGAAATATAGAGTCCATTAGGTATGTAGAAAGTTGTATGTTCAAAACTATCGATTCAACAAACACGACGTTTTCCTTGAAATATTTCCGATAAAAAATACCTTTCATCTTTTAAATCATTTAGCAATGTAACTCAGGAATGTGGCGTATAACATGAAGTATAAATCTTCTCTTCCTCATTGACCTCATTACTGAGGTTGGCGACTATGCTCGATTCCCTGCTGAATGATTCTCCTATATTTATTTATTTATTTATTAAAAATCATTATTTACGAGTATACATAATATTATCAGAAGTGAGTACAATATAACTTTTTACAGTAGTAAATAAAATGTATTCGTAATACTTTAATTAAGTTTAAACTTATAGTTTAAGTCATAAGTGTATACATATATTTATTTTAATTTGTGGATTAGGCTACTCTACTAGGCTATGCCTGTCCCAGAGTAGTGTTATATAAATCAGTTCTATTATTTTTATTCGTCATAGTGTTAGTTAAATTTTATAAGGTTTAGTGGTAGGTTGAAGTAATACAGAGATACAAGTATACGTTTTAGTGTGGTATGAAATATTGCTTGATGTAAAAAGGGCTAATGCTAATATAATTTTGATTTTTTTTTAAGTAGTAATATTAAATGAATTATCTGTTTCTTTTCGTCCTAGTAATTAACCAGTTGTTTGCTATAGCTTTCAATTTGATGTGTGAGTAGGTTCTAATGAGTGGAAAGTCAGTTTAAAAGAGATCAAATACATTATATGTGAGCCTTTTCAATAAACCTGTGATGTATCACAAAAGTTCATTTCGAATTACATAATATCGTTTACCTAACTGTTTCCTACACATTCCTTGTCAATCTATTGAATGGTATTTTCTCTATTAATTTTAATAGGATCCTACTGATCACTTTTTTTTTTAACATGTCTACGTAGGGGACGCCAGCTATTAGGATTTGGGTCCATTTTACTCTTCCGAAGAAGCGCACTACGTAGCGTTGGGAGGGGTTTGCAATCTAGAAAAGAGTTTATTAATTCGGATTTTAAAAAGACCCGAGTTGTACGAAGGTGGAAACACAGAATTCGGAAGATCGTTCCACAGTCGGGCTGCTGTATTAAGATATTTTAGAGATAATAATATTTTCGAGATAATAGTATTTTCTATTTTATATTCGAACCAGTAGTTTGTTAAAGTCTTGATAAAAAATCTAGGAATATTTTGAATTGATGATTGTTGGAGAAAATTAAAGTTAAAAAATGTTTTACGATTGGAAATATTCCTCTCTAAATCTTCAAAAATATGTTTAAAGGAATAAGGTTTCTTAAGATCGCACAGGCATTCAAATGTGATTATAGGATTAAATGGGCTTTCCTCATTTACTCACTTATTACTGACATTCTTCTTTTCGTGTCATGTCAGGTGCCCCCGACGTTGACAACCACCATAGAGAAAGCCTCCCTGTTTTGGGCATTTCGAAACAACTCCTCCACAGTTCTTATATCGGTCAATTTCCTGATGTTTCGAAGCCAGGAATGTTGCCTTCTTCCGACCTCTCTACGACCCCTCTACGACCCTTGATCGTTCCCTTCACAACAAACTGAAGGATGCTATATTTTTCACCTCTTAGAATATGGCCAAAGTACGATACTTTTCGGAGCTAAACATTGGTGAATAATTCTCTGTTGGTGTTTGCTATATGTTGTACCTCAGTGTTGCTGACCATGTTAGGTCATGATATTCTCAGAATTCTGCGATGAATCCAAATTTCGAATGCTTCATGACGGTTTATAATATTAATTTTAAGAGTCCACGCCTCTATTCCATAAAGCAGTACTGACCACACGTAACACTTGACCATTCTTTGTCTCAGCTTTAAGTTGAAATTGTTGTCGAGGAGAAGATTTTTTATTTTGTAAAATTCCGATCGGGCCGCTTCTATTCTGCATTTTATTTCAGTGTCAGGGTCTAGATTCTCGGTAATGATACTGCCCAAGTACTTGATTTGATACTGACATTATTGTTTTGAAACCAATGACAGGGATAAATTACATGGTTATCTACAGCTTGACATTCCCAAAATCATAATATTTGAAAATAATCTCCATAAATAATAATTCTGAAAATTCCCCTTAAATTTACGGAGTTCCCTCGCTATCTATTTAATTTGTTAGATGTAAAACTATAGTATTCTAAAAATATTGTAAAGCATGATGTAAGACACTTTTACTGTTATAGATTTTTAAATTTGTTTCTTGATATTTTTAAAAAAGATAAAATTCATACTGTCGTTTACGTCGTTCCTGTTTCGCGTTGGTCAAGTCGTACAAAATGCATGGCGGGACGAACCACACCGCTTTTACTTCAATATGAGAAGTAGGGTACAACTCGCTAAAAATTCTCAGTGCCTGCTCGCCCTTAACATATTGTAACATGATGTTTTCAAAGAGCAATGTCTCTCAACCGGCCAACAAAAGTGAGCAATATTTGGAAGCCACAAAATTAAAAAAAATATTTTCTGGCAATAATTTTTGATGTTCCCGTATCAACGTCAGGTGATACAAAGCGGGTCGCTTTCGTTTTTTTTTTGAAACGAACGCCATTAAACGGTCTATGTTTATCATGGTCGCCGATATTTCTTAAATTGAAATTTAAATTCGGCTAAAAGCCAATGTATATTTTTTTGATGTTTTTGGTGTTTGAAAAAGGAGACGGGGTAAGCGCCTCGCTTAGTGATTGTTAATTGAGTGCTTTCTAAATTATGCTCTCTACAATGATATTACAGATGTCCAAAATGTCCCGTTCTCCTTTACTTTCAAGAGAACTTTGTTCTCTTAACATATCGACAAAGTATCAACCCGAGATACGCGAGATTGTATGTAGGGTCTATATTTTTCACGGTATATGTAACTTTGAAGTCAAAAAACACGGTCAACTTAGCGGTTTCGTCGCATATATGTTATACAGGGTTACAGGGTAAGTCGTACTGAATATTAAAGGACGTTATTATTCAGGTCATTTCTGATGGATTTGATTCCATAATATGATGTTCGAAACTTAATCGTTATGAATATATTGAATTTTAAAGATTTAAAAAAAAATTGGCTATTTTATCAATTTTTTACGGATTAGAGGTCTTAGGGTCCGTTTTTTTATGTATCTAGTTAGAGGGTATGTCATTTAATAAAAATGATTAACAAAATCTGAACCTACTACTAACAGCTTAATAAGACAGTTCGACAACGGTTAGAATTAAAGAATTATCAAGAAGTGTTTTTTAATTTGAAGCGCTTTTTTTGAAAAAAAAAATTAGGAAATTTATTCTGCAAATAATTTTTAAAACTTTTACGTCTCTTTAGATATTCAAAAAGGTATAACACTTGCTATTAAATAAGCAAACCATTGACCAAATACCAGTTAAGGTAGTAGAGGGTACATTTTAGTTTGAGGAAAAAGTAGCTAAAATACGTAAAAAAAACAGAGCAAGTTTTATAATAAGTTTCGGACATCATATTTTAGAATCAAATCCATCAGAAATGACCTGAATAATAACGTCCTTTAATATTCAGTACGACTTAACCTGTAACCCTGTATATACGGATTTACTCAGAATTCGGAGTAGAAAATTTAGTGTGTCTGTGTGTGACTGTGTCCGTCCACCACTTATAACTTTTGATCCGCACAATTTACAGATCCCAAAATATCATATTATATAGATAGTTATAGGTCTAAAAAACTTTTATACTCAGAATTTTTAATTTTTGTTTCAGTCAGGGGTTATCAACTTTTGAATTTTTACTTTTTTTTTCCATATACCTACCTATCTCAGAAACCATAAAAGATGGAATGCTGAAAATTGGTATAAATATAGACAAATAATCTCAAATTATTTTTTTTTAATAAATTACGAATAAGAGTTTCTCAAACATTTCTTATTATGAAAAATATTTTTTTATGATAAATTTATGTTTTTTAACTGCCTTTATTTCCAAAGTTAAAAAATATCGTAAAAAGCCGAGACACTCCAAGTAGATCATTTAATTTTCTTTAAAAAATATAAGCATTGTAGTAGTACTTCTCAATTTTTATTTAACAATTTTTATAAAAAATTAATTTAGTGACGACATCGCTTCATACCATTTGTATGGCAGTCGCCTATACACAATATGTAAGAAGACTTAATAGAAGTTTGATACTTAATCTCCAAACATACATACATCCATCATACTGTTTTCATATTCCGGGTAGGAAAAAAGGACTGACCTCCATACTGTCCTATCTTGACATACATACCTACATGTGTTGTACAGAAAACTAAATATCTTAAAAAATTCAGTAATTTGGATTTATGGGTTTATAGTTTGATAATTATTCTTCAACTATACATACTATCGCTATCGACAGTTGGCTCTCATGTGTTACATGCACCTAGCATTTTGTAAAAATGATTTTGGTATTCTCTATTACAGTGTTACGGTCTCAAGATGCTTCGGCCCTGGTACAGGTTTTTTCCCCAGTGAGGCATAGAAGATATAATTCTTATGGACATCATATAATATGTTGTGTTAATCAATGTATGTATACATAAATAAATAAAAAACACAAGTAGAAAAAGATAGAAATAATAACAACACTTTCAGAAATTATCACCTTGAAATGTTTTATTTATAATTAATACATACTATAAATACATGGAATATGAATAATTGTTGTAACTCATATCAATAACTGATATGACAAAAATAAACTGTTCATATCGAAGCAATACGTCGCAGATATTTAAAAACGAGTGGGTTTTGGTCAAGGCTATAATCCTCACTACCAAGTCAGTTCAAATTTTGTATGGAAAATTTTCAGCATTTCAGCATAATTTAACAAGCTCATTTTCATGAAATGAGTTTGTTAAATTATTTTAGATTTAAATATCTTATTTTGATCACTTAATAATTCTTTAATGCTATCTAACTGACTATGACAATGATATCTGACTGCTGATCCAAGGGTTCCGGGTTCGATTCCCGGTGGAGCCACAGTTTTAAATTGCGTTTTCAGTCTGGATCTCTGAGACGATTAATATCGCAAGTCTCCAGAATGTGGCAACTTGTTATTAGGTGTATGTTAAATTAATATTTGACATAGTACCTGTTAGTAAGCCGAGAAGTAATATAAAAGAAAAAAAATGCCATTTTATGAAAAGCCTTTAACACTTATTTGAAAATAAAAAAACACATTTTCCACAAAGTTTCCTGATCTTGGGGTCAAGTTGAAATATTTGACAGTTAAAAAAATTGAGAAGCACTGATCAGGGGGGCAAGTCTGGTTCAATCAGCGAAATCAAAACCCTCACGATTACCCATATCATGGAATAATTATCATATGGAGTTCTACAATATCTTTAGATGTCATAGAACTCCATACGATAATTTTATCCATGATATGGGTAATCACTTGGGTTTTGATTTCGCCGGTCGGACTAGACTTGCCCCCCTGATATGCTTCAAAATATAGTATGGTTTATTTTATTTATTTTATTTAGCTTTTCGGGCAACTAACAGGTGCTATGACAAATAATTATTTAACACGCACCCAATAACAAGTTGCCACATTCTGGTGACTTAAGATACCTATTTATCGTCTCACAGATCCAGACTGAAAACACAATTTAAAAAACTGTGTTTCCACCGGGAATCGAACCCGGGACCCTTGGATCAGCATTCAGATACCAAATCAACTGAGCCACGAAAGCCGACAAAGGTTTAAGCGAGCATTAGATATTCAAATTGCAAAATTCGAAAAGAATCGAATGAGAACTTTAGTCTATAATCGAAAAAGTAGAATAAACACGCCGGACATAGCACATAGTACACAACACACACAGATACATTGTGATGAAACTTTCAGAATCAATCACGACATGACACCAGTTGATAATCTGCAATAAAAAAATTGTAATAAATAACCTTAAAAATTGCGAACTCATTACTCCCCACTATATCCCCTTGGGGTAGGAAAAAGTAAAATCAATCGTGTTGTAGCGATAATTGTGAATTATGGGTGCGATAGGAGTTAAAATGCACAATCAATAAAAATTAAATTTAATGTTTATACAGGGTCAAAAGTCAATCCAATTTATTCGGCTTATTTTAAATTATAATTTTGTTCTACTCCACCGCTATCAGTTCCGAAGTGATTTCATCGAATATTCAAGTGATGTGTTTTCTCCTACATTAGCATTCGGCTTTAATGTCTTGGTGATTATTTAATTTGTTTTGTCCAATGCCAAATCAATACTTATTTTGAAGGGGAAAATCTATTTTTATAATCTTGTATTGAACGAATTGTAATATTGATTGTAAATACCGATGTTACATAATTTTAAACATATGATTGATAAGTATCAATAATTTAATGTTTTTCGAGGTTTTAGTTTTTTATATGTCAAAGAGTATTTCCTACGCCTAGGCAGACATAATAGCCTAGTGGCGTAGCCTAATTCACAATTTAAAAAAATACTGAAGACAACTTATATACATTTAACTTAATTTTATATTTTTATATACAGGTGTATCATGCGGGGTGGGTCGTCCGAAGCAGGGCAGTAGAAAACCTCAATATCTCTAGATTTAACCTAAATGTATGTTCAGCGATATTGGGTGGTTCAAAAGTTTTGTAGACTTATTTGGAATTTGAATAAAAATCTTCACTGTAAGCTAAAGTATTAGGTTTTCGATCGTGATTTTTTTTTAAAATAAATGCTTTATGATGATTCAGATGTGTAGAGAGAATGAACGACTAATGTCTAACAAAGAAAGTGTAAGGTCGAGAAAGATTTGGCATGAGATCATATAAATGAAATTTTGAATGATGGGAACATGTGAACTCAGAAAAATAGGAGAGCATGAATGACGCGATGTATGGATGTAAATGAAGCAAAACATGTTTGTCAAGATAGAAACGTCTGGTGTTCGATTGTCTCAATTATGGAAACGGCGTGATGGTGTATATGTAGGTGGTCTGACTTAAAAATAATAATAGATCAAGACCCAGTGATTGCCATACTTACGTCATAGCATAAAGGCTGATTTTTTTCTGTAAAAGGATACCACAGCAAGTAACAATGATTGAATAATACGAACCCTGAGTAATGACAGACACCTTTTAAGTTTAATAAGTTGTTGACATTTCCGTATGTGTTGTTGACACATTGTCAATTCATATTCAAACGGGCGCTGTGAAAATTACTGTCAGTTTTTTACAGGCGAAGTGAAAAATACTGTCATTTTTTTTACAGGCGTAGTGAAAATAATGTCAGTTTTATTATATTTTTAATTTTTTTTTAAATAAAAAAGTATATCCTTGTTAAACAAGCACATATTCCTACGTTCCCTAAATTGAGCATAAATAAATGTACTATAGGTGAACGAAGTCGGTCGAGGCAGGATTCGAACTCGCGACCACTGGATTACTAGCCCAGCGCGCTAATTAAATGGAAGATTTTTTGTTTCTATTAAATGGATATTTTTAAATGAAGTTAAATATTGATGTTTTATAATTAAATATTTATGATAGTTCTCATAGTAATAAAAAAATCATCTCAATAGGGACTGCGTTGGAATAATAAAGAAGAACCAGGTACTCATGGCACCTTCAGGGCTTACGACCCGATTACGATTACATTTATACATAGAACATACAAAATTGCATTGATAAGGGAACTCAATAAGAAGGCATAATTGGTGAACTTTGGGCAAGCGCTCACGTAAACCAGCCAATGGCAGGTCGTACGCCCTGTAGGTGCCTTGAGTTCCTGGTTCTTCTATAATATTCCAACTTCGTCTCTATTGAGATGTTAAATTATTGTCAAAAATAAAATATCATTAACTCCCGACAAAGAAAAAATCCAATGTTTGCGTATATGCAACTTTTTAAAAATATTTAATTTTTTTTTTTTAGTTATAAATTATATAATTTTATATAGATTAAGTTTATAGCAATTATAATTAAAGTTAATTTTCTTGTAAATATTTCTAGTTTATGTACCTAATAACGCTTTCTCGGTCAAATAGAAAACGACATTTCAGTGAAATTTATGGAAGCCTGATTAGATTTTCATCTTGCTTGAGTATTGGGAATTCCAATATCTCTTGATTTTATCCCTTTCCGAAACCCCCACCTCGAGTTTTCATTAAAACGCTTTACTAGGAAAATCTGCCTATCGTTGAACTAATGACTGGAAGGTGAATCATTCCATAGGTAATCCCAATATGAAGGAGATATGAAGGACCCTGAACATAGAAAATTTAATATGCCAAGGTTCTCAATTTGATTTGTAGCTGAAATACACAAAATATATGTTTAATTTTATATAGACGTATAAATTCTTACATCTATTAATTATAAACATTATTAACTTAAAATAAACAAATTTCCATCGTTCGACTTATTGTGTCCTCAATGATAACTAGAAAATATTACCATATATTTTTATGCACATATTATGTTTATTCCCTCTGCCATGGTACTCAAAATCTTTCTAAACACTCTTCTTGTCATCATATTTTGATTTGTATTTTAATAATGATTGATGTTTCTCTTGTTTTTTTTTAATTTAATTTTTCGTTCGAAAGATCTTGATGGACTTAAATATCACAAAATACTTTTTTAAATTATTACATTTTTAACACAAGGTAGGTTGAAGTATTAAATTATTATTTAATTTTTTAATAGTATAACTTTTTTCTAATAAATTTTTTTTATATATTCGTTTTTCTCTCAGTCCACAGGGAACCCCTTATTTGAAAAAAATACAAATCAGAGAAGTTTGAAAATTAACTTTTATATAATGCAAACAATATACGAGGAACTACATTCATAGCATCATGAAATATCCCACAATATGAGGTTACCAGTGACAGGTTTGCATTACCTTATAAAAGAAAGCACGAAACGTGCGTTAATTCCTGTATACCATGCACCATTCAGAATGGGCGTTGAACCTCAGTGCTGAACTATGTGAGATGTTATATTTGACCTGTTGTTTTTTCGAGACAAAACACGATGATAATGAAAAGTGGATGCAATATAAGTACTAACCCGGTGTCTCGCAGCGAATTAAAAAGCTTTTAATTAATATTGGATCATTATCTGAACATTTGCTTCCTAGGAAATATTTTACGGGCAAAAGTTTGAACGTTATACGCAATCTTCCCTCAATTGTAAACAGCGCCAGGCAAACCTCATTCATTGGATGTTTCGATCGGTATTTTTACAAAGGATGTTTCACTATCATCATATCGGCTGTGATGTTGAGAGGATTACAAAGGCTGTCGGGGAAAAAACAACCGATTAAAAATGCAATTTCCTCAAATCCCCTTTCGAAAAACAAAGTATACCTACAGTGCCCACAAACGAATTTGGTTTTAGCACGCCAATAAAAATAGCGGCGTTTGCTTTATTTGTTGCTTTTGGTAAGCTTCAATACTTTTTTGTTTTTTTTTTTATTTTTATGGGGAGGATTTTTGGATTCTATTTATTTAATTTCTTTTTTTCACACCTTTATCACAAAGACTAGTATGAAGATTACTGCTGCCCAACTAGGTAACCCTGTTCTAGGGCTAGCAGTTTACAATTTTACCAAGCCAAATATTTGACATTTTGGTTTTACATAGTTATGTATTTTGTCTTTTCAAAAAAAAATATTAGTGCGGACACCAGTCATCACAAAAGTATAAACCGATACCTACAGTAAATTTTGATGTTATTATTCTAAAATTATTTCTACCATAAAATGCACACCCGTTATTGTCATTTATGTTATGTAGCAGTTTGACATTTTTTTTTTTTGTTTAAGGCAATTCACCCTGTAAAGAGTGCTATGTGCCAATTATTTCGTGTCAAAGGAGAAAAATTAATTTTTTTATAAATTTATGTCATTCAATGAAAGGAATTTTGAAATAACGGACAGTACACGTGAATTATTAAGAGACAAAAGATGTTGGATATTAAGTGGAGATTGGTGAGTGATTTTAATTAATTGTTTGTATATATTTTTGAAGGCGGAATTATTTTTACAGTTAAAAAATACATGATCAATTGTCTCATCCTCATCACCACACTGGCAAAGTGGGCTATTTAGAACTCTAATTCTATACAGATGGGAGGCAATTGAACAATGGCCAATTCTCATTCTAGAAATACATGATATTAATCGTTTAGATATGTTTCTATTATAAAACCATGGTTTAGAGGAAATTTTTTGTTGGATACCTGCATGATAAGCACCCTTATATTTTTTTGTTTTGTACCAATTTTCATCCCATTTGAAAAGCATATTTGATTTAAGGCGGGGTAAAAGATCTGAGATTGGGATAATAAAGTTATCTGGAATTGTGCCCGAAGTAGTTCCCAATTTCGCAAGTTCATCAGCCTTTTCATTGCCCTCAATCCCAAGATGTCCAGGGACCCATGATAGAACTATGTCAAATTCATCGTTTTTTAGATAATATAGAAAACTTTTAATGGAACATGTGATTCTGTCCTCTGGATAATTTAGAGGATTGGATGAAATTTTTTGAAGAGCACTACGGGAATCTGTACATATTAGGGCGCGGTTGATATTTTGCGATCGAGTAAGAGCCAAAGCTTGGTTGATCGCAAAGCTTTCGGCTGTGAAAATGGACACTTCATTTGGCAATTTGTAAGAAACATTAATGCCGAAATCAGGAATGTGAACCGAAGCACCACAGTTCTGATTTTCAGATTTGGATCCATCTGTATATATGAGGGTATATTCCAGGAATTTGGAATTAGCAATTTGTGTAAATTTTGTGTTTATATTAAGTGTATTTGAACTATTATATTTTTTATCTAGCCCGAACGCTGAAATTTCGACATTTGGAATATAGTTTAAAGATTCAAATGGGGTATTGTATATTGGAAGTTTATTTTCTTTTTGTAGGTTTTGTAGTGATAATAGTAAAGATTCATATTCAGAGTAGGTCTTAACCAGGAGAGGGGTATTTATTTGTGGAAGGTGTCTTGTGTTTCCTTTTTGTAGAACAGTTGAAAGATCTTTAAGGCTCTCTTTTATCGGATGATGAGAGAAGGATAGAGCTTTAAAAAGGAATTTTTCTGCTAGAAATTGTCTCCTTAGAAATAAAGGAGGTTCAGCACATTCTACTTGCAAAGCATTGATTGGAGAAGACTTCATTGCTCCTATAATTAGTCTTAATGCTTTTGATTGTACTTTTTCAAGTCTCTTATCGAGATATTTAGGCAATGGATCTAAAAGAAATGAGGCATAGTCTATGTGACTTCGTACTAGAGAGTTATACATAAGTTTAAGAGTGGAGGGGTGTGACCCCCACCATACTCTAGTGACAGCTCGCATCATATTTAACCCTTTTTCACACTTTGTAGAAATGTGTTCGACCTGAGTCAGCCAGGAAAGTTTACTATTTAGATTCAAGCCAAGAAATTTGATTTGTTTGACAATTTGCAATGGTTCGTTATTAAAATACACCGAAAAATTTGGGATTTTCCGTTTGCGGGTAAAGTTAACCACCTTTGTTTTAGTTATCGACAGATTCAGTCCATTTCTAAGTAGCCAATCCTTAATCGCCCCCAACGCCGTGGTTATCTGCCTCGCAGCCTCGATAATATTTTTATGAGACAAATATATCAGTATATCATCAGCAAAAAAAAGTCGTTTTATACATGGATGAAACATTAGATCTAAGTCACTCATGTATATATTGAAAAGTATAGGGGAAATAACGGATCCCTGAGGTAAGCCTCTCCACAATTTCCGTACAATTTTATTAGAGAAGTTGTCGATTATAATGGTTCTGTCTGTGAGTATGTTGGTAATAAATTGCACCAATTTGGCGGGTATACGTAGTTTAGATAGTTTTTCTTTCAAGACCGAAATTAGAACATCATCGTATGCAGATGAGAGATCAAGAAAAGTGGCAAGTGTATATGAATTAGAAAATTGAGAGATACGAATATCAGTTGTGAATAGACTTAGGTTATCCATTGTGGACTTTTTTTTACGAAAACCATATTGGTTTTGAGGTATTATGTTGTGGTTTTCTACAAACCAATCTAATCTATTTTTTATTAGTCGTTCTGCAATTTTTAGAAGGCATGAAGACATTGCAATAGGACGGTATGACCCACTTTCTAAAGGATCTTTTCCTGGTTTAAGAATAGGTAAGATTCTTTGAGTTTTCCATCCATTGGGTATGAAACCGGTTTCAAACATATAATTTAAAAGATGCAGGTAGTATTTTAAGGTTTGTTCAGAGAAAGCTTTTACAAAACTATACAAAATTCCGTCAGGTCCAGGGGAAGAGTCTGAAAGTGTGAGTGTGACGCACTTTAGTTCGTCAATAGAAAATGGTGCATCTAACCAGGATATATGAGTTGGATAATTTACATATGTCGGCATTTCTTCAAGCATTGGAACCGTTTGTTGGGCTAACTTATCTACAAAACCTATAATGGTTTTCTCGGGTATATTTTTTGTACAAGGAGGACTGAATGAAGAGCTGAATTTTCTTAAGTTATTCCAAACATGTGACTGTGGCGACTGGGGTGATAAACTCTCACAAAATTTTCGCCAACCGATCCTCTTTTTATTTTTAAGTATTCGTTTTGTTTCCGCTTGAGTTTGTTTTACTTTAAGAAAATTCTCCAGCGTCATGTTTTTACGGTAGATAAATATAGCTTTTCTTCGGAAGGAAATAGCTTGGGTGCACTCATCGTCCCACCACGGTGTTGAATGTTGCTTTTTTACATGACTATTACTCTTTGGAATCGATTTCACGGCAGCCTTCATTATAAGGTCAGGAAAAATTGTACATTGAGTTTTGATGTCATTTAGAGAGTGATTTTCACTCTCGACGAATAAGTCAAGTTCCTTAGAGAATAATGACCAGTTTGCATTTATTGTTCTAAATTTTATATTTCTATTTAATGGAGAGTTGGGTTTATTGTTTACATGACTAATTATTTCAATGATAATAGGGTAGTGGTCACTGGAAAATGGGTCATTTATGGTTGACCACACACATTTAGATGCCAAGGATGGTGAACACAGAGATAAATCTACAGCACTCTTTCGTTGATTAGGAGGAGTAAGCCGAGTAGGGGATCCATCATTTAATATGCATATATTATTAACATCTATGAATTCTATTACATTGTGACCTGAAAGATTCGTTATTTCGCTGCCCCAAGATGGCGAGTGAGCATTAAAA
This sequence comes from Molanna angustata, assembly GCA_963576475.1. Lineage (NCBI taxonomy): Eukaryota > Metazoa > Arthropoda > Insecta > Trichoptera > Molannidae > Molanna > Molanna angustata. The sequence continues at coordinate 23,116,306 of OY754976.1, read as the reverse complement.
TCTCCCAAAATCATGTATGGGGGAGATATTTGAGATATGATTGAAGTCCAATCATTCTCAATAAAGGTTGAAGAAGGAGGGATATATATAGATAGAATGGTGATATTTGAAATTACAGCTGCTACTATTTGTATGTTGTTCGATATTGGATGGATATTAATCTGTTTAAAAGGTAGAGAATTATTAATAAATAAAGCTGTGCCCCCTCCGCTGGAGCCTGGCTTATCATGTCTAAGACAATGATATCCTCTTACTTGGAATTGATGAGATGCTTTAAACCACGTCTCTGAGATGGAGGCAACAGAAATGGAGTATGTTTGAAGTAATTGGGTAAAGTCTATTTTGTTAGATATAAGGCTTCTGCTATTCCATTGAAGAATTTTGTTAAGTTGAGTCGCCATTGGGAATAGAAGAAAGGAGAACTTTAAGACAAGAAGCAGCGTTGTTCGGTATATGATTGTTATTTGAAAGTATTGAAATTAAAAGGGTAATTAATGTTTGAATAAAAGTCGAGTTATCTTTAAGAAGACTGGTTGACATATCAAGGGAGGAAGTTTGGGGATTGAGCAACGCACATCCATCTGGAGCCTGGGAAACAATTTGTCCATTTGGGTTAAACAGAAGAGAATTATGATGATTTTGGTCAAATGCGGGATAGTTTTTTGGTTTAGGATTGACTGGTTTATATATTGTTTTTGTAAAGGATGTTGAGGGTAAAGTATTTAGATGATTTGGTACAGAATTTTTATGGATGGCACTGGGTGGAGCATCGTATGATGTAATTTCTGCGAAAGATTTTTTTGTAGGTGGAAATAATTTTGAAGCCTGGAAATAAGAAATGCTGTCAGACGCCATAACCTGTTTAATATTTTTTTGCCTCGTAAATTCGGGACATGCTACACTTATTGCAGTGTGATTTCCAGTGCAGTGAATGCAAAGAGGTTCCTTGGAAGTATTTGGGCATTGATCAAAGGAGTGGTCCTCTCCACAATTATAGCATCGTGGAGAAGAGCGGCAGGTTGGTTTGGAATGACCAAAGCGACAACAATTAAAACATTGAATCGTTGGAAATTTGTATATTTCCACTGGAAGCGAATTGTAATACAGAAAAATTCGAGATGGCAAGGATTGACCCTCGAAGGTGATAACCACCGACTGCGAGGGCTTCCATATAATAGTTCCTGAAGAATTATCTTTATAATTTAGTCTACGGACTTTTAGCACTTTTATTGATTCACGCGAGTCATTAAGCGCATCAACGATTTCTTCTTCAGAGAGATCTGTAGGGACGCCTCTTACCAGGCCCATTCGTATTAAATTAAAAGTAGGTATAAATGCTTTGAATTTTTTGTTCGACCACAAATCAATATTTTTCACAAAATTATTTGCTGCTTCTGGCAATTTGAATTCAATAGATATTTTATACCTACCTTCGGCTTTTATTGAGCCATTTGTTATTTGTCTGGCATCAAATTGTTTTGAAAAAATGTATTTACCAAAATCGAGGGGGTGGATTATTTTTCCTATTTCTGATCTCTGTATATGGACAATGTAAGGTGGAGAAGATAATTTCGTATAAAGAAGATCAAGATTTGGATGGGTAGAAGAAGAGGAAGGAGTTGAAGTTAGGTTTATAGAATCTTTTTCATTTTGGATTGGGATAGGTTTTTGTTTGTAAGAGGAAATATCGGGAGAACGGGATGGTTTTCGTTTTCTGTTCGGGATAATGGTGGAAATTTGACTTGCGTCAGATTCAGAGGTATAGGGTTCATCAATGAGCCCAGGATCGGGCGGTTTGTTAATATCCTCCTCCATTAATAAAAAATAATGCTAACTAAACAAAAAAAAAACAATAATACGGCATTTATTTTTCGCCAAATAATAAAAAAAATAATGTAAAAAATAACGAATACCTACTTACGTACAAAACAAAATTTAAATAGAACAAATAAAATGGAACGAACTCACCAAATTTGTTGGAGGAGAAAATATAAAAATGGAGATATTTAACCAAACAAATTGAAACAGGAACCAAACTATAAATCTATACACTTAAAACAATGAAATAAACAAAAAATATGTATATTTATATAGTTTCTGCCACTGATAATTGCTCGATTTTAATTAATTGACCGGAGAAAAAATCACACGTCTGTCACTTTCAACAATCCATAGATGATCAATATCCAGTTTGACATTAAAATTTGTTCTATGGTCTTCCCAACGTACATACTCAGTACCTATACATAACAATATTATTTGACTTGTCACAAATCAAATAAAATACAAAATCAAGTTTTCTTCTTTGAAATTAATCTAGTAAGAAAGAGAAATGTAAATAATTATTAAAATGTGATTTAATTATTAAAATAAAACCTTCTATTTCATAAAGAGAAATGTTTTAAAGTTTGTTTGTCTTATAATAAGATGCAATGCAAAGACAATCCTCGAGTTGAGCCCTCGGTTCTTTACTGAAAGCACCTTAAAAATTAAGGGTCACTCATAGGCCCTCGAATCGGTCTTTCCCGAAAGTACCTTAAACCTGAGGTACTCCAGTCTGAATAAAGATTAATTAGGAATATTATAGGAAAATCAAGATATGAAAGTACCTACAGGACTTTAAATAATTGGACTGATAAGGAACTCAAAAATAGGATGATTGGTAAAAATAAAGTGGTCACGTAAACCAGGCGATGGCGCTTTGATTTCCCAGTTCTCTTATAACATTCCAACTTCATCTCTATTGAGATGTTAAAAAATTGTCATAAAAATATCTTTGACTCCCAACAGGGAAAAAATCCAATGTCACTTATAAATACTTCCACTTTTTGACATTTTCAACTTATTTTTTACAAACCATAGATATGTTTTTCAAAAGAACAGGCATAAAGGTACTTATTATAAAGACAACTTAAAAAGTGCAAATGGTTGTAAAATTATTTTCAACATGTGTTGCATGGTAACTAGCGTTGACTTTGTAGTACAAAATTTTTTTTTATTTTATTTTTATTTATTTCTATCCAAAAATATACAGTATATATGAGATACAAAATATCTTAAGATAATATAAGCTTATTCATAGATAGTTAACATACAAAGTAAATATAAGTTATTTCATTTCAATAAATATCAATTTACCACTTCACTGCAGCTTACATAGTTTAAGCCATATCTTTTTGTTTGTATCTTTGTTACTAGACCCCTCACTAGGCATAGCCTGTGCTAAGGTGAGCTAGTTTTATGTTATTGTCTATTACGTTGTTTATTTATAGATACATTTACATATAATATAAGTACATGTACATACATACGCTACGCATTCAAACGTATGCATCTTTCCTTCTAAATACAATATTTCATTTTGAGTCATGCACACACAACCAAAATTTGTGGAAATAAATTATTTGTCTATTCTGTTGTTTGTAATAGTGCATTTACATTTTATTTGGAAGAATTATTTCCTTAAGGATAATATATTAATAAATGGTCACTTATGATAACAGTTTGCATGCATAAAATTAATTAGCTAAATTGTTTTATTATCAATCAATTCGATCGGCCAATACATGCAGCGCTGATTGTTTTGTCGACATTTTTTTTTAATTTTAATAATAATTATTTAGATGTAGTACTTATTCATCCTTATACATTTCCTACACTAAACATATTATTCATCCTTATACATTTCCTACACTAAGCCTATTCATCCTTATGCATTTCCTACACTAAGCATATTCATCCTAATACATTTCCTACACTAAGCATATTCATCCTTATAAGCTTCCTACACTAAGCATATTCATCTTTATACATATCGTACACTAAGCACTTTCGTACACTTTCCTACACTTAGCATAAATGCTTGTCTTATCGGTCGTGTCAGGATTTAAACTCACAACCACTGCATGGATTACTGTCACCACCCATCTTAACATCTGTTAAATTTCACTATTTAATAAAAAAAACAAAACGTTTTATTTTTTTCTTAGTAAATTATAATTTTTGCTCTAACTTATTTAACATGCCATATCTATGTTTTAAAAATCATAGATATGGCATGCTTTGAATAATATAATTTTGAAGAGTATGTACTTTTGGCCCTTATGGGTATAATCTATTATATCAGAAGGTATGAATTTCTAATACTTTTAACAATCTTTCACCGAAGAAGATTCTGTCAACTCAGGTTAAAATATTGAACGATTCCAAAGGCGACCCTTTTGTCCCTACATAAATTTGTTTGGTTATGAAAATACGATGGGTCTTTAATAAATCTCAAAAAAAAAAACTAAAATATAGAATACGAATTCGCTCTTTCTAAGACATGCGTGTAATATTGAAAATAGCGTCAAATTTAGGTGAAAAAGATTTACTAACATGTTTTATATTCCGTATCTCGAATAAACCAAAGGGAATCAAACTAAACAAAAAAAAATAAACTTTTCAGTTGTAAGTTTTCACTTCAGGATTCTGTGTCAAAGAACCACCATAATAAATTCCTGGTCGTGATATGAATTTATTAGACGGGCTCCGAAAGGAAATAGTCAAAAAAATATTTATACGCATCTTTTTGCAAATTTTCCATGAATACAAATTCCTGGCTCACGGATTTTGGGAAAAATTTGATCCTATGGCGACTGCATAATGTTATCCTTTTCTAGATTTTTTTAACCGTTTAAGACTCGTGACAAACGCGTGAGTGTGTCCTTGTGTATCCGGTGACGAATTTGTAAAATAAAAATACCTGCTCAAAAATAAAACTTTAACAAAAAAAAAGTCGAATTCGTTATTTTTTTTTATTGATCGTAGAGCATAGTAAACTTATCAACCACAACCATATTGAATATCAAATCTATTACATACATCTTTTACTCTCCACACTATGGAATAGTGGAGTCATGATTTCATAATTTTTTGGCGTATTTTTTTGCATAAATTTCTCAACGGGTATCATGTAGAGCAGAGGTTCCCAACCCAGTGCCCGCGGGCACCATGGCGCCCGCGGAACGATTCGTATGATGTGCCCGCCACTATTCGACAGGGACAGAATTTTTTCATGAACATTGATTAAAAAAGGGAATTATTTTTATTTATTTGTTAGAGTTTTGATTTTTTTGAGTTATTTTCTTTGTATTTGTGTTTAATGTTTACTTTGTTTGCGTTTTGTAAATACATTTCTCTGTGTGTATGCAATTTGAATAGTAATTTTACTATTTTAAAACATTTTTCTTATTATTTATTAATAAATTATGAATATAAAACATGAAGTATGGGAAAATGAGAAGTTATGGAAGGAGTTTGTCGATTAAAAATAGGCGGTGCCCGCCACGCTACCGATATTTTAGAATGTGCTCTAGAGTACAAAAAGTTTGGAAACCCCTGATGTAGAGAGTGCACACTGTGAATTTCGTCGATGTGTTTGTATGTATAATTTCATATTTGTATGAAAAATGTATATAACATAGGTTAAATAGCTCCTGTATGGGAAAATTGAGTGATCAACTATATATTGATATTGTACAATGTGTCTCTATAGACAAATGTATTTTTTTCTTCCCACTTCTATCTTCCTCAAGGGGTGGGCAGTTAGAACCGAACACCACATTCTTCTATCTTTACACATACATCGCATTGATACACTGTCTCATACATGCTCATCTTGGTTGCAATGCAATTTTACTTAAAATTTCTCAATAGGTATCATGTAGAAAATGCATACAATGAATTCCGTGACAATTTTGTATGTATGGTGTATTGTGAAAACTTTTTTCCTCTGGGAATCTTATATTAATTTGTTGAAGAATCTAATAGAAATGTACTTCATAAAAATGCATTTAGAGATTGTCAACCTTTAAGGAAGAAAAAATGAACGCTTACTATGGTGTGGAGAGTTTAGTGTTGGCCACAACTCTAGACCCTAAACATTTTCCAACTGTCGATTTGTTCAGGAGAACTTTGTTCTCTTAACATATCGACAATGTATCAAGCCAGAAAACGCGAGAATTGTATGGAGAGGTCTACTTTTTTCACGGCTTTTCCAACTTTGAAGTCAAAAAACACCAACTTAGAGGCTTCGCAGCATATATGTTCCATACACGGATTTACTCAGAATTCGGAGTAGAACATTTCGTGTGTCTGTGTGTGTGTGTGTCTGTGTGTCTGTGTGTGTGTCTGTGTGTGTGTGTGTGTCCGTCCCCCCCTTATAACTTTTGATCCGCTCAATTTACAGAGCCCAAAATTTCAGAATATATAAACAGTTACAGGCCTACAAAACTTTTATACTCGGAATTTTGAATTTTTGTTTCAGTCAGGGGTTATCAACTTTTGAATTTTTATTTTATTTTTCCATATATCTCAGAAACCATAAACGCTAGAACGTTGAAAATTGGTACAAACATAGACAAATACAAAATCTCAAATTAGTTTTTTCAAAAAAATTCCAGGGTTTCTCAAACATTTTTTATTAAGAAAAATATTTTTTTTATGATAAATTTATGAGTTTAACTGCCTATATTTCCAAAACTTTTACAATTATCGAAAAAAGCCGAAATACCCCAACTAGATAATTTAATTTTCTATAAAAAATATTAACATTGTAGTAGAAGATCTCAATTTTTTTTAACAATTTTTTTAAAATTGAATTTATTGACGACATCGCTTCATACATTTTGTATGGCAGTCGCCTATACACAATATGTAAGAAGACTTAATAGTTTGATACTTCATCTCCAAACATACATACATACCATCATGCTATTTGCATATTCTGGGTAGGGAAAAGGATCTTCCTCCATACTATCCTATCTTGACATACATACCTACATATGTTGTATAGAAAACAAAATATCTGAAAATATTCAATAATTTGTATCTATGGGTTTATAGTTTGGTACATATTCTTCAACTATACATACTATCGCTATCGACAGTTGGATCTCATGTGTTACATGCAACTAGTATATATATAATGAACCATCGAATCCCTCAGGGTTTCTCTGAGTTTGACAAGTTCAGTATTTGGTAATTTTAATATACATAATACGATGCATGTTCCAACCTACGTCACGTCAGCCGAGCAACTCAAAAAGCATGCTATTAGAGCACATAGCTGTAGTCATCGGACCTCATCATGTACCTATTTACATATTTGATTCTTGTAAAATTAAACAGTAATTACCATTTAAGTAGTGACTTTTTTGTCACTACTTAATTGGCTGGGTAGGTAATTGTGTTCACTTTCACGTGTGAATTGATCAAATTTTCTTGTGAATCGATTTATGTTATGAGTATACATGTAAAAGAATAAAACAAATCAGCATTCAAATGCGAAATGAAAATACATATATCAATTTTCGTCGTGTACAATAAGTACATAATTTATCCTTCAATTTGAATAACGTATCACTTATCAAGTGTTGGTAATATGCAAAGACCTTATAATATACTTTAGTATATAAGGTCTTTGGTTATATGGTATCAAAGATTGACATTAATTTTCTTTCAGTCAACTTAAAATATTTTTCGAGCATTGCCGAATATTTCTCGACAGCACAAAGAAAATAATAAAGATTGGTATTTTTACTACTAAATATTTAGGTAACATTTTTTTTTCTATGTTTGAAACTATCACTTCACGATAAAACTCCATAATCAACTAAAATTATGAAAAAAAAAATATTTAATTTTACGTTCTACTTAAATTTTTCGCAAATGCGACTCCCATTCACCGGTATCGCTCTATGCTGAGCATCGTCAGAATGGGCGATTCCATTCTGACGATGCTCAGCATAGAGCGATATCGGTAAATGGGAGTCGCGTTTGCGGAATAAAAAATATATACTTTTATGATTTTGAACACTTTTTGCTATTTTTTATATTTACATTATTAATGTAAACTTTGACAGCTCATCCGACATTGCTAAAATGATAATTTTGTCTTTCAAGCTCTAGTCAATTTGATTGACAACTATTTAAGCTTATGTCGGGGACTTGAATTCATTAAATTTAATTACTTAAAAATAAACATTCTAAGATAGTGAAAGTTAATTTAAAAAGTAAAATTGTAAAATATTAACATATTTACTTCAGCGACTTGTACATTATCTACATAGAAGCCATAAATCTTCAATATTCGTTCATTATTAACCATGAGTGTTCAACTTTATGACCAACACATGAATATTAAAAAGACTGGGAATTTCACTAACCCATTTTCGGGATTTGGGCTATGCTCGGGCAAAGTCTGACATTAAAAGCAGATAAATCAAAAAATTAGTTTTAATATTAATTCTGGGTAAGCTGCTATCATTATTTTTGACCTTCACTTTTATGATTTCTGATAACAATATTCTCAGATCATAATATAAATATTTAATGAGATAGTGAGGCACCGGCTTAAAATAGTTCTTCCACTCTTTTCTATTATCTTCGTTTTCGGGTGTCCCGTATGAGCCCGGATAATCGAAAATACGACCGGTAAATTACATCTCACATACCTCATTATAAATATTCTAAAAATTGCCATTACCATTACCCATTCTAAAAATTGCCCTTTGAGACAAGACTGGAGTGTGGAAATGCAGGCATGTGTCGTGCATTCTTTAATCAGGTTTTTCACAGTAACACCCCTATCGCTGGTTACCCATGCCATTGTGATATGAATGAATGAACAAACAAACGAACGAACGAAGATAATTTTAATAATATTATTATTTATAGAGCTTATAATAATATTCTTGAAATCCAACCCAAATGTGCCATTTTACAAAATTAAAATTACCTGTACATCCTTCAAGTATTGGACACCTGTCCTGAAGGAAGAAGAAGCAGAGGTAGACCTAGAATAAGATGGACGACATCGAGGGAGATATAAGAGCGATCGGACAGACGAATTGGAGGAGACTTGCTGTCAACAGGGCGGGATGGAGGCAGTTTCTTGAGGAGGCCAAGACCCAAACCGGGCTGCAGCGCCATTGTTTATTTTTTTGTAGATCCTTCAAAAATCAAGATTTAATACAATTTTTATTTTACGTCATCTGCCTGTCTGAATTTGAATCTGAACTTCCCGACCAGTTAGAGCTCTGAAACACTTAGAATTTGTGTATAACCTACCAATGCTGCATTTTCAGCTCGATTCATTTGATATTTTGATAAAATTGAACAATTTTGTATTTCGAACAAACTTAATGTACCTAATTGTAATACCATTTACATCGATTTACAATAGATTGTGTATGTTTTGTATTTGAATTAATCTTCATTTGTTATATAAAACAACTGCGTTTGACATTATATATGTGTTTGACATTGGCAGTATGAATGTATACAATCTACGGACTTGCGTGAAATATTTTTAATACTTCATTTCAAGGTAAAAAAACAATGTGTACTCATTTTTTTTATTTGTATATTAGGTGTTAAAATTTTTGATTCAATATAAGACTGCCAGAGTATAATAAATCTATTTTATTTGAAATGCATATCAATTAAAATTAATAAAATTCAAACAAAAAATATTAATACTTAAATGTACCTACCTTACTTTCTCTATCATTGAAAGACCCAAATAATTCGACATAATTATATATAGAGGTATATATAAATCTTCTTATCAGCATTTTTCGTCATTGCTATATTTTATTTATAGATTAAAACATATGTTTATTTTTGTCATTCGACTGTGTATTTCAAATTGTTGTGAATGGTACAGCCGGGCAGTTTGATTGATAAGTGATCATTGATTGACAACCTTTATTCCCTCTCCCTTTCTCCTCTCCTCTTCCTTAACAGCAAACAGTCACTAAATACTATAAACATAGTTTTGAGATATTCGCATTAAATATTTTTACGAAGTTGAAATACTCATACATTTTGAGGTACCTACAAAAAATATTTATTCATTTGGATTAGTAAACAGTAATGTTTTAATAATGATTCTATTACTTTGAATTATATTAGTGGCTATCAAAATTTCAAATCTAAAAAAAGGGCCATTTCCGAATAAAATTCTAACAAATGAAAAATAAATTTAATTTCAAAAATAAATATTATCACCCAAAACAATTACAATACACAAACGATTTACAGAAACGAGACCAATAACATACCAATCCCAGAAAGTACAGAAAAATGACAGTTAGACAAAATAGAATAAAAAAAGCATTTTTTTTTTTTTATTTATTTATAACGATTAACAATATCATTTTACATATTATTATAAATCCACCTCACTAGGCTTTGCCTGTACTGAGGTGGAATATTTCACAATCACATCAATACATTTATATACAATATTTACATATTATTATATATCCACCTCACTAGGCTTTGCCTGTACCGAGGTGGAATATTTCACAATCACATCAATACATTTATATACAATATTTACATATTATTATATATCCACCTCACTAGGCTTTGCCTGTACCGAGGTGGAATATTTCACAATCACATCAATACATTTATATACAATATTTACATATTATTATATATCCACCTCACTAGGCTTTGCCTGTACCGAGGTGGAATATTTCACAATCACATCAATACATTTATATACAATATTTACATATTATTATATATCCACCTCACTAGGCTTTGCCTGTACCGAGGTGGAATATTTCACAATCACATAAATACATTTGTATACAATATTTTCATTGTATTTCATCATACAGTTTCCATGGAAATGCTTATTTTAAATAGTTACATGTCATGACTTATATGTATATGTATCCAAACAAAATATATTAAACAATAAATAAAAACACAAAATAAAACAAGTTATAAGGCCTGTTTTGCACACACACACACCAACATGCACAACCTCACACACACACACCCTTACACACACATATACACACACACACACACACTCCGTCGATCGTTACTCCGTCATTTTGTTTATAGTTAATTGTAGTGTAAAAAGTATTAAAGTTATCAATATTATGCTGGAAAAAACCATCCCTCAGCCAACATTCAGAGTGCACTAACACGTCAAAATCGATTTTCATATTTGAAATTAAAACTTTTAAACTATCAAAGTTTTTGTTTATACTACGTATATTACAATGAAATATCTTTAGGCTACATTCTTTTCCAATGACGCTTGAACATTGCACTTATTGAACTTGAACATTTCAAATATTGTAAAAAGTATGTATATCTGTGGAAGGGATGTGGATGATTAGGATGTGTTTATAAGGAATGAATTAAACATATTTATTCAACTTTCATTGTAGGCGAATGCAACTTTTTATATTGTTATTGTTGTAACTATTCCAAGCCCGCACAATGAATGCGTTTTGCCCTGTTAGTGGTACGCGCCCGGTCTGTGTAGAATAGGGTGTTACGTCTGCCACTTCGTATTGGGACATGAAAATGAATTAATTTTAATATGTCGGGCGAGTCAATTATGTAATTTAGAATTTTGTATAATGTCATTTGGTCAGTAACGGTACGTCTAAGTTCCAATGTCTCAATGTTAAAGGCTGTTAAAATATCTGATTTAGATGATAAAAATTATATTATATCTATTCCTAGATATAGATATAATTTTTGTACGTATGATTGCTTTATTTTTGTAGATTGTGTGAGAATGGATGATCGAAAAAAAAAATTTAATCTTCGTTTTCATAGTCTCACCGGGAAATGTCCAAAGACAAAACAAATAGACAATTACCAATTATGTTTGATAATACTCAATAGTTTTTTTAAACAATAGACTGTTAAACAGCTTCAAAATCTGAGAAATGAAAACATGAAAAATAATATAATAAATAGTCAAATTCAATTTAGTAATAACCTTTTAGTCTAGGCTAAATTACTGTTATGCTATTTATGCGGGTTTGCCCGAGTATTATCAACTTGATAGATTATAAACTGTTTTCAACGCAATTGCGACATTAATATATCTTCTTAACGAACCACACTGATTGAAATGTCCATAACGAGTAGACTATAAGGTACCTATGCCTGATGATGTTTAAGACTCTAAACGACTTAACTTCACACTACATTCAAGAACTGTGTCAAAAGAATGTTCCATCAGGAAGACAGCTTACATTGAGATAATAAGTGTACCGACTCTCCAAAAGAATTGGACAGAGTTAATAAGACGACATACTATGGTCGCAGTTTCAGTGTGAACGGTACATTAAAGTGGAATTAAGTCGTCCCTTGACATTCGTAAATCTCAGAGGATTGTTACCTTCGGAAAACTTCTTAAGACTTCCTTGTATCATAGAGCGAGCAAATAAGTTATGGCTCCCTTGGGGTGATCCTGTATCACTAAACGGCGCTTTATAAACTCTTGATATTATTGTAAGAATGTTTTTTTTTAATATAAAACAAAGAGAAAATACCATATTTGACTTAACCAATCACTTCATTGTATACCCACCCTTATTACCCCGCCACTTACACTTCACCCATTGTGGTAATTTTAGGTCTGTAAATTGTACATTAAATTTTGTATAATACGTATCCTTCTGAAGAAGGGAACTTGTTCCCGTAACATGTATCTAGAAGGATTTTATTATATTATTTTGAATTAAAAAAAAAATAATCCTGTATACAAAGTTGTGTTTTATTTTGTTTTGTGAATTTAAAAAATGTTAGCCGAGAGTACTAAAAAATCGTATATCGAAGATGAGATTTTACCTTTAGAAATAAATTTCCAATTGATCCTGCAAAATGATAGACGGACTTACAGATTCCTGTCATAATATCCCTCTGCCTTGTCCTCTTAGTTTCTCTGCTCTCCTTTCTCTTCCCTTCCCTAGTTGTTGTTTACAGGGCCGGATAAACGTGTTTTTGCGCGCGTAGCAATATATTTGAATCCGCCCCCCCCCCCCCCTCCAATTTTTTTTGTCAAATTACATCGGATCTAAAATGACTAAGCGGGATTTTTTACATGCACACCATCATGCCGAGCGTCTATCCGGGCACGCAAAGAGAACCGAGCGCCATACCTGCGAATTTTTGATTTATATGATTAAGATTTTAGAATTTTAAGCGCCCTTTTTAAGACAACCGCCCTGACTTCTTGTTCCTGATTGTTGTATGATTTATCCGGCCCTGGTTGTTTATGTGTGTATGTATGTATGTGTATGTATGTGTGTGCGTGTATGTGTGTGTGATGGTGTGTATGAGTGTGTGTGTGTGTGTGTGTGTGTGAGGGTGTGTATGAAGTTGTGTGTATGAATATTTTTGGCTTGTAAACTTTTATTTTTTTTTATATTATGTTGATGGAATGCTTTTTTTGGCTCTAACACTGTAAAAATAATACTGTATCATTAAACTGTAAATGAGCTGTAGCTTCCCAAAGGAAATAAATAAATAAATAAATAGAATATTATTTTTTAATTGCATATACGCAAACATTGGATTTTTTTCCCTTTCGGGAGTCAAATGTTATTTTTATTGACAAATATTTTTTCAACATCTCAATAGAGACGAAGTTGGGATATTGCAGAAGAACCAGGAACTCGAGGCACCTACAGGGATTACGACCTGTCATCGGCTGGTTTACGTGATCACTTTATACGCTTGCGTAACGTTCACCAAATATAATTGGTGAACGTTGCGCAAGAGCATAAAGTGAACACGTAAACCAGCCGATGACAGGTCGTAAGCCCTGTAGGTTTCTCGAGTTCCTGGTTCTTCTGCAATATCCCAACTTCGTGTCTATTGAGATGTTGAAAAAATGTCAATAAAAATAATAAATAAATAATTATATTATTGATTTTTTAAACAAGTACCTACAATTACAAAAATATACCAACAGTTGACGATGACATTTTGATAGTGTCTTTATATCGTTCAATAAGTAAAAAAAAACATCATACTTTGTTATCATCGACGGACTTCGCATGTTCAACGTGATTGTTGATTTAATTCAAAAACAAAGGTACACAAATTTCTTTTGCTTGTTTAGTGTTTTTGAAATAGATTAACGAATACGAAAGATTATTGAGTGTTATTTTCAAAATTTTGGTTTAATTAGTGCTGGTTATGCCAATGAGTAGGGACCTAAATAATTTGTCAAATCCAAAAAAAAATTAAATAAAACTTTTCAAAATGTTGACTAATTATTTACATAACAAAACTTTTGATAGATTAATATGTAATAAATAATATTTATTCTTAAAATACGCAGTGAAATGAATTCGTACTATTTGTGTTTTGTTGTGTAATGTAATATTTTAAGACTTGCATACGCAAAAATTGGATTGATAGGGGAACTCAATAAAAAAGGGATGGTGAACGTTACGCAAGCGCATTGAGAGATCACGTAAACCAGCCGATGACAGGTTGTTAGCCCTGTAGGTGCCTTGAATTCCTGGTTCTCCTATAATAATCCTACTTTTTCTCTATTGAGACGTTAAAAATTTATTATTAAATGTGGGTGATATTGCAAATAGCATGACTTTACCGGACGTAGAAAAAGAATTAGTAAACCCTGTTTAAAATTAATCTTATAAAATGTCATTTATCTTATGAGTGTCCATTACGTCCGTCATTTTAAGTTATCAAATCATACCAAAATATGGGAAATTTGAAAATAATTTTCGTGTTTATTTAAAAATAAAAACAAACTTGCACTTAACTATTTGTATTTGAACGACCATCAATATGTACCTTCAAAGATAATTTTTGATAATCGGTCACCTTAAAACATAACACCTATACTATCTTGAGTGGATTTGTTAATAAATAATTATTCGTTTTATCTGAAGTACTTCAGATATACGGCTTCTTATGTATACAGGTTGATTCTTTTGTTACATATTTTATGGGTCGATTATTAATGATAAATAACACGTACAAACCTGTTGATAGTATAGTATCCTAGGAAAGACAATATTAAAACAATGTATTAGTTTAGATACATTCATAATTTGTTATATATCATAGATATAAAATTAGTTTTATTTAAATAGTATTTTATAGTTAGTGAAGTCGAAATTTCTCAGTGTAATAAATTATAATAATAATAAATACTTCTTTGCACCCTACGCAAGTGGCGAGTTTTTTGCCATATGGCAATTTCTTCCAACAAAACAGAATTTTCAGCCCAGAGAAGCGAGAAATTAATTTAAATAAATTTCTCATCTGCTGGGGATCGAACCCAGGATGCCCGCACAGTAACCAAACGGCTTGCCAACTGTACCACGGCGGTCGGCTATATAAATTATAGTAGTTAAACGAATCGTTTTTATTTAAGTAGGTACCTACCGTATGTAAATATTTTGATGAGTTTTATCAAGAATAGAACGGTCCATTTAGGAGTTAAATAAAAAGAAAATATATTGATAAATAAATAGGTATAAAAACGTGTATATGGGTCTCCAAAACAAAATTGAAATAATATATTATCATCATCAATGGCTCCAGGGTCCGTTGTGAGCCATGACCTTCTCCAGCATTCCTCGCCATCTCCCGATATCAAGGCAGGCATATATCTCTAGTCCCTTACACCAACAACCTCCACTGCATGGCATCCAGCTATTGGAGCTTGGGTCTTACAACGTTTCCTCTACCTTGTAGCTCTCTGTGCAGGATCATCTTCGGCACTCTTTCATTGGCCATTTTTACCCGGCAATAATTAATATATATTTTATTTTTAGCACAAACCTATCAATCATGGGACTATTCACGGACATTTTGAGCATGAATCTGAGGAGGTTGCTGTACTTTGAAAACGGCCAAGCGATGATCGAGGAATCAAACGATCAAGAAGAAAAAGAAGAAGAATCGTCGAATCCAGACACATATTATATATTGGACGTGTTATCAGTTGACAGAGTACTATTCTGTTTATCTGGTCTACCATACGTACAATATGATCATTGACGTTATCTGATGCACAATTAATAATTACGCTATCGGCCAACATAGCTACATACTATGTATTATTGTGTATTTACTGTGAACATTATCTATCAATTATCTGATATCTGAAAATTGATAAAAGTATCAAGGTTTGAAAGTGTTTGAAATTTTTTTTTAAAAAAATCGTAAATTAGTTTCGTTTTCCTTCTAAATAGTTTTAAAAAATGCAGTTATTTGCAAACATTCTAATGTCGTTTATTTATTGTGTGTATTATTAATTATCAGACTGATCGTAGAAAAATGTTTAAATATAATATGTTTTTTCAAATTCTTTAGGCAGTTTCATTTATATGCCTAAGAAGATCAAAAGTATGTTTCATGTCCTCAGAATCATGTCAACAATTAGAATATATTAACACAAATACTTAGTATTCAACAAGAACTACTTAAATAATTCAAAATTAAAATTAGTCACAACATTTGTAACTATGTCGTATTGTGTTTGCGATGCTCTTTGAGTAACACATAGAAATATTTGATTTTATTTGGGAACCATGTGATTCATATTAATTACACCAACATAGTTTATTAGTCTCTTTCTATGACTCTGAAATAAAAATCGCGTCAGTGATTGGATTTATGACAGGTATTATGGCAGACATTGGGATCTGGTTGATCTGTTTTGTGTGAGCCCATATGTTTGTTGAGGTAATGATTGTGATTGCAGAAAGTTGAGATTGTGTACATATTTAGTATGGAACGGGAACAATCACCTGGTTCATAATTGTCAAAAAAAATTGTAAACTGCTAGCCCTACTAATCTACTTATTGTTGTCATAAATATGGTGTGATAAAAGGTAAATAAATAAATAAATATTGATTCTTCGAATATTTTTACCTCGTGTATAAAGACTTTGCATTCATTTTATACAAACAAATTTCTCAATAGATGACAATACAAAAAAAAATGTTTTCGTCACTTCATAGATGGCAATGGTGTGTCAGCTTATTTTAAAGTGAAAAGATTTTCATGATTAAAATATACATATAGCAATATACACATTTTATAACTATTGTACTATATTTCCTCTAATCCAAACCTGCCACAGTACCTAAAAACAAATTCACTTATTTATCCAATCATGGACTTCTACTCCGATCTGCTGAACGCACAACACTATCGACCACTATCCATAACACAGAATTTCTCAGCTATTCCAAGTACCATCAGCAAGACAATGGAATAGCCTTAATCCAGGTATTGCGTCATCTAACTCACTTTATATTTTCAAGAAAAAACTAAAAAAGAAACATTTATCCCTAAACATGATCCTGATTTCCTCTCCTTGTCCTTTCTCAACCTTTTTTTTTGCTGTAATGTATTATTTTTAATATATAATATATCTTAGTGTAATGTATCTTTTCTTTGTTTTTACTCTCCACACTATGGAATAGGGGAGAGTCATGATTTCGCAAAATTTAAGCGTATTTTTTTTACATCAATTTCTCAATGGGTATCATGTAGAGAAAGCACACTATGAGTTTCGTCGTGATGTGTTTGTGTGTATGGCGTATGCGCTGTACGCCGTACGCCGTAGCATTTATCTTTTTTGTGTCCTCTCTACAGCCCAAACTATAAGTCTGATCGAATTCATATTAACATCATATGTGTAAAGTGCAAAGACCTAGAGCTGATTAGTTTTCCATATACAACTTTTGATTTCTTCTCTATGAATTCATCATTTACGTTGTTTTTTTTTGTGTCCTCTCTGCAGCCCAAACTATAAGTCCGATTGACTTCATATTGATATCACATGTGTTAAGTCCATAAACTTAGAGCTGATTAGTTTTCCATAGACAACGGTTCATTTTTTCCCAATGTTTCTTTATGATTTCATCTATTAAAACTGAAAAAATGCTCTCACGACCTGGAAATTAGAGATATTTTAATTTGGTTTCAACTATTTATACAACACCAAGAATCTTCATAAAATTGTATTCAAAGTTGGTCAATGTTAAAAGAAAAATATTCAACGGTTTCAAAAATTATATTTTATTTAATGGATATTTGTATGAAACTTATATGTAACAAGAGAATTTTTTTATATTTGGCAATGTTCAGTTCATTGATTTCATATTGATATAAGAATATTAATAGCTTGAACTTAGAACTGATTAGCTTTTCAAAGATATCATAAAATTTCTTCATATGATATCACGTGTCAACATTGTCAAAATGCTCTAACGCTCTTTGAAACAAAATTTATCTGCTTTTTTTAAAATATTTCATACAACATAAGCAGTCTTCACTATACTGCATTAATAGTTTGTCTATCTTAACATAAAAATATACTATCGGAAGAAAATTTATATTCCTGATAGTAACATTTAGTATGAATTAAAATGTAATTAGATAAATATCTATGTATGGAAAAGTTCAGTAATTTGATTTCATGTTATATAGTAAAGAGCTTGAACATAGAACTGATTAGCTTTCCATAAATAACAAAAAATTTCTTCATATGATATCACGTGTCAAAATTTTGAAAATGCTCTCGCGTTCTTTTAAACATAATTTATCTGCTTTTATTAAAATATTTCATACAACATAAGCATTCTTCTCTATACTGCATTAATAGTTTGTCTATATTAACATAAAAATATACTATCGGAAGAAAATTTATATTCCTGGTAGTAACATTTAGTATGAATAAAAATGTAATTAGATAAATTTCTATGTATGGAAAAGTTCAGTTATTTGATTTCATGTTATAATGTAAAGAGTTTGAACATAGAACTGATTAGCTTTCCATAAATAACAAAAAATTTCTTCATATGATATCACGTGTCAAAATTTTGAAAATGCTTTCGCGTCCTTTAAAACAAAATTTATCTGCTTTTATTAAAATATTTCATACAACATAAGCATTCTACACCATACTGCAATAATAGTTTGTCTATCTTAACATAAAAATATACTATCGATAGAAAATTTATTTTCCTGGTAGTAAAATTTTGTATGAATAAAAATATATATAATAAGATAAATTTCTTATGTATGGAAAAGTTCAGTAATTTGATTTCATGTTATAATGTAAAGAGCTTGAACATCGAACTGATTAGCTTTCCATAAATAACAAAAATTTCTTCATATGATATCACGTGTCAAAATTGTCAAAATGCTCTAACGTCCTTTAAAACAAAATTTATCTGCTTTTATTAAAATATTTCATACAACATTAGAATTCTTCACCATACTGCATTAATAGTTTGTCTATCTTAACATGAAAATATACTATCGTTAGAAAATTTATATTCCTGGTAGTAAAATTTAGAATGAATAAAATATTTCATTGTCAATATTTGTGGTGTGGAGAGTTTAGTGTTGGCCACAACCCACTCGTTTTTTTTTTCTTTCATTCTACTGTTGATGTACATATACAATTTTGTTATACGTTAACCAGCTGATGACAGGTCGTAAGCCCTGTAGGTGCCTTGATTACCCGGTTCTCCTATAATATTAAAACTTCATCACTATTGGAAGAGGTATTTATCCAGCAGTGGATCGATTAGTACTGATAAGAAAGTAATTTCGTCTCTATTGAGATGTTAAAATTTGTCATAAAATATTGATTTTTATTTTTTCATTATTCAATTCGATTTCAATGATAAGCAAGTTTTACAGAACGCAGCATATTAATAGTACGAGAGATTCGCTGAACATTTTTTTAATACCTGGTTTCTTTTATATGGGCTTCCTTATTTAATATAGGTACGAAAAAGGTAAGTCTGGCTCCTGGGAATGGTTGCGTTAACCAGTGCGCATCCACTTTATACTTAGGTGAAAATTGGAGATATTTTAATATAGTTTGTACTTATGCTATTTGTGCCTATAAAATTCGTCCGTTTGTGAAATATGTACTTGATGCTACTGATATATATAAAAAAATATAAAAGAAGAAGAAGAATTTTTTTCTGAAATCTTCCCGGGTGTGCACTGAATATATCACCAAATTTCATTGTCATCAAATGAATGGTTTAAGAGCACAAAGATACAAATTATACAGATATCTGCAATTTTCACCTATAGATAGGGTAAACTATCACGCTAACTGCGAGGACCATACATAAGCTAAAATGCACTCAGAGATCCGTGGAAAGGCAAATGATAGGCGTAAGTCTGAGACAAAATTAGAAACGAAGAAATCAGACGCCAGACAAAAGTTATTGATGTCATGGGTCGAGTTGCAAAACTTAAATGGCAATGGGCAGGTCATGTTGCCAGACAGGGTACGGACAGATGAGCACCCAGAATTCTAAATTGGAAACCATGGGATATGAAAAGGGGAATAAGCCGGCCCCAGAAAAGGTGGGCCGATGATATTGTCCCTGTCGCTGGAAGCGGATGGGTTCGAAAAGCCCAGAAAAAAGACGAGTGGAAGATTTTAGAAGAGGCCTACATCCAGCAGTGGAGAGATGGCTGAGAAAGAAGAAGAAGAAGAAGAGATAGGGTACCACTTCAAGGTGCCAGAATTACCTTTATCATACCTATATTCAATAAGGAGGGAAATTTGAAAAAAAACAGCGATTATAAATTGTTTAATGACATTGTTATGTCTTAGACAGATCATAAGAAAATGATCAAAATATTTCATGTTGTTAGTAATATTTCGAAGATTGTGTTTGAACAATATTTCAGAAGAGAATTTTTTGTTTCAAGGTTATGTGCATATTTGTTTAGAGATATTTCTTCATTAATTTAATGTAAATACTTTCTTATCTGTAATTTTGAAGATTTGAATTATGTATGGTAAACAACATGAAGCTGCGCAAATATCAACAATCATACATACTTACCATACTCTTTCTCTCTATTAAACTTTTCTTGGAGAAATACACGAGAAGTATATTACTTGAACCAATAATATGAAAATGTGGAATCCGGTCTGGAGCTTTTATTGAAATTTTAGTATTATGAAATTTTTCAGACACATGGTACCTGAGAAAGATCGCGAAATATTTCATACAAGAACGAACATAATAATAAGTTTTACAGAAAAGTGTGGAATTTCGATTTAGATGTACAATTGTACACATGCGAGAAACACAAATCATGTTACATAATATTTGCCTCATAAATTTCGTAAAACATTTTAATAAACCTTGGCTCATGCCTTCATTATTTCAATTTACTTATGTAAAAGATTTCAACATATGTAAATCAAAAAGTAAATATTCAAATAAAAACAAATTTATTTGATGACCTTTTTGTTTCGCAGCCATAAACTAAAATTGTATGTGAAGGTGTTGTCAAAGAGGTGTCTGGCGTTCGGTCCTCTCTGCCTACCCCAGGGAGGGATACGGCGTGATGGTATTTATGTATGTTTTGTGTATAATCTTGAAAGAAAGACTGGTATATTTATCGAAAACAACTTAAGCCAATCACATGGTGTGCTCAGAGCGCAAAAAGCCAAAGTCAGTGAAATAAACTGAGGCTCGCTTATTTCCAAAAGGAGTGAGATTTTATTTAAGAAGCATATCAAGTTGAACAAAGTTAAACGTTTCACGCTGCATCCAAACGAGCTAACACGAATGGCGGAACAAATGAGTGACCCAAGTTATGGTGGCATTTTCAAAGAGTTTGTCCCAAACGACGCCAACAATTCCAAACATTGCTGGAGTGTTTAATGCAGTCTCTACATACGGCTCCCTAATGAACCATCTTACAAATTCTCCAACTATCCTATTACTGTCCTGTCCGTGTTTGGACTGTAACGTGTCACTTTTTGCCGTCAAGTCACCGTAATAAAGTGTCTCATTATTTACGCCGCGGCCTCATTTGTTCGCAAACTGTACATCGAGAGGAGAGGACAGTGCAGGACCGGTTACACTAAAAGTTCTGATGGAACAGTTGTGCCGGGTGAAAATATATTTGAAGCACCCCAATACAATGCCTAATAATCCGAAGTAATAACAAAATGAAAATAAAAAAAAAAACAGTTTATTATGGCCCACACTAAATTTTCCCCAACATAGTGTACCCTTCTTTTTTGAGAAGTTGACAGTTGAAATAAATAAAAAAAACTTAATGATCTAGAACGTGAGTGCATTTTGAAAGTTTTGACAGATGAAATCATACAGAAAAATGATGAAATAAACGATATCTATCAAAAACTAATCAAATCTAAGATAATGCACCTTTGATATAGTTAGCGTTCTGTATAAAACACTCATCAAGCCGGTTCTCACATATGCTCCCGAAACCTGGGTGATGACCAAACAAACTGAAAGATCCATAGCAGCTTTTGAGAGAAGGATCCTTCGAACGATCTACGGGCCAATAAAAGAGAATAATGTTTGGCGTCGTCGAATGGACGACGACAACCCCACAAAACGCCTCACACTTTCTGTTCCACAAGGTTGAAGGAGACCAGGAAGACCAAGGATTCGATGGATGGACAGTGTCGATGCCGATGCTTCCACAATAGATATTAGAAACTGGAGAACGAAGACAATGGATGGACGGGAATGGAGGGGACTCATGGATTCAACCAAGGCCCACCCAGGGCTGTCGAGATTATGATGATAATGATGAAGATATAGTTAGCGACAAACTTCTTTAACACTTCACGTGGAGTGCGTAAATTTGTGTTTTTTTTTTGCTTGGTTGCGCAAACCACTATTATCCACGACGAAAATGCTCAAGTTATTCACAAAAAACTGTATCAATATGAAGTTAATCAAACTTCTGATTTGGGGTATATTTTATTTTATTTATTTTATATACCTAATACAACATCAAACAAGAAAAAATCATAAAAATACACAATGAAAACCTTTATATTGCCAAGTAAATAAATTAATTATACTTTGTAAATACCACTAATTTGAGTAGGTATTTGTAACGTCTTACGTTTTCGAAGCGGACCGCTTCTTCTTCCGGACGAATTTATACTAACTGGTGAATGTGTGCGGTGTAGATGTGCTAAAATATAGCCAAAAGTTTGGCCGAAGCCGAAGTTTCCGATCAGAAA
The DNA here is from genome assembly GCA_963576475.1 of Molanna angustata. Lineage (NCBI taxonomy): Eukaryota > Metazoa > Arthropoda > Insecta > Trichoptera > Molannidae > Molanna > Molanna angustata. The sequence continues at coordinate 23,093,438 of OY754976.1, read as the reverse complement.
AGAAATAAATTAATTCAGAGTTCGGTGGTGGGAGAGCGGTTAGCGCGCTGGGTTCCAGTGGTCGCGAGTTCGAATCCTGCCACGATCGATTTCATTCACCTATATCTCAAGCATTACTGCAGTGGTCGCGAGTCCGAATCCTGCCACGATCGATTTCGTTCACCTATAGCTCAAGCATTACTATATAAGCATCGGCTTCGGTTAGGTAGTATTAAATTATTATTTTTCACTCTCCAACAAGACAAATTATATTATTTAATATAAAATTGTATATAAAACTTTAATGCGAGGCGCGGACACTTTGTTGCACCAGGCGCCATAAACTGTAGATCCGGCTCTGGCAGAATTGTGAAGGCAAGGACTGGCGAATGACGAGGGTGGGGTATGAACGTGATGGTAGTTTCATTGTCAACATATTTTGATCCTTTTGGGAATAAGACGACCAGTGGAGATAATTTAATATTACGCCGAGGAAATGAATGATGGCACGGTTATTTATGTCACGTTTAAGAAAATAAATGTAACTCGCCCATATTTAAATACTATTATAATTTTCATCTCACTGGCAACATTGTGTAAAACATTGCAACGAGTACAAGATCGTTAACAAACAAACTTATTGTATTCTTGGCATTTATTTTTGCCTGGTTGGCTGGTTTCTCCGCTTTACTATGACGTAGCAATTCCTCGAAACACGAAATCAAAATTAACATACCGTACCATCACGTCATTTCCCTATTATGGGGTAGGCTATAAGAACCGAACGCCAGTCTCCTGTCTTAGAATTTAAATCAGTGAAGAGAATTCAATTTCATTCGTTATTGTGATATATTAATGTTGCGCCTTTCATCAGGCAATGTGTATAGCGGTTTACGAGATTGTACGAACAGGGAATTCGGCAATCTTCGGGAGAAAGGTTTTTAATATATAGGAATGTCGGAGTTTAGGCCGGGGGTCGATTGATCGGGGAATTGATCAATGAAAGTGCTCTCACGTTGTGGTTCATATTTAATCTAATTATTGTACTTCACTCTTGTATATATTTAATTACTGTTAATTATCACTAAATTGTGTTTAAGTTAAAGGCGTGTGTTATTTACTATATTTACTATATCTGGATCGTAGGGGGGGGCAATACTCAGAATTGGTTAGAATTCTTTAGTGGGGGTCGGTTTTAGGCAACCTGATATTAATCTGGCTGTTTCGTTAATTGCCACATCTACCCTTTTTGCGTGTGATGAGTTGTACCATACTGGTGCAGCATATTCAGCAGCGGAGAAGCACAGTGCCAGTGCCGAGGTTCTTAGGACATGGGGTTGGGCTCCCCACTTTGTGATGGTAAGCTTTCTTATGATGTTATTTCTGGCACATACCTTCTTCTCGAACTCTTCACAATATTCAAAATGGTAATTTTCAAAAAGATCACATATACAGCCTCTTAGGACCTGGGTATGGCTGGAATGCGCTGTTGAGGAAATGATGTTATATTGAAGATTTTTTTAAACGCCATTCTTGTGTTTTCAAATTTATACTTCATAGAATTTTATAATATTTTGTTACATTTATCTGTATCTTTATCTCTAAGCACGTCTATTTTTTTCTTTGTAACTTCTCTATGGGAAATTTTTATAATTATACTTTACTTATAAAACAAAATTGTATATGTGTGATGTGTAATTGTTTTTTCTCCTCGTAAATAAATAAGTAAAATCTTTGTATGTTGTGAATATTTTGTGCCAAGATTTTTTCGAGAAATAAATACTAACCATAGACCCTACATATGTAGAATACATATAAGATAATAAACTCTTACCTATAAGATAATCACTTTAATCGACCAACTATTATTAATTGTACTAATTGACTTATTTTGAGAAAATTAATCATAACATTTAGAATTAATACAAAGCATTGATTCATCATCAAAACTTCACACTGCCTTTCCTTCCCCTCCCCTATATTAAATTAGGTACTTCTCGGGCAACTAACAGGTACTATGTCAAATATTAATTCAACACGCATCCAACAACAAGTTGCCACATTTCCGGAGACTGCTAACAATATACTTATATTGTTTTTTTTCAGATTATGTCATGACTGAAAATCTGATTTGGGTTCCTCAAAAATCTGTTTATTTGTGTTTCGATTCATTTCTACAAATAAGCATTAAAAAATTCTCACATCGCATCGTATAGATTCTGATTAAATAGTATTGGCCTTGCCGTATTTTTGCTGAGATGTAAGAAAATTCGATAATTAACGGTGTCAGCTGAAAGTGATTGATGTCGATGAAGGGAGGGGAATTAAAAGAAAGAGAAATTCGAAATCTCCTTAATCAGGCGGTTATTTTATTGACACTTGAGTAAATATCCTGTAAACAGAAATATATATATAACCATTATGCCACTGGAGATTAAACACATCAGACTCAATTAATCAAAGATGCAAATTTCTCGATAACTGCTCGAAATAATAAGGATCTTAAGATAAGAGACAATACCTTTATCCAAACTTTGAAAAAGTATTTTTTTTTGTTTTACTTTTCCAAACATATCAACATTGGATTTTATAATATAGAAGAACCAGGATCTCAGGCACCTACAGGGCTTACGACCTGTCATCGGCTGGTTTACGTGATCACTTTATGCGCTTGCGCAACCTTCACCAATTATGCGTTTATTGAGTTCCCTTATCAATGTGTTTTTTGAAAGTTATATATATATATATTTGAATACGTGTAAACATTTCACCTGAAAACTTCTCGATAGATGGCGTTACAAAAAGGTTTCTTCGTTTCCTCATAGATAGCAATAGTATAATTTCGTATTATTCAGATGAAATGTTTACACTTTCAAAAATAAGATTGATAAAGTAACTCAATAAAGGCATAATTGGATTCTATCCTAAAAAATATGCCCCAAATACATAATATGTAGTTGCAACCAATGAGCATAAAAATGTTGTTACTTATTTTATCACAACATCGTTATTCATCTCAGTAAACATAAATTTTCACAAAAGAACAAAGAAATTGTAACAATTTACTATCACATTATACTATTCAGAAATAATATGATTCCCGGACAATTTACCGTAGCCGGTTGACCGTGGCCGTGACGCCCTTTTTACCGTATGGACAATTTACCGTGAGCACAATATACCGTGGGGACAATTTACCATATGGACAGTTCAACGTGGGGACAATTTACCGTACGGACAATTGACCGTGAAGACAGTTGGCCGTGAGGACAATTGCCCGTGGGAACAGTTGACCGTGGACCGTGAGGACAATTTATCGTATGGAAAATTGACCATATGGACAATTCACCCTGAGGAAACTATTTTTAATATCAGAAAAAAAATCGTTTTCTTTTACGTTTGAGTTAAATAAATTGCGTGAATAAAAAAATGTTCATTTATGCCGACGAAACGATTGCCTTATTTTTTTATTTCAAAATACTAAGAGGAATCCAATATGCCACCAGTGATTAAAACGAAATTTTACAAAATAAGCGGGATTTATGCAGTTTTAATTTGCTATAAGAAGACGTCTGTTCTTAAACTCCTTCTTATTCTTTTTTTGATTTTTGGAGATGGATATCGATTTATACTAATTAGAAGGTGTAGATTTCGAAATAATTGTAACTTCTTTGTTTTCTTTTGAAATTTTGAGAAACCAATATGGCGGTCGTGATTTAAAGGTACATATACATACATACATGCATCCATTACGCCATGTCCCTCACGGAGTAGGCAGAGAGAACCGAACGCCACTTACTTATATCTTGACATACATTCATCGCCACGTCAACATTCATACATCGTCTTATACATGTTCGTCTGTTGTTCACGCTTCTAACATTTTTGTCTTTCAAAATACCTTTCACATGGACGTGCCATCCCTTCCTTGGGCGGCCCCGACCTCTCATTCCATTCCTGTCCGATTAAAAGGCAGTTTTTCAAAATGAATGATTATGTTGGGTTTAACGAGTTCTAATTTGCTACATTTTGAGAATTAAGAAGACGTCTGTTCTTAAACTTCTTCTTGTTCATTTTTCAAGATGGATACTAATTTATTAGAAGGTAAAGATTTCGAAATAATTTAAACTTCTTTGTTTTCTATTGAAATAATGAGAAACCAGTATGGCGGCTGTGATTTTAAGGTGGTTTTTCTAAATGAACGATTATGTTGGGGTTATCGAGTTCTGATTTGCTACATTTTGATATTTAAGAAGACGTCTGTTTTTTAAGATAGATTTCGATATAATTGAAGATTCTTTGTTTTATTTTTAAAATATAAGAAACCAAAATGGCAGCTGTGGTTTAAAGATATATTTACAAAATGAGCGATTATGTTGGGCTGATCAAATTCAAATTTGCTTTGTACATTTTGAGAAATAAGAAGACGTTTATTTTTACTTTTCATAATGAATGCATCGATTTCTTCTTTTAAGAAGGCATAGTTTCGCAAGTAGGTAGATTTAGACGGTGGTACTTCATGAGATCAGTCGTCTTCGCTAACAATACCCCCAAATATAATTTTGTATTTTTATTCTTTTATATAAGGATTAACTTGTGTCATCATAAATGTTTTGAAAATGATTTTTTGTTGATTCAGTCACTGCCTATGATAGGATAATAAATTGTGCCTACATTTAAACGGCAAACGAACATTTTTTATTCACGCAATTGATTTAACTCAAACGTAAAAAAAAAGATTTTTTTTTTCTGATACTAAAAATAGTTTCCGCACGGTGAATTGTCCTCACGGTCAATTGTTCGTACGGTAAATTGTCCCCACGGTAAATTGTCCTCATGATAAATTGTCCATATGGTTAAAAAGGCGTACGGTCAATTGTCCACGGTCAATCGGCTACGGTAAATTGTCCAGACACGATAATATGTGTGCAGAAAGTATGTAATAATATAGATTTTAGACCAGTTTGTGAGTAGTACAAACATACATACATACATACATACCATCACGCCATATCCCTTACGGGGTAAGCAGAGAGAACCGAGCGCCATACTCCTCTATTTTTGCATACATTCCTAGCTTCCTTTACATCCATACGTCGTCTCATACATGCTCGTCGATTATTCAAGCTTCTAATATTTCCTTCATTCAAAATATCATTCACATGGTCATGCCATCCCTTTCTGGGGCGGCCTCTACTATTCACTCCATCTCTTACACCCATGTATATTTTTTTGGTCAGTCGTTCATCATTCATTCTTTCTATATGTCCAAACCACCTCAAAGCATTCACTTTCATTTTACATATAATATACTTCTTTATCTTGCATTCTCTCCTTATGTCCTCATTTTTTATTCTTTCATATATCGTTCTATTACATACTCTTCTAGTACAAACAGAGAGATTAGAAAACAGAAATCCTTTTGCACAATTAAGAAAAAGAAAAAATAAATAAATGTATAAAAAAATAATAACGGAAATATCTAAAATAAAATATCAATACGAGTTTTAAACACAATAAACAAAGAGAAAAAATAGATACACAATAAAAAGTAACAAATACATATGAAAATAAAAAACATGTTTGTAAACATCTTATTATTATTATCGTATTTAATCCAACACTTCTATTCTAACTTTGTAAAAATTCACTAAGTAAACTCAGAAAATATTTATAATAATTTGTTTATTAATTATAACTTCCAAAATCTTTTTTTACATATTATATTCCACCTCACTAGGCTTAGCCTGTGCCGAGGTGGAATATTTCAAAATTACAATAATACATCTTTGTACAGTGTTTTCATCGCATTTTATTCAGTTTTCGTTACAGTACGTATGACTTATATATATATATATATATATATATATATATATATATATATATATATATATATATATATATATATATATATATATATATATATATATATATATATATATATATATATATATATATATATATATATATATATATATATATATATATATATATATATATATATATATATATATATATATATATATATATATATATATATATATATATATATATATATATATATAGATATATATATATATATATATATATATATATATATATTATATATATATATATATATATATATATATATATATATATATATATATATATATATATATATATATATATATATATATATATATATATATATATATATATATATATATATATGTTATATTTGATGTTTTCACGGGTGAAATATGTTATAATATTTTTATCTCGGTTTTCCCGTGTCAGTAGGTCTTGACTAAGACCATTTGTCTTCCGACGTTTCGCCTGAATATCACCAGGCATTTTCAAGGACTTAACGAAAAGCACGCGCGCGACACACGTCTACTCACACTGAAAGCTCACCGTCAAGTGACTTGTAGCGTACAAGATGGCCGCTTATGTCAAATATTGTTAGCGTGTGTCGCGCGCGTGCTTTTCGTTAAGTCCTTGAAAATGCCTGGTGATATTCAGGCGAAACGTCGGAAGACAAATGGTCTTAGTCAAGACCTACTGACACGGGAAAACCGAGATAAAAATATTATAACATATATATATATATATATATATATATATATATATATATATATATATATATATATATATATATATATATATATATATATATATATATATATATATATATATATATATATATATATATATATATATATATATATATATATATATATATATATATATATATATATATATATATATATATATATATATATATATATATATATATATATATGTTCAAATAAAAGTTTTCGCGAAGAGGTATATGCATATTGAATTTTTTTCGGGAACTTCGCGTATATATACTAATTCAATATAATTGTGCGATATTTCGATTGCACTAGGACAATCATTGTCGAGCACTCTCTGGTGGTCTAGAGTTAACTGTTTTCTTTATTCTCGAACTTCGTCGCAGAGGTGGCGGTGGCGGTAGGTGCGGGGGCGGTATCCCGTTGTTCGTTTCATCGTTTCTAGTTGGTGGTGGTGGCGGAGGGGGCTCATCTCAAAATCTAACATGCACCCTGATACAAAAAAGAAATTAATACCCAGAGAAAAGTCTTCACAATGCCCGAAAATTTATGGCTTGCCAAAAATTCACAAACCCGACGTACCTCTGAGACCAATCGTCACCTCCATTGGAAGCCCCATACACGCCCTCTCACAACACGTAGCCAGGATCCTTCAGCCGCATGCAGAAATGAGAGACTCATACATAAAAAATTCGGAACATCTAATAAGTCTCATAAAACACATAAAATTATCACCAGAAGACATTTTAGTCAGTTTTGATGTCACTTCGCTATTTACCAACGTACCGATACAAGAAGCAATGGATATCATATCCGAAAACCAAGACCTTGCCGATGACACACCAGATCTAATCCGCCACTGCTTAAACAACACCTATTTCATGTACGGCAACCAGTATTACAAACAGATAGAAGGAGCGCCCATGGGTAACCCTGTTTCACCACCAGTATCAGATATATACTTAACAGATTTCGAAGTAAAAGCATTCGATTCATCCCCCTACAAACCATCATTTTACAAACGCTATGTGGACGACAGCTTTGCAATTTGGGGACACGGAATGGACAAACTAAAACAATTTTTAAATCACCTCAATAATATCCATCCGAAAATTAAATTCACCATGGAAATAGAGGAAAACGGCCGACTTCCCTTTTTAGATGTATTATTAATAAGAACAAAAAATGGCCTCCTCTCTCACACTGTTTATCGAAAAGAAACCCACACAAACCGATATTTACATGCAACTTCACACCACCATCCCGCTCAAATAACGTCCGTAGCTAGAACCCTGATAGACCGGTCCAAAAAACTGACTGACGAAACAAATTTAACTACAGAAATGGCTAACATAAATAATATTCTACAAAAGAATGGATACACCAAGACTATACTACGCAAGGCACAAAAACAATCAAAAATTAACAATAATCCCGAGACAGAAATTAAATATATAAGTACGTGCCGTCTCCCCTACATTCGAGGAGTTACAGAAAAACTTAGTCGGATATTAAAAAAGAATAAGATCCGAACAGTCTTTGGAACAGATCGAAAAATCGGAGACCTACTACCGAAACCAGTCGACAAGCCACCAAACGAGCACATGGGCGTCTACTCAATTCCATGCAGAGACTGTCCATTGACATACTTTGGCATGAGCAACCGCCGAATATCTCACCGCATGTCAGAACACGAATTAGATATAAAAAACAAAAAAACAACCTCAACAATAGCAATGCACACTATGATCGAAGGCCACAATATAGACTTCAAAAATATACGGACGATAGCTAAACTCTCAGACAATAGACACCGGATTCTCAGAGAGGCCCTAGAGATCAACAAACACGAATTCTCAATGAATACGAGAGACGATGCTAAGAGATTGCCGGCTGCATATCACACAATAATAAATAAAATAAAATACAACAAACAATTCAATAAACAAAACGAATACGTCGACAACCCTGGCATGGAGATAACCAGCAATTACAATACAATAATAGACTCAACCCGAGGAGACTCTAGTACGACACCCTCCGCGCCCCCTCCGCCACCACCACCAACTAGAAACGATGAAACGAACAACGGGATACCGCCCCCGCACCTACCGCCACCGCCACCTCTGCGACGAAGTTCGAGAATAAAGAAAACAGTTAACTCTAGACCACCAGAGAGTGCTCGACAATGATTGTCCTAGTGCAATCGAAATATCGCACAATTATATTGAATTAGTATATATACGCGAAGTTCCCGAAAAAAATTCAATATGCATATATATATATATATATATATATATATATATATATATATATATATATATATATATATATATATATATATATATATATATATATATATATATATATATATATATATATATATATATATATATATATATATATATATATATATATATATATATATATATATATATATATATATATATATATATATATATATATATATATATATATATATATATATATATATATATATATATATATATATATATATATATATATATATATATATATATATATATATATATATATATATATATATATATATATATATATATATATATATATATATATATATATATATATATATATATATATATATATATATATATATAACTAAACAAAACAACATTTATTTATAACTAAACAAAAATATATCAAACAATAAATAAAAAAATGAAACAAAACTATGAAGGTATATTAACAATATCATATATAGTAGGTATAGCCTGTTTTGCGCACACACACACCAACACCCATATAATGTGATTATATATTTTCCATTTTTCTTCTCGTATCGCCATTCCTCGTAATGTTTTATTTTAATAAAAAAAGTCACTGTTGCAAATTATATTTACATGTTTTAAGGGCAAACTTATTGGTTATTTCGTTGTTTTCTTTCCTAATATAATCTCGTAATTGTCCATAAACTGATCAACATTCCTTGTCGGTCGTAAGGAGTAATTATTCTTCTTGCTTAACTTTTTCAGAGTCACAAATTTAATCTTCAGTCACATCTCTCATCACAGATAATAAGCTAAAGTTTGGCGTCTTCTTTCTCTCCTACCCTCATTACGTGACCAAAGTATAATATTTTTCTTGCCAACTGTGGGATAATATCTTTTCTCTTTTTTAATTCATCCGAGGACTTCTTCATTTGTCAGGAATTCATTGTATAGGTAACAAAAGGAACGACCTTAATTTGCACTCTTCTTAAATTATTGTTGCCCCAGGGAATGCGTACTATTTAGTTATCAAAATATGAAATATAATATGTAGGTGTTTATTTGAAAAATAAATACACATAACTTAAACTGGTTTCAGTTAAATTATGTAGAAATAACATGTTTAAAAATGTGAATTTTGCTAATGAAAAATGAATGTCTTTAATTCATATTAACAAAAAATATAATGTATGGTGTAGTAGCAAAGGGCAACAACAAAAACCATCAGATATATTTATTTATTTATTATACATGTAAGCCTTTCATAGGGCATTTACAATACAAGACAAGGTAAATAATACAAATATAGACAAAACAAAACAATAATAAGTGCAAAAAGTAGTAAAAGAAAGGACTATGGGCACTTATTAGCCATAGTAAAAATGTTTTGTGTTAAATAATTTTTCAAATAATTGTTTGTGTCCAAATACACATTCCAAATGGTTCAACGAAATAAATCTTTATATTATATTTTAAGGGCGATCTACCACTTTTTTTGATAAATAACTTGTCACCACTAAAACTCGTAGTAATATATCAAATGTCGAATTGTTACTAAAATATTTAAATAATAAATTTTTCACGAGAACGATTACAACTTATGATATTTCAACAACCATGAACACTTAATTGTACCTTGTAGGAGAGGATTGCCAAATATCAGAAGCTATTCATAAAATATTTAAAAATTTGGCGATCGAATACAAGATATTGGCACAGAATTTACCAACATCGAAAATAATGTAAAAAATATTTATGCATTAAACAGATGATTAGTAATTAGCTTCTCGTGTCTGTTTAATTTTTTTTAATAAATGAATATGTTTTGTTTTACAAGTACTTATACTTCTCCAACATTCTCTAAATTATGCATAAATGCTTATGATATAGGTGAACGTCGGTATCCCACTGGATCGACCCATCTAATATAATCAGAAATAATGTTTATTGGTCATAATACCACACGTGAAACATGATATTCCGTGTTCAAAAGCACGAATGAACATACTTTTATTTATTACAAGGGTCGAAACACCATTTTATTCCTCTTGTTGATAAATTTTGACACACGATATAAATCACAGGAAAGCTATAACGTACACAAGAACACAAGACACGAAATTGAATTTTGGTGTATGCAAACAAAATGAAAAAAATATGATGGTGTCCCCACAACTACATACATTATATATTTTGTTTTGCAAACCGCCCATGTGTCGCAAAAAAAACCTTCCCTGCACGTTTTCCACTGTAGGTACTTTTGTATTATTTTCCAACGTTGAAGTATTAGTACGGTTTCAAAAAAGCCGGCCTGAAAATTTATTCGATATTAGTATGCAGCCACACGAGTTGTAAATTGTAGCTCACAGAAGCAGTAAAATTTTGATATGAATCAGTATTATGAAATTTTGTGTTTCGATGAAGTGAAAAGTTTAAATTATTGAAAAGAACGTACTTTTTTTATTTTACATATATAAAACGAGTGGGTTGTGGCCAACGCTAAACTTTTCACTAAAAAGTCATTCTACAAAGTATTAAAATTTTGTATGGAAAATATTCAGCATTTGCATGAAATGAGTTTGTGAAATTATTTTTTTTAATATTTTATTAAGAATACTTGATAATTCTTCAACGCCATTTTATGAAAGTGATGTGCCTTTTTACCAATTCTAAAATAAAATTTCAAATTTTAAGTTTCCTGAGCTTGGGGTCACTTTGAAATATTTTCGAGAAGCACTATTCAGATATGCTTCAAAATCTAATGGGGTCTAAGTGAGTATCAGATAAACAAATTTGCAAAATTTGAAAATAATATAATGAGTAATAGCCTATAATCAAGAAAGCAAATAAACACGTCGTACATAGCACACACACACACACACACACACACACACACACACACACACACACACACACACACACACACACACACACACACACACGCACGCACGCACGCACGCACGCACGCACGCACGCACGCACGCACGCACGCACGCACGCACGCACGCACTCACGCACGCACGCACGCACACACACACACACACACACACACACACACACACACACACACACACAGATACATTGTGATGAAACTTTCAGAATACAATATCAGCATGATACTAGTTGATAATCTGCAATAAAAAAATAGCCTTAAAAAAAGTGAAATCATAACTCCCCCTTGGGTTAGTGAGGAGTAAAAAAAATATATAAAACAAAATGAGGACATCATTTTCGGATTGTTTTTTACGTTAAAAGAAATCAAATGAATCAAGCTGATAAAACAAAAAAATTAAACATGCCTTGTCATCTGAAAACACAAATTCTGAATGTTTCAGAGCTCTAACAGTCTAACTGGTAGGGAAATAAGTTAAACATCAATAAATTAAAATTACAAATTACTTTGTTTACACCACTAATGAGTATTTAGATATAGTTAACTAGTTGCGGAGCTGACCCGCTCCCTCATCAGAACAAACTAATACTAAAACTTAAAACTATGTAACGAACGTGTGTAGTGTTATATTGCAGTCTTTAATTCTTATTTCAAAGAACACATGAGGTGTCTAAAAAGTGATAATTTTTCCGAGTTCGCCAATCACTTAATAAACAGTAGCCATTCATTTGACAAAGAAACGGGTGTTAAAATCTTACATATAAATAAGGAGGGTCCAAGGCTTGACAACTTGGAGGCGTTGGAGATACAAAAATCGATAAATAAAAAAGAAGCAATAATTAATAATCAAATAAATTTAAACCGGACGCCCCTGTTCAATATCTTTCCACTACCACCCACACGCACTTATAACTCCTCCCCCTAACTGCAATATAACACTACACACGTTCGTTACATAGTTTTAAGTTTTAGTATTAGTTTGTTCTGATGAGGGAGCGGGTCAGCTCCGCAACTAGTTAACTATATCTAAATACTCATTAGTGGTGTAAACAAAGTAATTTGTAATTTTAATTTATTAGTTAAAATGTGCCACAAAAATAAAGCTACGACGTATAAAGATAGTTAAACATCGATTGCTAAATTCCGATACATGAAGACATATGAGGTTAATTAAAAAGATGTAAAAAAATAACCAAAGAGAGCTTTTTAAAATTTCACCAACATGATTGAGATATTAATGTTTCTATATTTTTAAAGCATCTTTTTATTATATTTAATTTGATCCCATAAATTATTTAGATATAGAAAGAGACAAAGCAAGATAGTCTGTCATTTTCAAAGCATATGTCCTATCATGAATGTTTACATGCATAATATATGTTTTTTTCAAGGCGTTAGTATCATTTCTGTTCTTTTCAAGCAATTCGTCCTATAATGAATGTTCTTTTCAAGGCATTTGTCATATCAAATTAACACCCTTTTAAATATAGAATTCAACATCATTATGAGCATCGTCTAAATCGCTCAAATAAAGCCTTCGCTTTCTAGTCCTGTTTTTTTTTTCACTGTGCATAATCGCCTTATCATCACAACATAATGTTTATTATTTTTTGTACAAAAATAATAAAAAAATAGAGTTTCGAATCCGAAAGATTCAAAATTTTTCAAATTGATATTAATAAACAAAGTAGATTAATTGAATCATTGAACGACTTTTTGTGCTTCATGGATTCAAGTTATAATCAATTAGGTATATATTGTCGGTTTTCGTGGCTCAGTTGGTTCGGTATCTGACTGCTGATCAAAAGGTCCCGGTTTCGATTCCCGGTGGAGACAAAGTTTTTAATTGCGTTTACATTCTGGATCTGTAAGACGTAACTTATTATTGGGTGCGTGTTAAATTTAATATTTGACGTAGTACCTGTTAGTTGCCCGAGAAGCAATATAAAATAAAATAAATAAATAAAATATCTGTCTATCCCAATGATAGGAACACGACGTAATTGTCCGTATAATAATGTATTTGTAGTTAAAGCAATTGCACTATGTTATGTTGCACATTATGTATCTGGTATGAATATTCCAAAAATACCATACCATTACTAAACTGTAGTAAATTCCTGGCCAAATGAAAATGCCAACCGTTATTTTACCAGCCAGCTATGCATATTCACTACCCCTACCCGCGTTCTTACTCTGCTATTCTCAAGACACTATTATTTTGGCACAGTTTGAACAAACAAGTATACCAACAGGTATATATAAAACACCTATAATATGGAGAATTTAATTACATACATGCACGCTAAAGAGTAAAGACATTACACTTAGTCAACTTATGTACATTATGGTTATCATCTTAATATAGTGGTAAACAAAACATTGTAACTGTGATGTTTTTATTTATTTTCTTTGTTAAGCAATTAATTAAACAATTAAGTATTTCATCATCATCACCACTGGCGCTAAAGCCCCTCATGAGCCATGGCCTCCTAAAGAACCTTCCACTTTCCGTGTTGATTAGGAGGCAGGGAGTGCCTCGAATTAGGCACTAGTTTGTTGCACTAATGCACTTAAAAACTCGTGTTGTATTCAAGGCACGTGTCCTCCAAATGCACACGGTTTAACAACGCAAACTGTTCCTCGCTCCATTATCACATATCTCACAAATGTCCATCATTTTTCTCTCAAAATAAAGTTTATATTTAGTGGGTCGATTAAAAATAAAGTAAGCCGTGTATCGAAAAAATATTTATTAATTATTAAAGTACACAGTTTGGGAATTTATTTCTTAAAAATAATATCGTCCAAATTTAGACCCTCGCGTTCGTAGCACTCGTTTAATCGAACAGTAAAATTACTTAATGACGGCTCGGCAGGTGGACTCAGTGATGGCTACCATTTCGTGACGGATATTTTCTTTCGAATGCGCCAGGAAAGGCGAATTATTGGCGTAAACTTTAGATTTAAGATAACCCCATAGGAAAAAGTCCATTGGGATTAAATCAGGACTGCGTGGAGGCCAATTTATGTCACCTCTCCTGGTAAATTTCACGAACTCGTGGACGTGTGTGACGTTGTTCCGTCCTGCTGGAACCATGTTCATTGGTTATAGCCAGGAAAGTTTTGCAGTTCGTCTAACGTCTCCAAGAAGTCGTCTAACGTCTCCACATAACGCTCTAATACAAATATAAACATTCATTTTGAGACACCTTTTACTTTTCCTTTATTTATTGAAAAATTTTAATTTTTTCCTGTTCTCTTTTGTTCCAGATGTTGCAAAGTCTGCGCCAGAACTCTTGGCGAAAGTTGTGGGGGTTTCAGTGGAACCTGTGAGCCTGGATTGAAATGTCTCGACGGAATATGTGGTGGGCCATCATAATTATAAATCAAATCTTCTGATTATAATTTACAACGGAATATGTATTAGGAAAAATCAACAGAAGTTACACTTGATAGAATATGTTATGAAGCAAATTTCTGAACAGAAAGATAAAATCTGAACATTATGTGTGGAATACCTTTATAATTTTATTTAACACTCCTGGACAATATGTGTGGCACACTAAAAAATCAATAAAATGCTAATGGAAATTCTCTAGCATTTTATTTTTTAATAAATTATTTTTTTGACAAAGAGGGATCACAGTGTACAAAAATGTAGATATCTTAAAAATACATATCGATATGATAAAAATAATGACAATATAACATAAAACAATATTTAATCCCCAAATATATTAACATAATTTACATAATATTTCATTCCTTGGATGTAAATATGGTATTTTCATATAATATTTGTAAACTTCAACACACAAAAGAATTCTCCGAAATGTTAAAAAAAATGCATTTTGTATGAATATTCGCAAGAAATATTTTAATGCTAGTAAGTATAATATTAAATATATAAATAAGGCAATTTCATACCACTCAACTCTGCGAGAAATTCTTGGAAGAATATTTCTTACAATTACTAAGAAATCATAATGGCTTTTGTGAAAAATCATGAATATATTATAAACACGAAAAGTAAAAGTACTTTTATAAATATGTAAATATGTTTATAAAACAAATCGTTATAATTATTATATATTTGTATTGGAAAAAAAGTATAAATAAGTTTTGTGTTTAGAAAAAATCAGAACTTTTTTTATCAAATGGACTAGTTAATTAAAAACTTGTAAATAATGTGTCTTAAAATAACTTAATCTGAAATGAAATGTGTTAAAAAAAAACTTATAAACAAATCATATGAAAATTAATTTGCCATAGGTGAAACATTTATCATTGTACTAGAAAATTGGCCAGTGAAGTGAAAAATAAAATCACAAAAAAGCTTTTCATTGGAACGGTAATAAATATTCCTCGCTAAATATTCATCAAACATTTGACATTTTTGGGGAAAATTTTCTGACTTGGCGTTTGGTTAATGCAGTGCTGTTGAAATATATATATATATATATATATATATATATATATATATATATATATATATATATATATATATATATATATATATATATATATATATATATATATATATATATATATATATATATATATATATATATATATATATATATATATATATATATATATATATATATATATATATATATATATATATATATATGGTAGCACTTACGTCGGCCATTTCGCTTATTCTGCATTTGACAGCCTGCCTATTGTCGCCTGTAATGCAGCTCTGAAGTGGATTATGCACTCCTTGTCCAAGTATCACCACAACAATGGTATGGATGTCGTCAATAGTCGAGCAGACTCGTGTTACAGCGACCGACGACACCAATGTATTATCACAAATGCACGAATCATCCACGATCCCCAGAATACAGAGGTACGTAAATTTATTTAATTAATTTTAAATTGTAATTTATTAAATCGAATATTTTTAAGAGTTACATATACGCAAACAATGGATTTTTCCCTGTAGGGAGTCAATGATATTTTTGGTATTTTTTCAACGTCTCGATAAAGACGAATAAGTAATATTATTGAAGAACCAGGAACTCAAGGCACCTACAAGGCTTACGAACTGTCATCGGCTGGTTTACGCGATCACTTTAACGTTCACCAATAATGCCTTCTTATTGAGTTCCCTAAGGCCTACTGTCCACGAAAACCGCACGCCATGCGCACTACGCACGCTTTCGTCAATTGACGAATGCTTGCATCTTGCATAGAAACAGTCAAAACTGTGTCTACAGAGCGGCAACGTCGCGTCAGCCGCACATCATGCATTGACGCTGCTGCACGCACCGCATGACGAATTTCGTCACTTCTTGACTGACAATATTATTGCGAGTCACTTCTTGACTGACTCGCAAGACGAAAAATAAATGAAAATACGTGCTTTCTCGATACTAGTTGAAAGAAAACTGAGACATTTTGTAGCGTGGTTGACGATTGCATGACGCAGCGTGTACATAACAAAAATGCAAAATACGCCTATCATGCATCCTACAAATGACGCATCCGTGGAAAGTAGGTCTTATCAATGAAATTTTTGGAAATGCTATATATTTCAATAATGGATTCAATTATTTTGAAAATAACACTTCATTACTGTCGCCATCTATGAAATAATGAAGAAACTTTTTTTTGTATAACTCATCTCATCTATTGAGTATTTTTTTTGTAAACAATGAGAGCAACAATCCTTATACATGAGGTGACAGTATTTCTTCGCACAGATGTCACCCCTGAATCGCGCCAGAAATATATTGAACTTTTCAAAATTGCATTGAGTGATCACGTAAACCATACGATGACAGGTCGTAAACTCTGTAGGTGTCTTGAGTTCCTGGTTCTTATATTCCGTCGTCTCTATTGAGATGTTGAAAAATTATTAAAAATGTAATTTATTTTTTTATAATTATTTATTTTCTAGTCAATTTTGTATCAATATTATAAATTATATTCATATCAAGTCAAACAATTTGATCATGGGCCCACGTTAGTAAGGGCCCATGACACAAGTCTCAACCACCTTTCACCTGTACTCAAATACCTATGCTAAAATTCCCAAACAAAAATTGTACTGAAAATATTACCGATTCTAAAATACCGTCCCATACAAAAAATGTATTAGAATACCGTTCCTACGTAAAACTTGCGGAACATAATACACGATTTTTTTCACTTTTTTCCCTTTTGTCCTATGACCACCAACTTTTGCAGAAATAATAAATGGCTCAATAGAAAATACACCTCATTTATTTGATCAAAATTGGACGTCTAGGGATCCAGATTTTTAAGTTTTAAAATTTAAATTTTCATACAAAATGACAAAAAACTCGATTTTTGGGAAGATTACAAATCGAGTTTTTCACATATATGAATCTACATAATATTCATACAAAATATTCGATGTTTTTTTTCTCCTACGAAGACATAACAAAATCTTGATAATGTATTCGTAAAATGGATAAGCTATCGTAAACGATGAATAAAAATATAATGAATTATATATTTTTTTTAAATTATATTAAATTAAATTGTAATTTATTTATGAAATCTTTTGTTGTTCAATAATCGAATATAAAAGGTAAATAGAGGTCGAGTTACTTCTGCTATTCTTTTTTTTCATTTTTAATTTAGAAAATTATTTTTGTTAAATATTTCTTTAATTTTTTTTTGTTGTACTTATGTATGTATATATTTTTTGTGGCTCAAAAACCAATGTATTGATTTTATAATCATGAAAAAGCCCATTCAGGGCGTACTAAATAAAATAAATTGATTAATTAATCAAGTGCATTTAAAAAAAAATATTTTTCAAACGTAATAATTTAATCAATTACTTTCAAATATATTTAAATAAATATTTAAATAAAATACAGCAATCAAGAAGAAAACAGGATAAATATCAATCAGGAATCATTTGTCAAATATAATTAATTTGGAGTGTCATTTACATAGTTAATATTTGTATATATGGAAACAAATTTCGATTTCATCCCACAACTTCATTCGTTGAAATGACAACGGAATTGTCAAAATGACAAGAGAATTGTCAAAATGACAACGGAAGTGTATGACGTTCTGAATAAGAAGCGGTCGCTTCAATGCCGCTATTTTCAAATAACTCATTCGTGGTTCAAGATAATGAGAATTTTATAAAATAAAATTGTTTAAAATGTGCAAAAAAGTTTACACTAGACTTTTCATATATCGATCCTTTTTGGCTCGGTCGTGAACAATATAAAATGTAAAATGCATGGGTGCATCTATATTGTTATTAACATATACATAGGTACGGTTGATGATATTGCTTGTACAATCTGTTGATGACAGCGTACCCCTCAAATGAAACCACATGTCTCCTCTAATACCTGTGGAAACATTATGTCAAGCTCATCATTCGAAATAGCTTTTGATATTCAACAACCTTCCTAAGGATGTTTGAAATACATTGATGAAGGATTACCACTCTGAATTCAATTAATTTAAAATTTCAAAATCCCAAGAACTATATGATTATTATATTTTGTCTCGTGAGTTTCATAATCAGAACTCGATAAAATTCATATGTGTGATCATCTCTAAAGCACTTCTATCCTATTAAAAGTCATTAAAATCGTACTATGTTGTTAAGAGTTATTATCGATAAGTGCAAATTGAAGATTTTGATGAATTTCTCATGGATCCGATTATCATATTTCGACCAAATTGAAATGGCACCATTCAGAAGATATCTCCTTTCTTATGAAAAAAGAATAATCGAAATAGGTCAACGTGGTAAAAAAATATCGCTTCCTCATCTTTTTCTTAACCTTGTCCTACGGGAGGTAATGAAGGGAAGGGAGGTACTGAATGGCCTGAAGGGACGGGTGGTACTGAAGGGTCTGAAGGGACGGGAGGTACTGAAGGAACAGGAGGTTCTGAAGGGACGGGAGGTTCTGAAGGGACGGGAGGTACTGAAGGGACGGGAAGTACTGAAGGGACGGGAGGTACTTAAGGGACGGGAGATGCTGAAGGGTCTGAAGCGACGCGTGGTAATGAAGGACCATTTTTAATTATACAGACAATACGAAGTTTGCCGGGGGTTCACTAGTACTATAAAAAATAGACACTGCACCTTCCGTACAGTGCATAGTGTAGTGTAGGTAGGAAACTTGTACCTATACTTACATACATGCAATACCTACTCATTATAATATGCACTTACCTACATATGTATAACTATTATGCGCAGAAATATTTGGGCATTCATGCCTGTGTCTGTTTAATTAAATAAAATAAAGCAATAAATAAAATAACGGTGACCTCATAAAATCAATAATGATTAGCTTAAAAAGGAAATTAGTCAAATGAAATAGGTATAAAATTAAAAATACCCATTTCCTTTTAAGTGCTTGGTTGGTAATAATAACAAATAAGTATTTTGGGTTAAAAACAGTTAATGCCCCCAAGTCAAATTGAAAACGCTGTTCGTTTTCGCCAAGCGCTAATTTTTTTTGTATGGGATTTGACGTTTGTTGTAGAAATTTTTTCTACAATAACAAACAACAAACGTCAAATCCCATACAAAAAAAATTAGCGCTTGGCGAAAACGAACAGCGTTTTCAATTTGACTTGGGGGCAATGAGAGAGTGTCAAAACTTAAATAAGTTGGGAAAAATATTGGTTTTAATGTGCATGTACATTATTTTTTATTTTTCTCATAATCCACAATATCTATATTATCAGGAAAATGATGGCGATGAAAATGATATTGATAAACTTTAAATGCACCCATAAATTATAACACCAAAGTTGTGATGGCTGAAGGGGGTTAGAAAAGAGAAGGGGTAATGGATATATCAGCCAAAATGATGACCCATTAAAAGTTTATATCTCATTTAGGGCAATCTTGTTGAAACCACCGCGCAAGTGTCTATTTGTGACGAAAAAGACCAAACTTGGTCTTTATCGTCAAGAATCAAACCACAACCGTGACTTACTTATTCATCAAAATGAGGTTACAAGA
This sequence comes from Molanna angustata, assembly GCA_963576475.1. Taxonomy (NCBI): domain Eukaryota; kingdom Metazoa; phylum Arthropoda; class Insecta; order Trichoptera; family Molannidae; genus Molanna; species Molanna angustata. The sequence continues at coordinate 23,072,747 of OY754976.1, read as the reverse complement.
CATGGAACGATTTTGAATGATATAAGCAAATACGAAGAACGAGGTTGAACAAGGCATACCTATATTGAAAACGACTATTTAAAAATCTAGTAATAAGCGAGATTTCAAAATTTATACGCTTCCCTACGACTAGGCAAAACAAATGTAGTGTAATGAAAGATGAAATTTTATTTGGCGTACCTGTGCCGACATTGAGACCTTGAGGAAGACGAAAATATGACAGAAAAACGTTAGAAAAAAAATAATTCCACAAAAATTATATAGGTAGCAACAAGAAAAGATACTTTGAAGAAGGATATTGTTAACAAAATGAAAGTAATTACCTAGTACCTAGATAATATATACTGCGATGATTTAACCACTAGGAAATATTGAATGAAATTCTGAATTAAGTGCCCTTTTAGGTTTGAAGAAACTGGTTTGAAGGAATACACGCGTATGTCGTGCTTTGGTATATGGTATTTTCTGAATCATATATAAATAAACACACGCGTATTAAATTATTACACTTTATTATAATAATACAGTAAATTGATAGATAAAGGTAATGGACCTAAGAAAATAAATGGACCTGATAAATTGGAGAAGACTGGCGGTCGGCAGGGAGGGATGGAGACAATCTCTGGAGGAGGCCAGGGTCCGTAGCGGACTGTAGTGCCAATTTTGATGATGATGATGAAATCTACCGAATAATCCCGAACTCCTGGATCGTACATACTCGTAAAATATCTATACAGGCTATACTGAGGCGCAACATCAATATATTACACTTGTAAAAGGTAATACACACCCGTCGCTTTAAAAATGCTTTAATGGAACGTACGTAGGTAAACATAAAAAGTCGGACGAATAAAATATATAGTTCTCATAAGAATGTGTGTGGCACTACCTATATTATGGCGCTTAATCATATTTACTCCCAAAAGGAATATGGCGTGTGTATTTTTTATTTCTTTAAATTTGGTCTTTTATTTTTATGAGTAGCACATCCCTAGCATCTGTTATCGTTTCCGATTATCTCATCCATTTACTGACTAATTATCTTGGGTATAGTGTTGGGACGGAAAGAAGTTAAGAAACAACGCTAAGAAATTGAAAAATCAATTCCCAAGACTATCTATCTCCACAACGCTGTGTATTGGTATCGCTGGCGCTGTATCTTCAACATTCTCATTAGACATTCAGCACCAAACATTCTTACAGGGTACCCACCCACTTCTATCGTGAAAAATATTCCACTTTCTTTGTGGACTTTTGTACTCTGTGAATATGCAGTATATTTTGTTCGGTAATTTTCTCTGTATTTTAACATATCTCTACAATTCTCTTTTATCGTTGAAACTTTGAATTGAAAAATGAATTGGAAATTTTCTATGCACATTCTCCGTCCGCATACAGTTTTATTGAAGTTATTGAAAGAATAATTCTAAGTTTATAATATATGCATTGAAACTATTTTTATTCTCCATTATTAATATCGTAACATTCATCTACTTTTATTGCTTTATAAAAAAAATAACGTCACTATCCTATCAAATCACTGTCTAATCCTTCGATCTGCTGAGCGTACCACACTTGTTATCCCCATTCACATGAGTTATCAGCTCTTCTTTTCAAGTACAATCAGCTAGACTATGAAATGGCCTAAGTGACGTCATCTTAATATATAGGTACAAATATCAATTTAAAAGTTGAGCAAAAACGAGTGGGTTGTGGCCAACGCTGAACATTTCACAAACAAGTCATTCTATAAATTATTCAAATTTTGCATGGAAAAAAATTTTCATGAAATGAGTTAGTTTAATTACTTTTTTATTTAAATATTTTATTCAGAAAACTTAATAATTCTTCAATGCCATTTTATGGAAGTGATGAGCCTTTTTACCCATTTGAAAATAAAAATATCAATTTTTAAGTTTCCTGAGCTTGGAGTCACTTTGAAATATTTGATAGTTAAAAAAAATGAATATCCTTCAAAATCTAATGGGGTCTTAATGAGTATCAGATAAACGAAATTGCAAAATTTGAAATATTCGAACGAGTAGGTAGGTACTTTAGTCTATAATCGATAAAGTAAAATAAACACGCCATACATAGCACACAGCACACACACAAATACACAAAAAACACAAAAAATATTCTACTTCAAATTCTGAATTCATCCATATATATAGAACATTATATGCTACGAAGCCTCTTAGTTGGTGTTTTTGGAATGCAAAAAGTCCACTATACCATACAAAATGTTTCTTCATACTCGCGTCTCAGCTTTAAGGGGCAGGGTAAGGCAATGTATGTAGGCAGGTAAAATACAAACATTGTTAACTATTATATGAGAATGAACGTCCTTATAGATTACAATCGTGTGCGCCCAAGTTAGTGTATTTGAATCGAACGTGCATTTAATACTATGTTTTATTTGATTTTACAAAAAAGTGAGAACATTGTGTGAAAACGTATCGAGCCAATGTTTAGATTTATAAAATACCTATCATTTAAAACAATATTAATGTGTCTCCAGAATGTGGCAACTTGTTATTGGGTGCGTGTTAAATTAATATTTGACATAGTACCTGTTAGTTGCCCGAGAAACAATATTAAATAAACATTAATGTTTCTAACCCTTAAAGTTTTGAGTTATGGATAAAAATCTGAGAAAACAGGCATTTTTGAAAAAAATATTACGAAAAAAGTGCACACGATGAAATAAACTGTATCAGGCCGATGTATAGAAAAATAATGAGAGAATAATATATATTTTTGTTGAAGACACAACTTTTAAGAGTACGGGGTAATGAGCATCCAAAAAGTACCGTGGAGCCTATCCCGTCACATTAAACTGTCGATTATTTCAAGAGAATTGCAATCTTTTGAATGAATCGACAGTTGGAATACATACATGATCAAACTAACCTTTTTTGTGTGTTAGGTTTTCTTAGTAATTTCTGGATAAGAATTAAGACATTTTTCATTGTTTAAACGTTTAATTCCTGTCAGTTAAAAGTTTATATTATTTTTTGTTAATTTTTATTTTGCTTTGAATGAACCTAATAACAGTTGCCACATTCTGGAGTGCATTCACAATGAACACCGAATGCACTTAGTGACGCTGTAAGCCGTTCAGAATGACCGGAAACAGACATTCTCGTTCAATCTCGTTCGGATTGAACGTCGAGTGTAAGCTCCAAACACTGTATAATCATCAAGAGTTAAACGATCTGACAGCGTTTAAGTATCTGATGACTTTTATTTATTTCCGTGGTGTCTACTATGTTAACAATAAGCATTCACAAAGAGGTTAATTTAATAAGAATATCATCCAAAAGTTTCTAATAAAAGGTCAACAGAGCATTATTTACTCCACTGATCCGTCGTTGTCTTTCGATGAAAATGTATCGTAAAAAGACACATGTATGATAAATGACATTTGACATTTAAAACTCCCGATGCTGCCTTCATATTAAAACGCCGCTCAAAAGTGTGAGATTGGTGTGAAACTCGCCATAATCTGCAACTTCGCGTACATCCGACACTCAACGTCGAGTGTTGTATCTGAACGCAGCCCTGGAGCCATGATATCGTTAATATAATCATTTATAAGATGCCTACATCCTTTTTTTTAAGTATTCAAAAAGATCGCTTATAACATCATTTTGTATATATTGGTTCACTAATGGAGTGTTATATTTTTAATGTGTAATTTGTTATAAAACTGTATTTTTTTTTTATGTTTCGTTTCCTACCTACTTCGGTATATATTTTTTGTAAACAAGCGAATGACCTACTACCTTGAATGCTATAATTTATTTTAATTTTTGTACCTACTACCTTGTATATTTTTGATTTATTTTAATTTGAAATGTTATACACAGTGATGTAATTATTTTTTAGGATTAATCGTGTAAAATAATTGTAGGTTTAATCCTGTTTATTTTACCTAAATTAATAAAATAAAATAAAATGAAGTATGTTTACAAAATAAAATAAAAAAATAAAAATATATATCTAGGTCGAACGTATTTTAGTATGTAAATGTACTTCTTGTTTTTACCGGTGGTGGAAATTTTCAGAGCTGAAAGGAGAATTTGCACTGTCATTAAATGCATTTCACCTTTTTCAAGGAATTCAATTACACAGCACACCTCTTGTTTATATCTGCAATGAAAGAGACCGCACGTTCAGCAAAACCCATTTCACAGTCACACTAAACTGTTGGTTGTTAAAATAGCTTTAATTTACAAAAGACACGTGAACTTTCTTAACGAACCAGGTATAAACAATAATGATTAAAACAATAAACACTTCCTTACACCCTGCGCAAGTGGCAAGACAAATGGCAATTTCTTCCAGGTTATAATAATACATAGGATAGAGTCGTTTGACTATAACTATAAACGAGTGAGTTGAAGCCACTCCTCACTACCAAGTCACTCCACAAAGAATTAACATAAGTTTGTTTAATTATTTTTATTTGAGTATTTTATTACGAAAACTTGACAATTCTTCAACGCCATTTTATGAGAGTGATGTGCCTTTTTAGCAATTTGAAAAGAAAATTATCAAATTTTTAGTTTCCTGGGGGTGGGTTCAGATTGAAATATTTGATAATTTACCAAAATGAGAAGCACTGGTCAGATATGCTTCAAAATCTAATGGAATCTAAGCAAGTATTAGATTTACAAATATGCAAAATTTGAAAAAATCAAATGATAACTTTAGTCTATAATCGATCAAGTAGAATAAACACGGCGTAAATAGAATATAGTAGGTACATATTACACATCACACACACACATACATACATAGATACATTGTGATGAAATATTCAGATAGAATCTCAACATGATACAAGTTGATAATCTTAAATAAAACGAGTGGGTTGTGGCCAACGCTAAACTCCTCTCTAACAAGTTAACATAAATTCAAAGTTTGTATAGAAAATAATCAGCAATTTTATGAAAAGAGTTTGTGTAATATTTTTTTTATTTAAAAATTTTATTAACAAAACTTGACATTTCTTCAATGCCATTTTATGAAAGCGATGTTGCTTTTTACCTGTGATATAAAAAAATTAGAACGTTTTTCATAATTTGAATTTGTTTATTACTTTTCATTAAAGCCCATAAAGTAGATTTTTACTTTAAACGAAAATACCTATTTAGTTAGTTTTTTTACTTTATTTATAATCACATTTCTTGCTATTAAAAAAAAATTATAATATAAGAATATCTCGAACATTTTATGTGAAGTTCGATGTTTTTATTTAATTTATTGCTGCTGAACGACGCAATAATCTAAGAATTGTATTAATATTTAATCGGTATTCAAATAATTAAAGCAACTGAAGCTGCAGGTATTCAGATAGTTCTAAATAAACTTCGATTATGTAGATTTTATATTTTACATATCAATAACGACATGAATATTTTTTTTGACAGTCTGGTGACATTCAGAAGAAAACTTTCCACACTTATAAATTAATGTTTCTCTTTTTTATCTGTTTCTGCTAAGTTACATCTTTTATAGTATTGCTTTCCTTTTTGTTTTCTTTTGTTTATATCTAGCATTATTCACTTCGATCTGCTGAACGTGCTTTACCATCAATCCCTATTCATATTTCTGAATTTTTTAGCTCTTCATTTGAAGTACATTCAGCTAGACTATGGAATAGCCTAAGTCCTGATATTACGTCGTCTATCTCACTTAACATCTTCAAGAAAAGGCAATAGCAAAAATATTTATCTGACAACACCTGATTACATCTTCCTTTCCTCTTCCTTTCCTTATCCTTTAGCTTACATATCATTGCTATGAATTGTTCTTATATGCTACTTTTTTTTAAATCTTTATTTTGTAATGTGATTAACTTATTGGTACAGTACACATTGTTTTGTATAGGTACTTAACATTTACTCTGGTTGGTTGGAAGAAATTGCCACTGCAGAAATTGGTTAGGCCATTAGCACGCCAGTGTACTTATTACATGTACAAGAAGAATAAAATAAATAAATACATAAATTATTTTTCTTTGTTGTGACCTTAGTTTCTATTGTAACTTTTCATTTTTATAGATTCTTTTTTAGGTATTTTGTTCTCTTATAAATTTGTACGCCAACTTTGAATGCAGAAGGTGGCCACTTTTTAATTGGCTGACCAGTTTTGTAATAGCTTGTTAGCTGTAAGTGGTTCTTTATAATTAATAAATAAATAAACTTATTTTGAGAATATTATTCACTGCTTCTTGCACACAAAACTAAAAGAAAAACATTTATAGAAAGCGCTCGTACGACAGAATAGAAATTCAAAAGTGTTTTATTGAACAGGGTATGTTTTAACTGTAGTAGAAAAGTGTGTTAAAAGTATTGGTAAAATGTTTTGTGATTTACTTACGACTTGAAGGAAAATTTTCAACCTTTTGCTCAATACTCTTGTGAGACTTTTCTTAGAAAAATGAACAGCCACTTTACCACTCATAGTTTCGAAGCGGAAACTAAAGGTCTTATTTGAATTTGTTTTAATTTTTTTAGTAGATACTGAGATTGTGGGGACAAGTCTGGTCCGACCGGCGAAATCAAAACCCTCGTGATTACCCAGATCATGGATATAATTTTATATGGAGTTCTATAATATCTTTAGATGTCATAGAACTCTATATAATTATTATATCCATGATATGGGTAATAACGAGGGTTTTGATTTCGCCGGTTGGACGAGACTTGCCCCCTGTATTTTTAAGAAGACGAATTAGAAGCAGACCTAGATTGATGTGGATGGACGATGTGCATCCACAACACAGCAGACCAATTGGAGAAGACTTACAGTCGATAGGGAGGGATGGAAATGATTTCTGAAGGAGACCAGGGTCCATGGAGGACTTCAGGGCCAGTGATAGATGGATATATTATGGATTGAGTTAGTAAATAATCATGATAGTAAATACTGCATTAAACCCTGTTCAGGTGGCAAGTTTATAACATAATTGTAATTTCTTTCAAATTAACATATAAAACAAATGTCTTCTCTGCTTAGAATCGAACTTAGGACACTGTGTCAGATTTAAAATAAATAACCCATTTAATATCGGCGGTCTTAAATGTGAGAATATTAACAGTAACAATCTTTAAATATTATCTTTCCCATTCATATTTTTAAAAGAATTCGATTTTTCAACCTTATTACTAAGCATTGAAGTAAAAAATACGAATAGAAAAATATTTTTGATATTTTAGTTGAATTATTTTGAAATTGGTATAATTTGAAAATGGAGATTTTTTTTTTCAAATTCATTTATTATCAAAATCTAGATAAATTTTACTTAAGTTGGATATTAATTTTTTGTGTGCGAAAATTATTCATGGCCATGGATTCAAAACCAACATTAAAATATTCCGATTATTTTGTTTCAAAAACGTGTAATTTTTTTTCTCTTAAAAATACCGTATATAAAATATCAACATTTTTAGTTGTAATCTTTTATCGGTAATTTGAATTTCAGATATGTTTTAGTGAAATTCTTATTTAATTTCAAGTGTGTAATTTTTCATAAGAGCTTTAATAAAATGTATTTCATTTTCACTAACGCAGCTCACTTATATCATGGGAGTTTTAATTAAAATAATATCCATTTTCCTTAGTAATTTTAGCCATATCATAATATTTTACTTCAGAGTTTAATCGAATAATTTTGCCTCTCAATTTGATTGATAATAAAATTTGCCTCACAGACAGATTAATTCCGTCCTTCGTAAAATGTACTAAATAATATTAGTACAGAATCGACTGTTTGACATTCAAACCTAAAATACCATTAGAATATCAAGTAAGATAATATTTTATGTTGAATTATATCTTACTTTACATATTTGAATATTATCTATGCGAAGATTCTCGAAACATAGCATAATTATAATGAGGATTTTTGATGATATTATGAAGTTTAAACAAAACTCAGGCAGGTTATAGTGCTTTAAAAATATCTTAATAGAAAATCTTTTTCGTTGCATCTTTTAAACCCATAAATCAAATTTATAAACCCATTTTATAAGTGTGGAAATTTAGTTGGTACTGATAGATTGAATTCTTTTTGTCAGTGCCAACATACTAAATTGTCTATTTTTTTCATATTTTTGTTGTAGGTACTATGTTTCACTATTGTATTGTTGTTTTTTTTGTATAGTTATTGTGGATTTTGAATAAATAAATAAAACTAGTTGCATGTAACACATGAGATCTACTATCGATAACTATAGTTTGCATAGTTGAAGAATACGTACCAAACTATAAACCCATAAATCAAATTATTGAATATTTTGTTTTTTATACAACACATTTAGGTATGTATGTCAAGATAGGATAGTATGGAGGTCAGTCATTTTTTCTTACCCAGAATATGAAAACAGCATGATGGTTTGTAGGTATGTTTAGAGATAAAGTATCAAACTATTAAATCTCCGTAGATATTGTGTATAGGCCACTGCATACAAATTTTACTAAAACAAAAAGGAGCACAAAAATGGCTTACAAATGATACTAAAATCTGCAATTTTCACCTATATAAAGAGGATGCGCACTGGTAAACGCAACCACTCCCAGGTGCCAAACTTATCTTTCATACCTACATTCAATAAGAAAGGAAATATCAAAAAACAAACCAGTAAAAAACGAGTTGTTTTATGACGTCGCTATCCTTTTAATTTATTTATTTATTTGGATAGGTATATATTCCAATTAAAAATCATAGCAAAAAAGATGTACAAAAATAATACATACTAAATCACAAGATTATATAATAAAGTAAAAAAAAACTAAAAAATATATAAAGTAATAAATAACTAAAAAATACCAAATAAAGTAAGTAATTTTTTTACATAGTAAAATAGAACTTTAATATCATCGATGGGGTAATATTGTTGTGTTAAGTTTTCTCTTACAATCTTAGTATTTACATTAAGAGACACTTCACTTTGTGAAATGGTTAAGTATGTTGATTATTTTATAAGGTACCTATAGAAAAGTGGTAAGAAACTATTCACTGAGAAATAAATGAACGCCGATAAAATTAATTACTCTCTCGACAGCTGTAATATTATTGCCTTAATTAAGAAGTTTGTAAACCTTCGGTGCTCAATTTCATTGTTGAATGTCAGAATGAAAACCGCAACGTCAAAACCATTTCGATTCTGGTTTCAATCCATTAACGGAATAAAAATCGTTGCTGTTGTTAAAAATCATAAAACAACTCTAATATTATTCTATCCAATTTTATGAATCTATTTGTAATAAACAAAAGATAGGTCTGTCTAGTAAAAACGCTTCTTTGCTACTTGTCATATTATTTCTTAATAGCAATTTATTTTTCATAATTTGATATTCCTGCAAATAATTAAGATTTTTTTTCATTTCAATTTAGATAACTCGGTGGATGAACGTTTATGGCACTTAACTAACAAACCAGTGAAGCCGAGTTCCATACCTGTTTCTACCATTTTCTTTTGCTTGAAAAACAAGCTTTTTAAGGGAATTTATAAGGATTGTTATAAACTTGTCTCAAACATTTATCAAAATTCATTATTTAAGAAAAATAATTTATGCCGATGATTTTTTGTGTTATTTTCTATTAAATGAAATATTAAGAAACCTCATGTTATGGACATTTTTATTCCCGTATAAACACGCCTTATATTATTATTTAATGTACTGATTACATTGCCTATAAATAGTCTATTATATTTCAGAGAAGATCTGAATTGTGTTGTACGTTAGTACACAATAGGAGAAAGCAGTTTCAACAATGATCTCTGTAATTATAGTGGGAGTAATAATGATCTAGAAAAAGGGACATAAAATTGGTGTTTCTGACGTGTTATTTCGAAATGGTTAGTTGAATAGTATTTTCTTGAATATAATAGAACTATCAATGAAATTGAATGAGACTACTTTCATATGTTCTTATTCTTTTGTACTCTTACAATTATTTTTTACTCTTATTATTATTATGCATATGTGTAAACAAATGTGTTTAATATTAATTTCCTAATATATAATAGTATATAATTGGCAACATAGCTGTTGACTGTTTATAGAAATAAATAAAATAAAATTAATATTTATTTTTGAAAAAATTTTATAATTTTACATCCAGTTATTTCATAATATTAATTACGGTGAAAACACACTGCAGTATTCAATACCAACAATTTTTAACAGCTTGCCCTCAGATTTAATTGGATTAAATTCGTTTAATAAAATCAAAAGATCCTGTAAAAAAAATCATTTTTAACGAATAATGTTCTTTTCCTTCCTTCTATTTTATTATTTTATTACTTTTCCTTTTGTTTTTGTTCTTAATCTATTGTATTTTTTGGGTTTTCTTCTATATGTTTTTTTTGTTGTTTTTATTCTAGTGTTGTTTTGGATCTATCAAAACATTTTTATATTGTCAAACCAATTTCATTTTTTTTTGTCATTGTTGGTTAGTTTAAGTTAGCATATATATTGTATGATATAGAAACCCACTGATAACCATATATGGTTAGTGGGATCTTTTATAAATGAAATTATGTTGATAATTTTATAAATGAAATTATGTTGAAAAAAAAAATATTAGTTTTACAAAACTAAATATTTATAGATTTACGGAATAACGGAATATTTAAATTAAAAACGTCCAATGTGTCGAATAGATCAATGACTTTGTCTTTTTATCGTCTAATGGTTAGACTCGAATCTAATTGACTTTTTTCCTAATTATTACTTTTGTTGACATCCCCACCTATAATGCTCATTTTTGCACTGTTAATAAAGCTTTAAATTATGTTCCTTTGTTATTACAAATAACCAGAAAACATTCCCACATCAATATCTTCTTTATCGTGTAATAATTTCCACCGTATAACAACAAGACAACCCCCATACAGAGGGTGATGTTATATAGTTTAATAAAGGTAACATTATTTCACGTAGCAAATATAATCATCGTGATAGATGGAGGGGCTGGAAACCACATTTTGGTTGCTCCTTGACGCTTTATATTATAAACTTCGAGTGGATTTTACCTACTCAAACGTGAACAACCTAAAGTCACGATTGTGTTCAGCGCCTAGCAATACCACGTTAATGTATATAAACATTACTTCGAGATGGGTGGAGGGGGCTAATTTGTTTGTTTCGTGTTGATAAGTATACCAAAAGTTGAGCTAAAAATAAGTTTTCAATGAAGTGTGAGATATTTATGCCGATATAATATTATGTTCACTACCGTAAACATACCTACACTAATTTACTATCATGCTTGATTCTCGGTATCTTGACTAACATCTGCTTAATTTATTCATGTAGATACTGTCTCATATGTGTTTATTTGTTGTTTCAGGTTTTAATGATCCCTTTTTAATATAAATTATTCACGTGGTTATGTATACCTATATTTTCTAACGCTTTATGGGCTATCTTCTTCTTCGACAATGGCGCTACAGCCGCTACAGCCTTGGCCTCCATCAATCTTTACCTCCAACTTCGTAAACTCTCCAACTTTCCAACACTTGCAATAGTAAGGAATTCTAACATGCATTCTGATTTCACCCTCCCATTTTTATGCTGCCTTCTTCGGCGATCATTCTCTATTATTTATCTAACTGGCCACACCATCTGAATTGGTTGATATAATATTTTTCTCAGTGTTTGAAAGTGCCAATATTTTAATCTTCCAATGTGTTAATATATATGTAATTATTTTATTAAAACAATACAAATGAATGAATATATTGTGGCTACTGTGTTTTACTTATAAAATTCCTTTATATAAAATTATGTTTTTAAACCGTAATAAAATAATAAATAACTTAATGTTTATAGTGATTAAATTTCAATCTATCCATAAATTTTTTTATACCAAACATCTTTATTTATTTCTTTTCGTCGTCCACTGCATCATTTTTTTCATTATTTTTTCATTCTTCATTTATTTTCATTATCTACTGCTTCATTTCTTCATTCATCTCACTATCTACTGCTTCGTTTATTTTCATTGACTACAGCTGCATTTCTTTTCATTACCTACTGATGCATTTCTACGTTTCTTTTCATTATCTACTGCTTCGTTTCTTTTCGTTATCTACTGCTAAATTTCTTATCATCGTCTATTGCTGCATTTATTCATTTCTTTTCATTATCTACTGGTGTATTTCTTCATTACTCTTCATTATCTACTGCAGCATTTCTTCATTTCTTTTCCTTATCTACTGCTGCATTTCTTCATTACTCTTCAATATCTACTGCTGCATTTCTTCATTTCTTATCATTATCTACTGCTGCAATTCTTCATTTCTTTTCATTATCTACTGCTTCATACGAATACTTTTCACTTCGCTCAATTTATTAAAAGCTGAATGATACGTAAGCATTCAAAAACATGTTATCACACTCATACATACTCCACTACATATCATACTCTCATACATACTCCACTACTAGTATATACGTTGTATGTTTAACACAAACTTTTTTTACATAGTAAAAAAATTGTTGTTATTTCTCAATTTATATCTTCTAATCATCAACATAATATTGACCACTTGGTCTAAAAGAAAAAAAGACGAATATAAATTATAATAATACATTATCATTCCTTATACCGAAACATAGAGGTCGTCTAATATGAAAATAATTTAAACACAGGCTAACAGTTATGTTTTCATTCTTTAACTGCTATCACTTTGGTTTCCTAATGAGTTTCCTACTAATTGCATTTATACAAGGTTTTATACTTCACCAGGCACGCTAAACTTAAACCAACCTAGCAAGCATACCTACCTACCAATTAATTTTCAGGCAGGTGGATGGAATAAAAGTTTCACATATAAGAACATCTGGTTCCGTGTATTCCTCTAATGATGTGAAAACGCTCTGTGTTGCATAGGAACATGAAGGAGAAATGAGGTACAAATAATGTGTTGGATGCAATATGGAGTATGTTGAGAACTATGTAGAAATATGAAGTGGCAAGTGAAGGTTTCTTTAACTTAATGAGCAACTGCATCAGATATATGTACAAAGGTAGATACTCTAGTATTCATAACGCAGCAAACAGAACGTTCTGTTTAACGCTACCTGTATAGAATAATAATAATATAGAACGCTTAGTTTTCTCGCAAACGTGTATTACCAACTAACGTCCCTGTTTGTTTTTTTTTGTTGTGAAATTCCTTCTTGAAGAATATTTCCAAGTACGATTAAGCACTCGTCTTTAAAAAAATCTCAATTTGTCCTTTGCTTTGAATCTAAATCTCTTATAACTAGTTGCATATAACACATGAGATCCAACAGTTAATGGCGATAGTATGTATAATTGAAGAATGCTTACAAAACTATAAATACAAAAACACAAATTTATAAACATTTAAAGATATTTTTTCTATGTAAAACATGTATGTCAGGATAGGATAGTATGGAGATCAGTCTTTTTTCCTACCCAGAATATAAAAACAGCATAATGGTGTGTATGTATATTTGGAGATTACGTATCAAACTATTGAGATAAGATAGTATGGAGGTCAGTCTTTTTTCCTTCCTATTTGGTACACGGTTACCATACAATATACATAAACATTATATCAATTATAATAAATCAACCGTGCACACTAAAATCCCACAAGGCACAGCCTGTCTGTGGGTATACCAATTAAAAAATGGTCAAAATTATTTTGTTAATAACATTAGGTATGCAAATATAATAGATATATTTAACTCTGGTCTGTCTCAGTACAAGAGCGCGTTGCTTAGAGCCCTACACCCCGCAACCGCTACCGCCGTCATGCATAATATACTTAATATAATGTTTCGTTATTTATTTACATTGACAATTTTTCATCATTTTTTTAATTAACTATATATATCGATGTTTTTCTATTTCTTTTTATCGCCTTTTTGTTGTCAACTTTTATTTTTTGTTCTGCATATAATTATTGTTTTTTTTATTATTTAATCTGCATATAATTATTGTTTTTTTATTATTTTATCTGCATATAATTATTGTTATTGTTTATCTGCATATAATTAAGTATGGTTGTCAACTTTTTGCCCGTTTTGTATGGTTGTCAACTTTTATTTTTTGTTCTGCATATAATTATTGTTTTTTTATTATTATTTATATTTTTGTTATATTGTGTAACTGCTTTGTTTTTTGTGTATTTGTAAAAGGCTTCTGGCCGTAGATACAAATAAATAAATAAATAAATAAATAAATAAGTAAATAAATAAGTAATTAAATAAATAAGTAAATAAATAAATAAATAAATAAATAAATAAATAAATAAATAAAAAAAAATTAAAAAAAAATAAACAAAAAAAAAATTAATAAATAAATGAATAAATAAATAAATAAATAAATAAATAAATAAGTAAATAAATAAATAAATAAATAAATAAATAAATAAATAAATAAATAAATAAATAAATAAATAAATAAATAAATAAATAAATAAATAAATAAATAAATTAGTTATTTATAAAAAATAAAATAGTGCAAAGTGCTAAGGCAGGGAACAACTTAGATATAAAGTATCAAACTATTGAATCCCCGTATATATTACCTATGTAGTGTACACTGCCTTACAAATTGTATGAAACGACGTAAATTCAATTTTTATAAATTGTTAAAAAAAAGTGTGCTGAAAATTGGTATACATATATACAAATACAAAATCTCAAATTATTTTTTTAATAAAATTTCCAGAGTGTGCAGAGAAAAGGAGGAAGATGATTTTATTTGAAGTTCCCCGCTCCTTCAACAGTTTTATTTAAAGAATATATTCACAATCACGCGATTATAATATTCTTTGCTAACAAAACTAATCTATGATAGCAACAGTTCGTGATACCATCAAAAAACAAAATATTTTCCTCTAAAAAGTACCTACTCACTACCTAACCTTACTACGCTGTAAGAAATATGTGAAGATAAGTGCTTTAAGAAAATCTCATTACCAAAATTTAAGATAAACCAGAAAAATACGACTTACGCATTTTTTTCTCTGTTTTAAAAACAAAATTCTAACTTTACTTGAAGTAGGTACATTTGTGTTTCTTAAAGTATAAAACTTATTTAGACTTTATTTCTTAAAACCTATTTAATCAGTGTTCATTTCTTGGGTTAACCCTGTGTGATAAATCAAGATTATAATTGTAATAAATTTATACTTATGTCCAATTAATGATTTTGAATCATTTTAACACACTACCACATTCAATATTTTTTTATTATGTGAATACTACCATCATAAGTATTGTGATAAATCTTCGTGTCGACGGAGAGTTCCGAATGCGTAGTCGGATGCATTCGATATATTGAATGAACAGCGCGTCATTCTTTTGCCCAGGCCGATAGCGTAAACACCGTGTACATCTTGTATCATTATTTGTGATATATTTGCGTGCATATTTTGAGAACTGTTTATTTTATATTGAAAATATAGTTTTGTACCTATGTGTAATAAAGTCGCTTTGAATAATATTCTGGACTTGTCACTCACATACTCAACAAGTATATTATTGTGTGGCTTAAATATTCCTAGGGCAGATCTGGTTACAAACCAAGAGGTCTCAAGTCGAGCCAAAACAACCAGGCAACTCCTGTCTACAATAAAGGTCCGCAAGATCGCATATCTAGGTCATAATTTTAGGGGAGAAACACCACTTATGGTTCAATTAATACTGGAGGGCAAGACAGAAGGTCGTCGAGGGGACTAGAAGAAGAAAGATATCCTGGCTGAGTAATATTAGAGAATGGACGATCTTCAGAACTGTGGAGTAGATATTTCTGCCCCCACTCTCGCCCCAAGAGAGAGAGGAACTCGCCAGAGTGATGGCCAACATTGAGGGTTCCTGACAGGGCACCAGAAAAAGGAGAAGATAACTTAAATATAAATAAGTGAATTATGACGATCAGATAAATTGCATAAAAGAAAGGCAATCGTGCTTTCACTTGGTTCACAAATCCTGGCCCACTAGCACAGGCGATCAGAGTACCAGCCGGAATAGGCGAGCCACAGGGGTTTGCGACCATGTATGCGTGCTTAAGGGGCCCCTTTATAACTTGAGCCATGCTCACCACTCACCAACCAACCTCCGACAAACACTCCACTCCCCTGCGCAACCAAATCCAATGAGACGCGATCAATGCTGTTTTTACCGCCCTATCCAAAAGTTCTTTTATTTTACCCCTAGGAAGACCTAGGTCCTTAAAGTAAAAATGTAAAGACTTTGGCGGCAGGCCTCCTGCGCCCATCTCTAGAGCATATATATTTGTGCTAAAGCCATTTTGAACTGTTTTATCTACCAGTTCCTTTTATTTGTTTAGCTTAAAATAAAATAATTTAAACATAGAGTTGATAATAAAGTAAAAGTAGTCATACAGAGATCGGACACGATAAAGTTTACACGTTCATATGAATGAGATCTTTATAAAAACGTAAATTCATGAAATTATATTAAATAAAACAAATGTGGACAGTACTCGTGTATAAAGCAATATTCAAAACAAAACAAGTGCATTATATTATATTCTCTCAAACAAGACGTCTGTGAAATTCAAGAGATTTTTCTCCTTTGAATCTTTCTCTCTTTCGAAAGTTGAATGATGCTTTATGTTCCAAAGATTACACCAATCTCGTGTCCATCTTTTACGAACAAAACCGCCATAAGCGAAATGCATTGTGAGAAACGTTTCCCAACTTCAAAATGTTTCCTTGCTTTCTCTACAATTTCGTGTTGCCAACGATGATTGCAGATATGTACCGACGAAACGTAACGACGAAGTAATTCCACACCAGAAATTTCTCAAAAATACATAAAATCTCAAAAATGGTTCCGTTGGGAATTTTAAAATAAAAAAACAGAACAATCATATGTTTGGAATTCAACATTTCTATTATACTGACATCTGCTTTTACTCTGTTTCCGTTGAAGACGAAAACAATGATAGTTGATTGCGAAAACTAGCGAAGTGAAAATTCAGTCGGAAAAAGCTGAAACTAACAAAATATAAACGACACTGAATGACGATATACACTAGCACATGCCCATGGGCTAGTAGAGTGGATACATCCATGTGACTCCAATGACTCTTATTAGCATTTTATTGGTTTTAAATATGTATTCTTTTAATTATTTTTTCTCGTAATCAATGTTATTTTAATTCAATGGATTATGAAAAAATAGTAATAATAAATAAATAAAAATATTATACACCATAACAGCACTTAACAAAAAAAAAGAGAAATCTAAATTGAATTTTTTTATAGTTACATAATATAGGTACCTACGCAAACATTGGATTTTTCCCAGTCGTGAGTCATGATGTTTTACAATAACAAAAGTGATGGGATGATGATTTTTGCAATGACAAAAGTAATGGGCACAGAAGGATCTCTGATCATGGTGGATGGTATCTTAATTGAGAATCTCTATGAGTGTATACTTGGGATAATGAAAATATTCCGAGAAAATCAAACGGTTGAGATAAAAACACGAATTGGACTAAGTTAGACAGCTTTTGAGAAATGAACCCACATTAATTATTCACATTAGAGTACTTATATTATATTATTTTACATTAAACTGTACTATGTACTACAAGTAGCGACTGATGGCTTGGAGACTATGACAATGACCCAGGAAAGTGCCGAAAAAGTAAGGGTCACCCAAAGAGCCATGCTGGGATTAATTCTGAGAGACAGCGTGCGAAATGACGTCATCAGGCAAAGAACAAAAATGGTGTATGTGTGTTGTTCACCGCATTGTTTCTCTGTAATGGAGATAGGCAGGCCACGTTGTAACGTCTTTGGCCAAGGATGTAAGCTTGGAGACCGCGAATAACAACCAGGGGTGTTGAGAGACTGCATATGAGATGGAGTGAAGACGTCAGCCGTCATGCTGGTTTCAATTGGATGCTTAGAGCACAAGATAAAGTGGCTTGGAAGGAGATTGAAGCTGCCTTCGTCAAGAGTAGACATGATTAGGCTGAGAAAAGGAAGAAGATTTCCCCATTTTCCATGTATTGTCTTTATAGCACACTGTTAATTTAAAAACGAAAGATAGCAATACATAACACATTTTATATGTTCTAAGTTTTTGTTATTTTTAAAAAAGTAGATAAATTTTGAATTCTGTGTAAAAATAATATATATTGTCGGCCTTCGTGGTTCAGTTGGTTTGGTATCAGACTGCTGATCCAAAGATCCCGGGTTCGGGTTCGTTTTAAATTGTGTTTTCAGTCTGGATCTGTGAGACGATAAATATCGTAAGTCTCCAGAATGTGGCAACTTGTTATTGGGTGCGTGTTAAATTAATATTTTAATGTTGACATAGTACCTGTTAGTTGCCCGAGAAGCAATGTAAAATAAAATAAAATTTAAAAAACTTATTTATACTTAATTTTGTTTTTCGCTTGGGGCCCAAGACCGATTTTATAACAGGAAAGAACAAATTTGAATATCTCACTAATATAACTAAATTCATTTTAAAGTTCAACTATTTAAAAAGAAAATATTTATAAAATTACCTTACTCAGTTGATTATCAGAAAATTGTGTATTTTTTGATGACGACATTTTGACACATTTAAATATAAATACTTTTTGGTGATTAGTTGCACACCTTTGCATACTAAATTAAGTAAACGATTAGGTAGGAAACTTATCTTTCGAATGTATATTTTATGTCCCCTACAGGGGACACGGGGCCCGAGGAGGATTTATATTCGTTTATATTAGCAGAGATCAATGATAAAACAAACATAGTAAGGATGATGTGATATTTGAGTGTGAGAAGATATTTATCCTTGTAACTTTTGAAAAGTTCATGTCAAAAATATCTCCGATAACGAGAAATATAATATTGTCGGAATAAAGTGTATTCGGTTGACTTATTTCCGTATCGTTTCAAAGTAACTGATGTAGAAAAATATGTATCAAATTCCAATAAAAATGGTTAGTATCCAGCTCTTCCAGGCTTAATGTCATATTTAAAAAAAAATATAACAAGACATGTGTCTCTCTAATAACAATCTTATTATAGAGATAGAGAGACCTCTCGGAAATTGCGTTAGCGGTTTTAACATCTGTTTTCAGCTCTTTACATTTTGAATATTATATTTTCATCGTAAATTTTTTGAGAAATATTATTATGTTCTATATTTCTTTTTACAATTTTAAAATAACTTAGCTCTTAGCTTAGCTCAGGGTTGTGACTTATATATTTCTTTTGTTTATTCAATAACATGTAATTCTTCAATAACGTATAATGCCACAATGTGGGGTAAACAGCGACTGTGCGAGTAGGAAATATGCATAATCATATTATAAAATGAAGCCGACACATGCGTTTCTCCCACATGCCATACACCAACCTCGTCGTTTCTTAATATGTACTAAATTTATCAGTAGTGAACCTCACTTCTGAACTATGTAGGTAAGATGTTATTGTTGCATGTTGTATTATCGATTACCCGGCTCTTGTGGGACATGCTAAAACAATAATAATAGGAAATATTGAATCATTCTTTCTTCTTCGTCGTCCTTGGCTTCATGACTGAAAATGATGCCAATGGCGGTTTCATTCAAACAATCGATTAATGTTTTCCTCTATGTAGGAACGGTTTCGAGCAGATCAAAGGGTTGAAGATATCAGGTCAGTGAGCGACCAGTGGATCATTTTCCCTTCACGCTTTCCATTTTGATAAGGTTCTCGAAATTAGTAGAGGTCCTCCTGACCCCCAAACTATATGTAATGTACTACCGGTGTGTTATATGGAAAATATTATTAAAATATACTTAAATTCAATATCAAAAATGTAAATTACTAGCTAATTTCTAATATCACTTTAATTTATTATATCGTATGATTTATCTTATTTTTCTATAATTATTTAATTTTATATACTGAATTTAAGGAACTGTGAACCAAAATTCCTCATATTTTTCAAAGAAACTTGAGCAAAAGCCAAAACCAAATATTATTACCAAAAGTGTCGAAAATATATCATGATACTAATTTGTTCTAGACCCCGGGATCTATTGCACCAAAATAAGTTAATAAATAAATAAAAAATAACGGAACGTTACAGAATAATTAAATATACAAAATATTCTATAAAGAACATATTTGAAAAAAATGCAGTATTCTTGTGCAATTTATCCCCATGTGACATGTATAGTGTATTATGACATGAGGAAGACCCAAAGTTTCGGACAGATAGCACTGTCCATTTTCAAATTGTATTTCGAATGCTATGTACTTTGAATTGGTGGCGAGCACACCCTGGCACACCCGTTCTACTTGGAAGTCAATATCCAAGTGAAGCCTTGTCTGCAGCTACCTGCTGAATTTACTTTGTTAGTCTATTGTCGCTATGTAGAGTCTGTGAACTAGTGATTCTTTTATTAAGGATGGGGTCTATGTCATTGTTCTCTGTAATGATTTACCTATTCGTACGTACTTTTACAAAGTCGATACATGGATTCGGTTTACAAGTAGGTAATTTCGGGTATATTTTGCAGTCGTCATGTACATTTTTCAAAGTATTTGGTATTCTAATACTATCATCTCGGTTATTCATTTTATGTTTATGTACATACATATATCAATTGCTTCCCGCTATATTCTGCACGTGAAGCGAAATTGTTGGTACAAACCATTATACTTTGCAATATACATATGAAAGGAAATCTTAGTACCCTTTGAATACATGATGTTTTTTTATCAAAGATCAGTACCAATTATCCAATGACTTTTCAAACTTTGATGAATTACTATCGAATTCTAGCCTCTGAATGATCACTAGTATAAATAAATATGTTTTCTTTGAACTTGGTTTCAAATTAGATAGATTTTTTTTTTCACGGAGTAGTTTTATCCTATTCCATATTATATACATACATACATACCATCACGCCGTATCCCTACTTGGGGTAGGCAGAGAGGACCGAACGCCAGACATCTCTATCTTGACAAACGTGTTTTGCCTCATTAACATCCATGCGTATAAATACCTGAAACATCCATACATATAAATACCATATTATATAAATACCTGAAAATGCCGGAAAGTACCCAACCTACGGCAAAAATCATTTTTATATCCTTGTAATATCGTGATATTAGTCTATAAATATTATAAAATCCACGTTAATAATTAGGATCCCTTGTTAAGTGATGTTTCTTAAAGCCCTAAAGTATTCTTACAAGATCTGTGTAGGCATCAAATACCCAATTTCTATATTTATTTGAAATGTTACGTCATTACCAAAAAGAAAATTACGAAAGTTTAATTATTTGATACATACCTACCTATTTTTTTTCCGTTTGTTTTCGTCTGGGCTCACCGAAAAAATCTCACCCGAGACCTATTTTGCTGAAACTTGTGAGCTCTGAGATTAAATATAGTATCATGTCAAATAAAAAGAAACTTAAAGGCACCGGTACACTTATCACTGAATCACTGACACAACACAGACAGAACATATTTAATGAGGCGCGGAAGACTTTTAATTATAACAACTGCTGGACAAGAGATGGAAACATTATAGTCAAATTACAGGATGGATCTTTGGTGACTGTTAAAACTTTGAAATAAATTCAGGACCTCCACAACCTTCAACCTAAACGAGCACTACGTTCAAGAATGAAAACAAATCAATAATTTCACTGTATACTCTTCATTTCCCGTTTAATATTATAAGTTTCAATCGCTTTTTAATAAAATAATGAAGTATGTTTACTATTATATAATGACGTTTTAACTTCATGTTATTGTTACTGTTTCGATTCGAATATACAATATTTTATTCTCAACAGGTATTGCCAGTCTTAAAACCCACAAATGCATAGATATATTTTTTTCCTTCTGTCTCTCTGCCTTTATTCTAATGTTGCAACTATATTTTCCGTAAAATTAAAAAAAAAAGTTCATGTATAATTTAAAGTGTTTATATCTTTCTTGATCTTCAATATTCTATGTTTGCATATTAATTATTATTATTGAATTATCAAGAATAAATTCATTATTTGCATATATACCTACTCTGATTTTATGTTTAATTATTGTAAATGTCTTCTCATATCATATTTTGTATTTTTGAGTTTAATTGAAACGTTATTTTTTATTTGTATATTTAAATTATTGTTTTTAAATTGGAATATTTATTATATTTTATTTTTAGATTTGTATATTTTTATATATATTTTTCTTCTGTACCTATGTCTATTCATAGCAATGAATCAAATGATTCCTTCCATTCTATCCCTGAATCCTTTACCTCCTTTTCCAATTCCAATATAATCCCTGATATTTCTTCTTTAGAACTATCCAGCTCTGATTCTTCCGTCATATCAAGCACCGAACTCCATAATTCTTCCACTCCAGTACTACTACATGACCTTCTTGATACATCATTCTCGTGTTTTCCTAAAGGCTTCAACGTGTGTCATATAAACGCGCAAAGTATTCCCGCCCATCATAATGACATTCTATCCACATTCTCGAATCTATCTGTCCATGCTATTCTTGTTAGTGAAATCTGGCTAAAACCATCACTTCACTCGTCATCATTTTTACTTCCAGGTTATACGCTGATTAGAAATGACAGGTTGATTCGTAGAGCTGGTGGTGTCGGGATTTATCTTCGATCTGACATTGAATATTCTGTAGTTCATCAATCAAATAACACTGATATAGGGAGCCCTGAATACTTATTTATCAATGTCAAATTTAAACATTTTACTTGGAGTGTTATACTGTCCTCCCTGTTCTAATTACTTCAGTGAGCTTGAGTTGCATCTAGAAAATCTTCTTTCCATTTATCCACATATTTTCTTGATGGGAGACTTCAATACTTGTTTACTACGGAGTGATAACAGAAATCAAAATCTTATTCGAATCTTGGATTCACTAAACCTTACTATCCTACCTCTTCAACCAACCTATCATACTGAGATTTCTGATTCACTTCTAGACTTAATCATAACTTCTAAACCCAATTATATTCTCAATCATGGTCAATTTTCCGCACCTGGATTTTCTCACCATGATCTGATTTTTGCTTCCTATAATATACACTGCAATAAACCTCCACAAAAAATAGCTTTTCTCCGAAATTTTAGGAGTATTGATAAAGCAGCATTGACGAGGGATGCCGAAGACATTGACTGGAGTAGGATTTATATTGTTCAAGATATCGATCTCAAAGTTTCCATATTTAATAATGAAACTTTTCGACACTCATGCACCTCTTACACGAGTGAAGCTCAAAGATACATCATGTGCGTGGATCACCAACGATATTAAATATCTCATGGCAAAGAGAGATAAAGCCTTTGCCAAGCATAAGCGGCAGCCGACTGACAACAACTGGAGTAACTATAAGGCGCTACGTAATCGCTGCAACCAGTCTTGTCGCAATGCAAAGCAACGTTACATTCACAACTTCATCGGTCAATCTGCTCCCCGTCGCACTTGGAAATTCTTGCAATCTCTAGGAGTAGGGAGGAGTGGTGACCTTGAGACCCCTTAGATCGATATCAACGAGTTAAATCGTCACTTTGCTTCGCCTCCGTTCCTTCTAAATAATATTAAAAAAGCCAATACTCTCAATCAACTATGTAGTCAACCTATTCCTACCCACATACCTTATATATATATCGCATTTGAAACTATAACTAATACTGAGATTATGAAAATCTTATCTTCCATAACAACCAAATCCTTCGACTCCGATGGCCTCAATATTGAAATGATACGTCTGCTTTTGCCTCCAATTCTGCCCATTATTACACACATTATTAACCACTCACTGACCGTTGGTATCTTTCCATCGGCATGGAAAATCGCACATGTCATACCCCTCCCTAAGATTTCAACACCTACTCAACTAAAAGACTATCGTCCAATCTCGATTTTACCAATATTGTCTAAAGTTACTGAAAGGATAGTATTCAATCAATTCAATGCATGGCTTTGTTCTAATTCTCTCCTTGATCCACTGCAATCTGGTTTCAAAGCAGGTCATAGTACCACAACTGTACTAGTTAAGATTACGGATGACATTAGACGTGCTATGAACAATAAACAACTTACAATTCTCACACTACTCGACTTCAGTAGCGCGTTTAATTCCGTTGATTTTGACATTCTTCTTGCTAAGTTGTCCTCGCTAAACATACCTCAGCCAGTATTGGAGTGGTTCACCAGTTATCTTGGCAACCGTAAACAATGCATTAAGATAGCTTACACTACTTCTGATTATGCCACCTTGCTGTCTGGAGTTCCGCAAGGTGGAGTTTTATCTCCACTGTTATTTTCCGTATTTATTAACTCTATCACTACAAACCTCAGATGTAAATATCATCTTTTTGCAGACTATCTTCAATTATATTTCCATTTTAATATCTCTGATATTAAAAATGCAGTCCTTCACATGAATGAAGATCTTAAATTGATCTCTTCTTGGTCATCGGATCATGGTCTTCTTGTTAATCCTACTAAGTCCCAGGCAATTATAATCGGTAGTCCTCGTCTGCTGTCATCTATAAGGAATTTGCAACTCCCACTGCTGTATATCAATAACCAATGCATTCCTTATACCAGGGTTGTAAAAGATCTTGGAATCTTCATCGATGATGACCTTTCGTGGCATGAACAGGTATCGCATGTTAGTAAATCTATTTTCTTTGCCCTACATTCACTTAATAAACTTAAAAATTTCCTTCCATTCCGTTGTAAAATAATTCTTGCTCAATCACTTCTTCTTCCATTGCTTGATTATGCCGATGTATGCTACTTGGATGCAAATGAAGTGCATCTCAATAAACTTGAACGTCTTCAGAATATATGTATCAGATTCATCTTTGGGTTGAAAAAATTTGATCGCATATCACCTTACCGCAATCTTCTTTGTTGGCCCAGGATACGCCAGCGGCGCAATATACACATTTTGTCACTATTGTACAATATTCTCTCGAACCCAAACCTGCCACAGTACCTCAAAAGCAAATTCACTTATTTATCCAGTCATGGACTTCCACTCCGATCTGCTGAATGTACAACACTTTCCATACCTATCCATAATACAGAATTTCTCAGCTCTTCGTTCGAAGTACAATCAGCAAGATTATGGAATAGCCTTAGTCCGGATATTGCGTCGTCTAACTCACTTACATAGTATTTTCAAGAAAAAACTAAAGAAGGAATATTTATCCTTGAACACCTGATCCCGATTTCCTCTCCTGTCCTTACCATATCCTTTTTCTTGCTATGAATTATAATTTTTTTTTTGTTTTAATAGTATTTAAGTTTTATACGTATTTTCTTTGATTTCTTTTACTCTTTTTTATTTGCTGTTGTACATACACAATGTTGTCATACTTTGTAATCCGGTTAGTTGGAAGAAATTGCCTAATGGCAATAAGCCCGCCAGTGTACAATTATATTTGTTTATATTATGTACAAAAAGATGTATAAATAAATAAATAAATACATATTTTTTTGCGTCAATGTGTTGTGATTCATAGTTTGGGTTCCATACAACTGTTCCAAACTCCAGTTTGCTTAAAATGTATTTTTTTGTCTGCCTTTCCATCCTTTTACGCCACTCTGCTCTGTCCAGTGCGTCTTCTGGGGAGCCCTTGCCCTTCAGTCTTTGATGTGCTGCTTGATGACTTAAAGCCACCTGCGCTTGAGTGCTCCTGGATCTTCTACCCTAGTCCTTGTTGCCTACATATTTTGCTTTTTCCCAGACCCCCACTTGTATTGGGGTTCCGAATTCCGTCTTATATTGTGACACTGCATAACCAACTGAGCATCTTTTATTATGTTGGCACTCTGGATGTCACGAACCCCATTGTTATATTTGCACAGTCGCGACAACATTCTTAAACACCAGGGGGGCAAGTCCGGTCTAACAGTGAAGTCAAAACCCTTTGATTACCCATAACATGGATATAATTGTCATATGGAGTTCTATATTATCTTTAAATAATATAGAACTCCATATGAACATTATATCCATCATAATATGGGTAATCATGAGGGTTTTAATTTCACCGTTTGACCAGACTTGCCCCCTTTCTTTCAATAAAATGGCACTAAAAATAAGGGCTTTCATTTTTAGTGCCATTTTGTTTTCATTACCACTAGTAATTTTGTTTCAACAAAATTTTTCAAACGCCTTCAAAATCAAATTCAAAACTAATTGTTTAGTACCTACAATAATTTTCAACAAAACTTTTCAATATTTTACCATCAAATATTGGAAATGCAAAAGATTTTAATAAAACTAACAAAAATATGGGTTCATGAAGTAGATGAAAAAATCCTGAAGGAAATAATTCAAACAAAATTTAAAATGGACTAATAACGGTTAATAGTAACGAAAAAGTAATGAAGAAAAAAAACATATGTATGAATGCGTATGTATTATGTAGGTATATGTACCTACTTACATTATATGTAAATATATGAATAAATAAACCTTAGCACAGGCTATGCTTAGTGAGGGGGATAGCTTAAACTATGTAAGCAACAGTGAAAAATATTAATTTGTTATTTATTAGAAATAAAATATCTTATATTTAATTTATAAGTCTTAATTATTATGTACATTCTTAAAATGTCTACAATTATTTCGTAACTTATATCTACTCTTTGTTTTGGATAAAAATAAATAAAAATAAATCAATAAATAGTATACGGAACCAATTTAAATTTTTATTACTTGTTTGACAAAAGTCCGGTTTCCTATCAGGAAACAACTTTGTATTACACATTTCAGGCCAACATTGAACCAAAGTTCAGATTTGAATGCTCCCGACATCAAAACACTCAATACTAGTTCAGGGCAAATTAAAAAAAATAAGTAAAAAATTAAATTTTCCATGCTTATAAATATTTTTAAAAAATACCTATGATAAAAACGTCTGAGTTGATTCAACTTGATTATTATTTGAGACTCAAAATATCTCCCAAAAGGATCCTTATGACTTGTTCATGGTAAATTAAATTAAATAATAAGATTCATTTCAGAATGAAGGAATACGAATCAAGAAACTTTAAACTGAATTACGACATTGAAAGACGGAATGACATTTATATTAAAATCTAAACGAGAACAGATTTTGTTTGAGATATTTCCCCAATGAAATAGCCAGAAACGGATCACTTTTGGACAAAAGATAACATCTGTCGTCTATCTTGGCATACATTGATGGAGGATCAAATATAAATATATATTTATAAGCATTTCATTTCATTGAATAAAATGGCGGAAAACAAGATTGATATTATGTTTTAAAAGAAACAATACATGATTTCTGACAGAGTATAAACACGAGTTTCAACAAGATTTTCTAGTTCTCAATAAATATTGTACAAATTCAACTTATTTTCTTTAGCCGAATCTCCAATAAACTTACAGACGCCTACAGATAGTGATTTAATTAAATGTGTTTCTTTTCATTTAAGTTTGAATTCTATTGTATTTATATGGTTCAGTGGAAAACAAAAATCTAAGCTAAATGGTTTAAAATTACTTCGGAATGAATCTTCATTTTTGATGTCAAGATGAGTTTTGATATAATATGCTACTAATGTATAAACATTGTCTTCTAAAGTCTGCCAACATATATAATATGTCTTTTTATATACTTAGTTAACATAAGAGTCGGTTGATATGTACAATAATTAAGTACCTATCACAATGGTATCCTCTAACACAAGTACCTACCTATACTATACATACTTAATAACCCGTTTGTAATAATATAATAACAATCCTATGCGAGGATTCTAGGTACTTACATTGTTGTTATATAGTTTCAAAGGTTAACTTAAAGGATTCTGACGTAAGCATATCATTACATAGACCGTGGAAGTATGCCTAAGGCGCCACGTGTTCTGCTCATGAAAAACAATTATTGAAAATTTACTGATCCGAAAGATTACTTTACCCTAATTATGAAAATAACAACTCTTATATTCGAATGCTGAGAATTTACAAGATACCGAATGCGGTACTCTGAGGAAAAAAGTATGACTAGAGCTGGTAAACACAGTAAAACGACGGAAGGTAGCATATCTTGGTAATGTTCTTCAAAACGGAAAGTATTGGCTACTCCAGCTAATTATGGAGGACAAAATTGAAAGATGTCGAGGAATAAAAAGGAAGACGTCAGTTTTTATTTTTACATAGTATTATTAGACATAAAACAGCGTAAGTAACATAACAAGAATTATAACAACAATATATAATATTAGTTCATTAACAAAGAAGGTACAGTTTTACATGTAAATTTGTGAAGGTACAGTTTAACATGTGAGTTGTACGCTGTATAAAAAATATTGACACGTTGGACGCCCAACTAGGTAAACCTGTTTTAGGACGTCCGATAGGAATAGTTACTATAGTAGCAATAACCAACACACATACAATAATGATTTTAAAAATAAGGTAAATTTAACGAATTTTCAGGTCCAATTAAATTAAATTGAAGTCAATTTATTATTTGATTCATCTATATGTACCTATGGATATAAGCCAAGCAATTATTGTTTTTTCAGCACATTTTTTGTCAACTGTTTCCAGTCATCAGGTAGAAAATTAAACATTTTGGGGCTAAGAAATCTAAAATTACGCTATGCGAAAGTAGTGTGTGTTTTTTTCTTTATAATAGTTGACTTTTGAGAATTACGGGTGGAATAAGAATGGCTAACAATTGGGTATTCCTGTCTATGTTTGTGAGTATGTAGGATTATTTTACTAATATATAGTTGTCTCACATTTAAGACTTTAAAATCAGTGAATAATAGATTACTGGGATATCTGAATGGTTTATTAAGAATTATTCGTATTATTGATTTTTGAATTTTTAATACTGGATCCAGAACAGCCATACTACATTATACTACAACCTCCCCATCCAAATGTCATGGCACCAAAAAATATGAGTAGGTACATTGAAATGAGAAAAGTCGACAGGTTCTTACATACTGCGGCAGATAGGGACTTTCGTTAGTGATTCCCCTCAAATCAAAAACCTCGTGATTACCCATATCATGGATATAATAATTACATGGAGTTCAATAATAAATATCTTTAGATGTTATAGAACTCCATATGATAATTATATCCATAATATGGGTAATCACGAGGGTTTTGATTTCGCCGGTTGAACCAGACTTGCCCCCTGATGTGGTTAAAAAAGAAGATGAATATTCAAAAGATGAATTATTTTTAAACTCATCCTTAAACCAAGGTTAACGAATTCAGTAGTGCAAAATTCAGCGTTGATTTACAGATTTCTCTGGAAACCTATTATGAATTCCACTTTATTGTATTTTTTTTCCGAATAAAACGTTTTTGAGTTGTGTTCAGAAGACACTCCACTTGTATTCCTTGAAAAGTTTTTATCGGATGTCGCTGAAAATGCATATTGCTCGAGAATCAAGAGTTGATCTTTTTTAAATATGCAGATCAATGCGTAAATTACAAATCATTTAGGTATGCAAGATCAAAATATAATGCAACACACGCATTGGTCAAGCTTCAATTGGGAATTATTCAACCATCTAGATACTCATCTCAAAAAATTAGGCCCTGATATAAGTCCCCATAACCATATTTTATATTACCTCTCGGGCAACCAACAGGTACTACATATGTCAAATATTCATTCAACATGCACCCAATAACAAGTTGCCATTTACTGGAGACTAACGATATTAATCGTCTCACAGATCCAGATTCATGAACCACGAGTTATTTTAAAAGTCTTTTTTTCTTTTTTCTGTACATATTAATACCTATAAACATACTTTTTTTTCATTTACTTAAATATTTATGATAATTCCAAGTATCCAAATACTTGTGATCTTTTGGAAGCATATTCTTCTTTAAAAGCGTATAAAATTCTGTTCTTGGGGACAAATAAAACCATGTTTTTGATCTTTATAGCAAGGATGGGCAAGGACTCGGGTAGCTGGTAGTTATTATGGGGTGGCGTATATTTTGCAAGTAATACGTCATTTATTTTCCCGTAAAAAATATCTCGGCTAGTTGATAAATCCCCGCTTTATAATTCCTTTAAAATTCCTTCTCCCGTCCTGACAACCTTCACCGCGAGACGCGCCTAAAAGTCTGAACATTTAAATCACTGAAAGAATTTTAGATATTTCAAAAATCCAAGAAGTACCGTCTCCAGCATCTGTCTTAAGATTTTCTGATCCAGAATATCCGACAAAATTGCTTATGCCATATCGTCGTTGCTCAAACCATGATTCGCACAATAATTATCCTAAATCAATTTAATTTATATTTAAAATGTATGAAATAATATATTTGACTCGAAGCATGCACTGGTCACTCTAACGTATTGTGTGTAAGATATCTTAAGCATTACGAGTATTTTGAGCTCAATTTTAAAAGCACAATCGAAAAATGTATACTTATTCTAATATTTCGATAGCGCTGGAATTACATTTTTATTGACAAACATTTTTTCAACATCTCAAAAGAGACGAAGTATGGATATTGTAGAAGAACCAGGAACTCGAGGCACCTACAGGGCTTACGACCTGTCATCGGCTGTTTTTCGTGATCACTTTATGCGCTTGCGCAACGTTCACCAATTATGCCTTCTTATTGAGTTCCCTTATCGATTTAATGTTGAAAGTTCTATATATTTGAACAGTGTGAAACATTTTACCTGACAATAATGCATTATTACTATTGCCATTTATGGAGTAACGGAGAAACCTTTTTGTAACGCCGTCTATTGAGAAATTAATTTTTATTTGTAAACAATGAAAGCAACAGTACTTATAAATGAGATGACGGTGTCACACACAGATGTCACCCCTGAACTGCGCCAGAAATATATTTCTAGCGCTGGAATTAGTTTATTTATTTTCATTGAATGATTTCGTTCTTTATTTTTTTTAAACCAAACTTAAAAGCTTTCTCCACAACGAACGGTTAGTTGGATGAAATTCCCTATTGACAATCAACACTAAATAAAGGTTACTCTTTTTGAACTTAAATGAAGTTCATAAGTATGAATCGCGAATATTCTTTAATACAATTTCCTTTTTTGAGGATGGACAAGTACAGTCCGAAAACATGTTAACCATTATAAAGTGCAAGAAACAAAGATTTTTGTTACAAAATTTTTCTTTATCAATTAATTATGAATAATTTTCCTGTAGTGCAATATTTTTTGCTAAAAAACTAAATAAATTTAAGATTAGTAAAGTACGTTAGTACGACTTTGCAGGAAACAAAAAAAAATTCAATGCATACTATCTGCGTTGGATGCAATCATAGACGAAGAATTAAATCATTCGTGTTCTAGTTTTTTTACTTCTTATATTTATTTATTTGATATTGCTTCTCGGGCAACTAACAGGTGCTGTGTCAAATATTAATTTAACACGCACCCAATAACAAGTTGCCACATTCTGAAGTCTTACGATATTAATCGTCTCACAGATCCAGACTGAAAATACAATTAAAAACTGTGTCTCCACCGGCAATCGAACCCGGAACTTTTCATCAGCTGTCAGATACCTAACCAACTGAGCCACGAAGGCCGACGTGTTTGTAAATAAAAGTAGCGAGAAGATTCATTTTGTGAAACTACTGAATCAGTTCGTGGAGCATCTCAATGTTTGCATGTCAGATTTTTTTCTTCCTCGAATCTCTTCATCTTTTCTCGAAAGTGATGTTAGATTAGGAACGCTGAAACATTGTTTGTCCTCTCTACTCTACGACGTCCTCCTCTCAAACTCTCTAGAGATTATTGTGCATGAACAAACGACAATATTTTGTTTACCTTATTAATATTTACTCTAAATTTCCATTTACTTTAAATTTAGAAATTATTAAATTTTCATTAAATATTTTGAAATTAATACACATACAATTATAAAATGTAAAATTACGCGTTTTATTTAGTGTGTAGATGGCAGCAACTATAGAGGCCGACTAAGAAAGATGTACATGGACCAGGTGATCGACGACATGTGCTGTAGTAGCATGCTGCATGCTACTACAGCACATGTCGTTTCATGCTGCATAGTTATTCGATATCTAATATATTTATATAGATTTTTGATAATATTTTTATTTTGAGTAAACGAGAGAGTTGTCAAGTCATATTCGCTTATATGTAGGTATGCAGAAAGATTCTGTTGTTATGTTAGCTTTTTCACACAGCTATACCTGAGTGTGTTCGTCTCTTTCAGTCACTATTTGTTGTGAGAGATAATTATTATAATGTGATTGCACTTGAGTAAAAGAGAAAATATGTCTGCAGTGTGTGTCTATTAATGTGTGATCTCTTTCTCACTTAATATATTCTGTCGTGTGTGCTCTTTTTTGGTGATATTATAAGAATTCGTAAAAATGAACCATTTTTGAAGAGCGTTTTGCTCTCATATAACGTGTCTATATATAAAATGTCATTGATGATCATCACAATAAATATCCAACAGAACTAAAACAAAGAATTCATTTTGATTAATATCAATTCATAAATATAATAAAGTTCTATCTGGAAATGTCGGCAGAACACTAAAATTACCTAAGTACCTTTTTAAGTTTTGTTTTATCCAGAAAGAATAATCCCTATCCATAATACATAATTTCTCAGCTCTTCGTTCGAAGTACAATCAGCAAGATTATGGAATAGCCTTAGTCCGGATATTACGTCGTCTAACTCACTTTGTATTTTCAAGAAAAAACAAAAAACTAAACTTAACTAAAAAAAAGAAGGAATAATTTATCGTTGAACACTTGATCCCGATTTCCTTTCCTGTCCTTACCATATCCTTTTTCTTGCTATGAATTATCATTTTTTTTTTAAATCTTTGTTTTCTTTTACTCTTATTCTTTTGCTGTTGTACATACACAATGTTGTTATACTTTGTAATCTGGTTGGTTGGAAGAAATTGCCTAATGGCAATAAGCCCGCCAATGTACAATTATGTTTGTTAATTTTATGTACAAGAAGATGTATAAATAAATCAATAAGTAATTTTACTGGCATAGAAGTATCATGGTTCGAATCCAGCAGAAAATAAACTTTTTAACAATCACGCATTTCTTTCTTCTCGGGTTTGGAGACACTAAAGAGTTGAAAGATATTTGATGAAAAAAGTGTTTACTATGGTAACTATCGAAATAAGCTTTTTTCTATACACAATTCAATTCGTTGGATTATTCACTGCGTAGTTTCATTTTATTTCAAGAGATGTTTCAACTATTGATATCTTGAATGGAGCACTAAGACCAATTATGAATGATCGCAACATATCAAAGGATGCCAAAGTTGCCATTCATAACGCCATCGTAGTGCCAACCCTGACGTATGCAAGTGAAACCTGGACATGGCAGAAGACGCATGAAAGCAGAATAAATGCAGTTGAAATGAGATCGTTAAGAAGGATTTGTAATAGAACGATGTACGACCGGGTAAGAAACGAGGATATAAAGAAAGAATGTAAGATTAAGAAAGATGTCATTACTAGAATGAAAGTAAACACATTGAGATGGTTTGGTCACATGGGGAGAATGAATGAGGAGCGCCTGACGAAGAAAATATACAGAGCGGAAAGGAATGGAATGAGAGGTCGGGGACGCCCAAGAAAGGGATGGCACGACCATGTGAACGAAATTTTGAAAGACGGAAATGTTAGAAGTGTGAGCAATAGACGAACTTGTATGAGACGATGCATGAATGTGGACGAGGCGAGGGATGCGTGCCAGGATAGAAAAATGTGGCGTTCGGTTCTCTCTGCCTACCCCGCAAGGGACATGGCGTGATGGTATGTATGTATGTATGTATGTATGATATCTTGAGTAAATAATATTATGCTTAAAGTTCGTTAAAATGTGTATTTTCTTTGACAAATAAAAAAGTAATCATTTTGCTGAAAACGATGTTTGAGAAATAAAAAATGTACATTTTTTTCTAATATACAGCAATGAACATGTTATATTTATATAATATAAATTAAATGACGAGACGGAAAATCCATTCGTCGTTGAATCTATGGCAAAGGAAAAAGTTATCAAAGTATCCCACAAGTGAATATTTGTAATTAAAGCAGTAGAAGCGGAAACATTCAACTTCTCATATTTAAGATTTAATAATCAGAACGCTTTGACTCATGAAAATGACAACATTTTAGAATTTTTGTATGTAAAATAATTTAAGGATGGCACACACATACGGGAGAGCGAGTTGGCAATATTTGATAACAAATAATTCATAGTCGTTAAAGTACAAGATGTTTGTTTGTTGTTTGAATGTTGATAAAAAGATTTTGCATTATTTATTGTAAAGAAATATTTTAAATATTTACTTCGTTCGTATACAAAGACACATTTCTAAAGAAAAACATCAACCTAAAATACAATATTAATGCTGCTTTAACAGAGAGAGTTATCGCATATACTCCTTGAATTCTTTGGTCAAATAATTTTCTGTATAAATGTCATTTTCGCGATAAATCCTGTGACCTTTTTATGGTTAGTCAAAAAAAAAAACAAACAAATTCAATAATTTTCAATCTTACCAATGAATTTAAAAAAATGTCGAAACATGTTTAACACTACAAAGATTCCCTTTTTCTTGTTTATCATGGTCGTTTTCGTCTTGAAACACATTTCTAAGACCTAACTCGTTCCTCTATTTCTTTTGTGAGACCTGAATTTTATAGATTCGTGTTATGTCCACTGTTTCAAGTCTTATTATATATTGTATATTTCTTCTAGAGCAACTAACAGATACTATGTCAAATATCAATTAGGACGTACCAAATAACAAGTTGCCACATTCTGGAGACTAACGATATTAATCGCCTCACAGATTCAGACTGAAAACACAATTAAAAACTGTTTTTTTTTTCACCCGGGACCTTTGGACCAGCAGTCAGACACCTAACCAACTATGTAAGTCACGAAAGTCGACTTATGTACCTATGTATGTAGGTATTCCAGATTTCTGGCATGGGCGTTTGATGCGAATATTTTATGTATATACATAATTCAAAATAAGCATACGTATTAATAATATGTATATTCATACATTCATACCATCACGTCACGTAATTGTTATTAGGATAGACAATGAGAACCAAGCGCCATACTTTTACACAAATTCATTCATACAAGTTCGTCTGTTATTTACACTTTTAATGTTTCCTTCTTTCAGAATGATCGTGCATTAAACATTAGGTCTTTTACAAACATACAAATGGAACAAAAACCTACATTTTTGCAACGTTTTATGACGTTGCTGTCTCTTAGACTATTATAGATAATTTGCATTACAATTATTTTTAAACACAAGCGCTCGTGTTATAATATTTTATCGTAAAATATCACATTTTACATTAAAATTACAATTATAGTAGGTATATACGTTTGCGCCTTTGAACTGCTAAAGGGAACTGTAAGGGGAACTCAAAATAATATTTATTTATACTGCGATGAGTTTCTGTAATATTTCCAATTTACGAATATTATTTATTCAAATAATAACAAAGAACAATCACTAAAACGAATGTATTGAGGTACTTTACGTGTAATTGCTTTAAAACAAATAGTTCAGTTATTGCCCAATACGGTATTATACACAAACTTTACTAATATAATTGGAATGTCAGGAATTATTTCTCTCCTAAATGGTCGAATTGAAACATGATAAGTACAAGTATGTAAACAATAATGTATTAGGTACAGCATATTTCACAGCAAAACCCGGATATTTATTGGTAAAACGGAGACCTTCTACGATTGAATAGAGAGATTCCTAATAATATTGAATAATAAATTTGTGAAATACCTTCATTAATGGAAATATACAACGATAATAAAATATTATATCTGTGCGCTTGGAATACCATTAAAATATTATATCTGTGCGCTTGGAATACCATTAAATATAACAATTACAATAAATAGAATTTAGAAGTTTTTATCCGTAATTTGCAAATCAGATTTCTGATTTCTGATGAAGTTTAGAATCGACAATGATCTTTACATACCTACTAATCTAAATATGATGTATTCAAACTGTAACATCATGTCGATTTGTTCATGAGAATATATTTCATTTTACAGATCGACAAAGTTTCAAGCCATAAAGAAAACGTTTTTATGACAAATGTGTGTTTTTAATTGCCTATATTTCCAAATTATTTAAATATATCAAAAAACGCCGAAAAACATTAGTACGTCTATAACATGTTTAAACAATATTTGTGAAAATCGAATTAAGTGACGACATCGTTGCATACAACTTGTATGGCAGTAGGTATATTATTTTTTTAAATTGTTTCTCGGGTAACTAACAGGAACTATGTCAAATATTAATTTGACACGCACC
Organism: Molanna angustata; assembly: GCA_963576475.1. Lineage (NCBI taxonomy): Eukaryota > Metazoa > Arthropoda > Insecta > Trichoptera > Molannidae > Molanna > Molanna angustata. Next base: position 23,036,316 of record OY754976.1, on the reverse strand, counting down.
CAATAACAAGTTGCCACAATCTGGAGACTTACGATGTAAATCGTCTCACATATACATACTGAAAACACAATTAAAAACTGTGTCTCCACCGGGATTCGTCCCCGGTACCCTTTGATCTGCAGTCAGATACCTAACCAACTGAGCCACGAAGGCCGACAATATACCTACAAGTATACAATAATAATACCTACAAGTATACGACAAATATACCTACGACTTACAAGTATACGACAAGTATACCTACGACCTACAAGTATACGACAAGTATACCTACGACCTACAAGTATACGACAAGTACATATACCTACGACCTACAAGTATACGACGAGTATACCTACGACCTACAAGTATACGACAAGTATACCTACGACCTACAAGTATACGATAAGTATACCTACGATCTACAAATATACGACAAGTATTTTTTTTTATGTAGCTTCTTGGGCAACTAACAGGTACTTTGTCAAATCATTATTTAACACGCACCCAATAACAAGTTGCCACATTCTGGAGACTTAGGATATTTATCGTCTCACAGATCCAGACTGAAAACACAATTAAAAACTGTGTCTCCACCGGGAATCGAACCCGGTACCCTAGGATCAGCAGTCAGATACCTTACCAACTGAGCCACGAAGGCCGTCAACCTACACTACACAATATCTACGGGGGCTCTCTTTAGGTTGACACTTAATCTCCAAACATGCATACATACCATCAAGCTGTTTACATATTCGAGGTAGGAAAAAAGGAACGACCTCCACATTATCCTAACTTGACATGCATGTTTTGTATATAAGACAAAATAACTTAAAACATCCAATAATTTGGATTTAAAAAAGTTTTATAGTTTGGTACGTATACTTCAAATATACCTAAATACTATCTCCATTGACAGTCGTATCTCGTGTGTTACATGCAACTAATATAATAATCGGGATATTGGAAATCCGTGAGGCGAACGTGTGGTAAAACAATCGATGGTTAAATATATCGAAAGATTATATTACAATTAAATGAGAGTAAATTTATTTTGGAATCATAAAGAATAATCGATAAGGGAAATTCAATCGAATTTTCATGTATCATTTTATCAGTAGCTGAAATTTTATCATTTTTCGTTTTAACATTAATAAAGATTTAAATTTATTATTTTGAAATATAAAATTACTTATTCCATCAGCGCATATATCTACAACTTTTTTAACTTAACCGAACCCTTTTTTGATATGATACGGTGTATTTTTGTAAAAATATGAACAGGTAGCATCCTATTTATAGCAAGATAATTATGTACCTATCTTTTTTTTTAATCTTGATACATTAATTAATTTTATAATTAAAACATAATTTTTTTTGAACAAAAACTGCTGGTATATTCGAAAACAATGGGTTTATGTAAATATTTCATATAACCATTACATACATCGCATAATTCACTTAGATATCGCAAACTTCACTTTGATCATTAGTATGATCGCGATACAAGACACAAAAGATTTCAAGAGGACACACGACCATTCCTACAATAACAACATAAAAGATGGTTATTTCTCATTTCCAAAGCAGTTATTAATGTGTCACATGGCATACATATATTAGTGTATTGCAATAATGGAGAACATTCGTTGTCCCAATTGTAAGTATTTATGTTAACTTGCTCTGGAAATCTAGGAACATTTGAAGTTCCATGTGATTAAATCCATTAATTACACCGGGGAGTCCTACGGTATGTGGAGAATATGTATATAGGATGTATGGGAGGTCACATTTCCTGCAAAACATGTCAACGGTTAATAATACAAAACAACATTACTTATATCTTGTTGGGAAATTTCGTACACAGTAAATAAACTCGACCGCAAACTGTCAAAGAGTGGGCTTTAATATCACTAGTATATTATTATGATTGTATATTGTATTCCTCTATTGTAGGAAAATATTACATAAACTTTCCTAAGGCGAAACAATTAATTATTATATCGTTCTCCATATGTTGCCGACTCTCAATTTCCAGCGACAAAGTGCTGCATTAAGACTAAAAGTTCCAAGTTTTCTTGTAAGATTCGTAAATTTATCTAGTACAAAACTTCAAAGTAATACAAAATGACAATTGACATCCATATATTAAAGGTATAGACAAATCGTCTTACCAACTTGCGATTTATCTCAAAGAAACAGTTAGTACCGGAAGACAGCCAAAGAGGTATGGGGACAGCTGGATGTCGTCTTCCCAGGAGTAACTTTCAGGGGAATAACAAATCCACGATCTACTTAGAGAAGAAGATGAAACATTTTATCAAATAGTACATAAGTATATCAAACAAAGTATGTTAATTCGCTATTATTCAATCATTCGTTCATCTAGGCAAAATGTAGATTTTCAAAAATCCATCAGTTTGATATTATATTGCATACTGAAAAAAAACATTAATGAACAAGATATTTAACAAAAAACAATATTTGCATCAACAAAACAAGTCTATGCGACGTTGTACAAGTGCATAACCAGAGTGTTTCAACAATGGTTCTGGACGAGCTAGTCTATAAATTGCCAGCTTTCCGGGGCTGGCGGGTTTATTACCCCAAAAAAATCGGTGTGAGCAAGTCAACTTAAAAACGAGATCTAGGGGGCAAGTCTGGTCAACAGGCAGAATCGAAACCATCCATGTTTACCCATGTCAAGGATATAATTATCTTATGGAGTTCTACAACATCTCAAGATATTATAGAACTCCACAAGATAATTATATCCATGATATGGGTAAAAGGGGATGGTTTTGATTCCGCCAGTTGACCAGACTTTCCCCCCCTCCTGATATTTCACCTGTGAATATAAAGACAGTCACTTCCTTGAGGCGTATATTTCTGTCTTCACGGGAACAGCTCTGACGTTCAATATTCTCGCTCATCAGGGGGGTCCTGTCACAGTAGTTATATAACAGAATCACTATGTAGTGTTTATTCACATATTACACAAAAAAATTACAAAAAAATCGTGGCAGATCAGTTCTATACCAGCAAGATGAGAGATGGCTTCATACACAAAAGAACGTGTATGTATTTACAAAGGTATACACAGCACCAAAAAACGTTTTAAATTTTTTTTTATTTTCAAGTTTCGAGAAACACGCGGGAGATCTGGGGGGCAAGTCTGGTTCGACCGGCGAAATCAAAACCCCAGTGAATACCCATTTCATGGATATAATTATCGTATGGAGTTCTATGACATCTAAAGATATTGTAGAACTCCATATAATAATTATATCCATGATATGGGTAAACAAGGAGGGTTATCATTTCGACGGTCAACCAGACTTGCTTAACAGTTCTACCCCGACGGTGTTCAAAATCTTGACAGCTGAAGTGCAGCACAAGTCGATCCAAAATACTGCATACATAGATCTGCCCTTTATGTGTGTGGTCCGACGTCAAAATAAATCACAAATAAGTCAGCATCCATTCCACAGATGGCAGTATTCGATTAATTATTTTGTCAATCTCGTTTATTATAATATGTAATATGAAAAATAAAAATGAAATAATTTTAATTATTGCCCAACCAAGTTCTATTAAAAGTATTATTAGAGTAAAAACTGTGTCGTTTGACGGCATTAGATTTCAAAGAAACAACCAAAAGTAGTACCTACCTACCCAATTTATGAGAAAAATTATGTTAACTATTTTTTTTTTGTATATTTATGACTTTCCTCACCCGGTCAAGTTCTTAGCCAGTTTCAAGTTTAATATTTAACAAATCATTCTTGCGTTCTAATTTTACTTAATACAATAGAAATCTATTTCGAAATAAAAATAAAAATAAATTAAATATACAAATTTGCAAAGGAACACACCGCAAGAATCACAACTATTGTCAGGTTACATCATAACAAAACTGACATCTTTGTTGGCAAAACAACACCCCTCGACACCAAAGTAACTATAATTTTACTTTGATCTTTGTTCAAAAAACTCAGCTTTGTCAACACGTAAACCAACACCAACGTTATCCTTGATAAGATAATCGATGCTTACTTGAACGAAATCAACGTATTTGAATTTATTTGTTTTTGTTTTCAAATATGAAACAAAACTACTTGGAAACTATCCTACTACACTATATTTTGATTATGTACTATAACAAGTATTATGAAGTTTCATTTAGACAATTCTACTACATTAATATGTCGGATTAATCGTTTATTGTTATTTAAATAAAATTTACTAATTACATACATCGTCAAATACACGCTCAAAATGTTGAGCTAAAATAATAAAACATCCCTTAAATATGACAAAAAGTAGTTCCCTTTTCATATAAACCCGTCTCCTTCACAACTTCTCGCTCTAACCTTTAAGTAATTCATTAAACACTTTTAAAGTACTTTCTTCTACGAGTTAATCTCTCCGTTGGGGTAGCGGAGCACATTAAAAATATAATTTACTGAAAATTATACCTCGGAGAAAATATACGTGATGCCGTAATCGCTTCAGGAAATCGTCCTTTTAGATGTGGTGTTAACCTATTTCTATTCTTATTTCTTTAATTTCACCACTACTCTGGAGTTCTATTTTTGAAACGGATTTGGATTTTTTTCAAAAATTAGGCGAAAAAAATTAATTTCAACAGCAAACCGAAACCAAAAAAGGTTAAAATGTAATCGAATAAACTGTATCATCGAAAATTTGCCACCAATACGTAAAGTGATCAAGAAAACTAACAGATTATAGAAAACTTGTAGTTGTACAAGTTAGCTTCGTCATATGTATTTGGGATTAACTTTATTAATTATGACAAATTTTTATCATCTCGATAGAGACGAAGTTGGAATATTAAATAAGAACCAGGAACTCAAGGCATCTGGAGGGCTTACGACCTGTCATCGGCTGGATAACCCTGTAGGTGCCTTGAGTTCCTGGTTCTCCTATATAATATTCCAACTTAGTCTCTATTGAGATGTTAAAAAATGGCACTATAAAGTATCATTGATTCCCGACAGGGAGAAAATAAAAAAAATGTTTTTTTTTATTATGTTCCAATGGTATTTTCGATCGGATATTATTAGTTGGTATGATAATGGTACATTTTTTTTTTAAGTTTATTCGATCATATTATTCAGGATATCATAATTAAATATAATAAACAGGGCATTCTGTAGTGCCACTTTATTTAAATCCATATACTTGAAATTCTACTCCCAACTAAACACAGATATGTCCTTCAAGTCTGGTCAACCAGCGGAATCAGTAGCCTTACTCTTGAAACTCGAATCCGATCCCGATTTCAAATTTTCATTTAGAACTTGCCTATCTGTCGCTTGCGTACATTCAAATGAACGACTATTAGTATTACTAGTTGCATGTAACACATGAGATCCAACTGTCGATAGCGATAGTATGTATAGTTGAAGAATATGTACCAAACTATAAACCCATAAATACAAATTATTGAATATTTTCAGATATTTTGTTTTCTATGCAACATATGTAGGTATGTATGTCAAGATAGGATAGTATGGAGGAAGATCCTTTTTTCCTACCCAGAATATGAAAATAGCATGATGGTATGTATGTATGTTTGGAGATGAAGTATCAAACTATTAAGTCTTCTTACATATTGTGTATAGGCGACTGCCATACAAAATGTATGAAGCAATGTCGTCACTAAATTCAATTTTTAAAAAAATTGTTAAAAAAAATTGAGATCTTCTACTACAATGCTTATATTTTTTATAGAAAATTAAATTATCTAGTTGGGGTGTTTCGGCTTTTTTCGATAATTGTAAAAGTTTTGGAAATATAGGCAGTTAAACTCATAAATTTATCATAAAAAAAATATTTTTCTTAATAAAAAATGTTTGAGAAACCCTGGAATTTTTTTGAAAAAACTTATTTGAGATTTTGTATTTGTCTATGTTTGTACCAATTTTCAGCGTTCTAGCGTTTATGGTTTCTGAGATATATGGAAAAATAAAATAAAAATTAGAAGGTTGATAACCCCTGACTGAAACAAAAATTCAAAATTCCGAGTATAAAAGTTTTGTAGGCCTGTAACTGTTTATATATTCTGAAATTTTAGGCTCTGTAAATTGAGCGGATCAAAAGTTATAAGGGGGGGACGGACACACACACACACAGACACACGAAATGTTCTACTCCGAATTCTGAGTAAATCCGTGTATGGAACATATATGCTGCGAAGCCTCTAAGTTGGTGTTTTTTGACTTCAAAGTTGGAAAAGCCGTGAAAAAAGTAGACCTCTCCATACAATTCTCGCGTATTCTGGCTTGATACATTGTCGATATGTTAAGAGAACAAAGTTCTCCTGAACAAATCGACAGTTGGAAAACATACCTACCTACCGCATTCGTTCTCCGTTACAAAGGTAGGTTCTTAGCGAGTCAGATCAAATTGGGATTGGATTTGCAGTGGAGAGTACCCGGTATTATAGTCGGCCCTCAAAACATTGAGTTTGTTTAACACACGATAAATGTTAAGGGGAGATTGAATCCATTTCCGTATTTCAGTGCAATATGACATGTCAGTTACTAAATCTTCAATTATAGACATATTTTACTTTTTCTGTGGTTATTATCTGTCAAATTTTAAATAACCTCAAATAATACGAACTACAAAACGGGACGCTACGACTTGAAATACTATTGTTTTATTATCCAACATGGTAATTTAATTTTTTTCACCAAAATAATGCTTTCAAATGCCCATGTTCGTTTCAATATGGCTGTCAGTTTGTTTTGTTGTGTCGCGCCACCGTCGATACAACTAACGCCTCTAGTGATAGAACACTGAAACTACACGCGTTGCCTAGCAAATGACAGTTGACTCACCGTTAAGTACTTAATTCGCCAGAAACGTTGAGTTAAATATTTGTCGTTTTAGTAACGTATTTGAGGGAATATTAGGCCAAAACGGACACTGTAATACGCTATATTTTTGTAAAACTTGAGTTTAGCTCTTAAACTGAGACTGTAATACCGGCCCTATATAATGGATATAATTATCTTTTGGAGTTCTGCAATATCATAAGATATTATAGAAATACATAATGATAACTAGTTGCATGTAACACATGAGATCCAACTGTCGATAGCGATAGTATGTATAGTTGAAGAATATGTACCAAACTATAAACCCATAGATACAAATTATTGAATATTTTCAGATATTTTGTTTTCTATACAACATTATGTAGGTATGTATGTCAAGATAGGATAGTATGGAGGAAGATCCTTTTTCCTACCCAGAATATGCAAATAGCATGATGGTATGTATGTATGTTTGGAGATGAAGTATCAAACTATTAAGTCTTCTTACATATTGTGTATAGGCGACTGCCATACAAAATGTATGAAGCAATGTCGTCACTAAATTCAATTTTTAAAAAAATTGTTAAAAAAATTGAGATCTTCTACTACAATGCTTATATTTTTTATAGAAAATTAAATTATCTAGTTGGGGTGTTTCGGCTTTTTTCGATAATTGTAAAAGTTTTGGAAATATAGGCAGTTAAACTCATAAATTTATCATAAAAAAAATATTTTTCTTTATAAAAAATGTTTGAGAAACCCTGGAATTTTTTTGAAAAAACTTATTTGAGATTTTTAATTTTTCTATGTTTGTACCAGTTTTCAGCGTTTTAGCTTTTATAGTTTCTGAGATATATGGAAAAATAAAATAAAAATTAGAAGGTTGATAACCCCTGACTGAAACAAAAATTCAAAATTCCGAGTATAAAAGTTTTGTAGGCCTGTAACTGTTTATATATTCTGAAATTTTAGGCTCTGTAAATTGAGCGGATCAAAAGTTATAAGGGGGGGACGGACACACACACACACAGACACACGAAATGTTCTACTCCGAATTCTGAGTAAATCCGTGTATGGAACATATATGCTGCGAAGCCTCTAAGTTGGTGTTTTTTGACTTCAAAGTTGGAAAAGCCGTGAAAAAAGTAGACCTCTCCATACAATTCTCGCGTATTCTGGCTTGATACATTGTCGATATGTTAAGAGAACAAAGTTCTCCTGAACAAATCGACAGTTGGAAAACATACCTACCTACCGCATTCGTTCTCCGTTACAAAGGTAGGTTCTTAGCGAGTCAGATCAAATTGGGATTGGATTTGCAGTGGAGAGTACCCGGTATTATAGTCGGCCCTCAAATCATTGAGTTTGTTTAACACACGATAAATGTTAAGGGGAGATTGAATCCATTTCCGTATTTCAGTGCAATATGACATGTCAGTTACTAAATCTTCAATTATAGACATATTTTACTTTTTCTGTGGTTATTATCTGTCAAATTTTAAATAACCTCAAATAATACGAACTACAAAACGGGACGCTACGACTTGAAATACTATTGTTTTATTATCCAACATGGTAATTTAATTTTTTTCACCAAAATAATGCTTTCAAATGCCCATGTTCGTTTCAATATGGCTGTCAGTTTGTTTTGTTGTGTCGCGCCACCGTCGATACAACTAACGCCTCTAGTGATAGAACACTGAAACTACACGCGTTGCCTAGCAAATGACAGTTGACTCACCGTTAAGTACTTAATTCGCCAGAAACGTTGAGTTAAATATTTGTCGTTTTAGTAACGTATTTGAGGGAATATTAGGCCTAAACGGACACTGTAATACGCTATATTTTTGTAAAACTTGAGTTTAGCTCTTAAACTGAGACTGTAATACCGGCCCTATATAATGGATATAATTATCTTTTGGAGTTCTGCAATATCATAAGATATTATAGAAATACATAATGATAACTAGTTGCATGTAACACATGAGATCCAACTGTCGATAGCGATAGTATGTATAGTTGAAGAATATGTACCAAACTATAAACCCATAGATACAAATTATTGAATATTTTCAGATATTTTGTTTTCTATACAACATATGTAGGTATGTATGTCAAGATAGGATAGTATGGAGGAAGATCCTTTTTCCTACCCAGAATATGCAAATAGCATGATGGTATGTATGTATGTTTGGAGATGAAGTATCAAACTATTAAGTCTTCTTACATATTGTGTATAGGCGACTGCCATACAAAATGTATGAAGCGATGTCGTCACTAAATTCAATTTTTAAAAAAATTGTTAAAAAAAAATTGAGATCTTCTACTACAATGTAAATATTTTTTATAGGAAATTAAATTATCTAGTTGGGGTGTTTCGGCTTTTTTCGATAATTGTAAAAGTTTTGGAAATATAGGCAGTTAAACTCATAAATTTATCATAAAAAAAATATTTTTCTTAATAAAAAATGTTTGAGAAACCCTGGAATTTTTTTGAAAAAACTAATTTGAGATTTTGTATTTGTCTATGTTTGTACCAATTTTCAGCGTTCTACCGTTTATGGTTTCTGAGATATATGGAAAAATAAAATAAAAATTCAAAAGTTGATAACCCCTGACTGAAACAAAAATTCAAAATTCCGAGTATAAAAGTTTTGTAGGCCTGTAACTGTTTATATATTCTGAAATTTTAGGCTCTGTAAATTGAGCGGATCAAAAGTTATAAGGGGGGGGGACACACACAGACACACACACACACACAGACACACACACACACACACACACAGACACACGAAATGTTCTACTCCGAATTCTGAGTAAATCCGTGTATGGAACATATATGCTGCGAAGCCTCTAAGTTGGTGTTTTTTGACTTCAAAGTTGGAAAATCCATGAAAAAAGTAGACCTCTCCATACAATTCGAGCGTATTCTGGCTTGATACATTGTCGATATGTTAAGAGAACAAAGTTCTCCTGAACAAATCGACAGTTGGAAAATACTAGTTGCATGTAACACATGAGATCCAACTGTCGATAGCGATAGTATGTATAGTTGAAGAATATGTACCAAACTATAAACCCATAGATACAAATTATTGAATATTTTCAGATATTTTGTTTTCTATACAACATATGTAGGTATGTATGTCAAGATAGGATAGTATGGAGGAAGATCCTTTTTCCTACCCAGAATATGCAAATTGCATGATGGTATGTATGTATGTTTGGAGATGAAGTAACAAACTATTAAGTCTTCTTACATATTGTGTATAGGCGACTGCCATACAAAATGTATGAAGCGATGTCGTCACTAAATTCAATTTTTAAAAAAATTGTTAAAAAAAATTGAGATCTTCTTCTACAATGTTAATATTTTTTATAGAAAATTAAATTATCTAGTTGGGGTGTTTCGGCTTTTTTCGATAATTGTAAAAGTTTTGGAAATATAGGCAGTTAAACTCATAAATTTATCATAAAAAAAATATTTTTCTTAATAAAAAATGTTTGAGAAACCCTGGAATTTTTTTGAAAAAATTGATTTGAGATTTTGTATTTGTCTATGTTTATACCAATTTTCAGCGTTCTAGCGTTTATGGTTTCTGAGATATATGGAAAAATAAAATAAAAATTCAAAAGTTGATAACCCCTGACTGAAACAAAAATTCAAAATTCCGAGTATAAAAGTTTTGTAGGCCTGTAACTGTTTATATATTCTGAAATTTAAGGCTCTGTAAATTGAGCGGATCAAAAGTTATAAGGGGGGGACGGACACACAGACACACACACACACACACAGACACACACACACACAGACACACGAAATGTTCTACTCCGAATTCTGAGTAAATCCGTGTATGGAACATATATGCTGCGAAGCCTCTAAGTTGGTGTTTTTTGACTTCAAAGTTGGAAAAGCCATGAAAAAAGTAGACCTCTCCATACAATTCTCGCGTATTCTGGCTTGATACATTGTCGATATGTTAAGAGAACAAAGTTCTCCTGAACAAATCGACAGTTGGATTTCTCCTTTGCTGGGAATCGAACCCAGGACGAATCGACAGTTGGACAACATATGTAGGTATGTATGTCAAGATAGGATAGTATGGAGGAAGATCCTTTTTCCTACCCAGAATATGCAAATTGCATGATGGTATGTATGTATGTTTGGAGATGAAGTAACAAACTATTAAGTCTTCTTACATATTGTGTATAGGCGACTGCCATACAAAATGTATGAAGCGATGTCGTCACTAAATTCAATTTTTAAAAAAATTGTTAAATAAAATTGAGATCTTCTACTACAATGTTTATATTTTTTATAGAAAATTAAATTATCTAGTTGGGGTGTTTCGGCTTTTTTCGATAATTGTAAAAGTTTTGGAAATATAGGCAGTTAAACTCATAAATTTATCATAAAAAAAATATTTTTCTTAATAAAAAATGTTTGAGAAACCCTGGAATTTTTTTGAAAAAACTAATTTGAGATTTTGTATTTGTCTATGTTTGTACCAATTTTCAGCGATCTAGCGTTTATGGTTTCTGAGAAATATGGAAAAATAAAATAAAAATTCAAAAGTTGATAACCCCTGACTGAAACAAAAATTCAAAATTCCGAGTATAAAAGTTTTGTAGGCCTGTAACTGTTTATATATTCTGAAATTTTAGGCTCTGTAAATTGAGCGGATCAAAAGTTATAAGGGGGGGACGGACACACAGACACACACACACACACAGACACACACACACACACACACACACACACAGACACACACACACACAGACACACGAAATGTTCTACTCCGAATTCTGAGTAAATCCGTGTATGGAACATATATGGTGCGAAGCCTCTAAGTTGGTGTTTTTTGACTTCAAAGATGGAAAAGCCGTGAAAAAAGTAGACCTCTCCATACAATTCTCGCGTATTCTGGCTTGATACATTGTCGATATGTTAAGAGAACAAAGTTCTCCTGAACAAATCGACAGTTGGAATAATACTAGTTGCATGTAACACATGAGATCCAACTGTCGATAGCGATAGTATGTATAGTTGAAGAATATGTACCAAACTATAAACCCATAGATACAAACTAGTTGCATGTAACACATGAGATCCAACTGTCGATAGCGATAGTATGTATAGTTGAAGAATATGTACCAAACTATAAACCCATAGATACAAATTATTGAATATTTTCAGATATTTTGTTTTCTATACAACATATGTAGGTATGTATGTCAAGATAGGATAGTATGGAGGAAGATCCTTTTTCCTACCCAGAATATGCAAATAGCATGATGGTATGTATGTATGTTTGGAGATGACGTATCAAACTATTAAGTCTTCTTACATATTGTGTATAGGCGACTGCCATACAAAATGTATGAAGCGATGTCGTCACTAAATTCAATTTTTAAAAAAATTGTTAAAAAAAAATTGAGATCTTCTACAACAATGTTAATATTTTTTATAGAAAATTAAATTATCTAGTTGGGGTGTTTCGGCTTTTTTCGATAATTGTAAAAGTTTTGGAAATATAGGCAGTTAAACTCATAAATTTATCATAAAAAAAATATTTTTCTTAATAAAAAATGTTTGAGAAACCCTGGAATTTTTTTGAAAATACTAATTTGAGATTTTGTATTTTTCTATGTTTGTACCAATTTTCAGCGTTCTAGCGTTTATGGTTTCTGAGATATATGGAAAAATAAAATAAAAATTCAAAAGTTGATAACCCCTGACTGAAACAAAAATTCAAAATTCCGAGTATAAAAGTTTTGTAGGCCTGTAACTGTTTATATATTCTGAAATTTTAGGCTCTGTAAATTGAGCGGATCAAAAGTTATAAGGGGGGGACGGACACACAGACACACACACAGACACACACACACACAGACACACGAAATGTTCTACTCCGAATTCTGAGTAAATCCGTGTATGGAACATATATGCTGCGAAGCCTCTAAGTTGGTGTTTTTTGACTTCAAAGTTGGAAAAGCCGTGAAAAAAGTAGACCTCTCCATACAATTCTCGCGTATTCTGGCTTGATACATTGTCGATATGTTAAGAGAACAAAGTTCTCCTGAACAAATCGACAGTTGGATTATTGAATATTTTCAGATATTTTGTTTTCTATACAACATATGTAGGTATGTATGTCAAGATAGGATAGTATGGAGGAAGATCCTTTTTCCTACCCAGAATATGCAAATTGCATGATGGTATGTATGTATGTTTGGAGATGAAGTAACAAACTATTAAGTCTTCTTACATATTGTGTATAGGCGACTGCCATACAAAATGTATGAAGCGATGTCGTCACTAAATTCAATTTTTAAAAAAATTGTTAAAAAAAATTGAGATCTTCTACTACAATGTTAATATTTTTTATAGAAAATTAAATTATCTAGTTGGGGTATTTCGGCTTTTTTCGATAATTGTAAAAGTTTTGGAAATATAGGCAGTTAAACTCATAAATTTATCATAAAAAAAATATTTTTCTTAATAAAAAATGTTTGAGAAACCCTGGAATTTTTTTGAAAAAACCAATTTGAGATTTTGTATTTGTCTATGTTTATACCAATTTTCAGCGTTCTAGCGTTTATGGTTTCTGAGATATATGGAAAAATAAAATAAAAATTCAAAAGTTGATAACCCCTGACTGAAACAAAAATTCAAAATTCCGAGTATAAAAGTTTTGTAGGCCTGTAACTGTTTATATATTCTGAAATTTAAGGCTCTGTAAATTGAGCGGATCAAAAGTTATAAGGGGGGGACGGACACACAGACACACAGACACACACACAGACACACACACACACAGACACACGAAATGTTCTACTCCGAATTCTGAGTAAATCCGTGTATGGAACATATATGCTGCGAAGCCTCTAAGTTGGTGTTTTTTGACTTCAAAGTTGGAAAAGCCGTGAAAAAAGTAGACCTCTCCATACAATTCTCGCGTATTCTGGCTTGATACATTGTCGATATGTTAAGAGAACAAAGTTCTCCTGAACAAATCGACAGTTGGAATACACTTATTTAGATTTGACATAGGTAAGTAAAACTTTATCAAATTTCAGGGAAACATTAGTTTCGTTTGACTTCTGTGCCAACATGCAAAGACTCCCAAAAATATTAATTACAAATCGCTTTGCTTTAAACTAGTTGCATGTAACACATGAGATCCAACTGTCGATAGCGATAGTATGTATAGTTGAAGAATATGTACCAAACTATAAACCCATAGATACAAATTATTGAATATTTTCAGATATTTTGTTTTCTATACAACATATGTAGGTATGTATGTCAAGATAGGATAGTATGGAAGAAGATCCTTTTTCCTACCCAGAATATGCAAATTGCATGATGGTATGTATGTATGTTTGGAGATGAAGTAACAAACTATTAAGTCTTCTTACATATTGTGTATAGGCGACTGCCATACAAAATGTATGAAGCGATTTTTAAAAAAATTGTTAAAAAAAAATTGAGATCTTCTACTACAATGTTAATATTTAAATGAGTAAATCCGTGTATGGAACATATATGCTGCGAAGCCTCTAAGTTGGTGTTTTTTGACTTCAAAGTTGGAAAATCCATGAAAAAAGTAGACCTCTCCATACAATTCTCGCGTATTCTGGCTTGATACATTGTCGATATGTTAAGAGAACAAAGTTCTCCTGAACAAATCGACAGTTGGACAAAAGAAAAGAATTGAAAATAACTAGTTGCATGTAACACATGAGATCCAACTGTCGATAGCGATAGTATGTATAGTTGAAGAATATGTACCAAACTATAAACCCATAAATACAAATTATTGAATATTTTCAGATATTTTGTTTTCTATACAACATATGTAGGTATGTATGTCAAGATAGGATAGTATGGAGGAAGTTCCTTTTTTCCTACCCAGAATATGAAAATAGCATGATGGTATGTATGTTTGGAGATGAAGTATCAAACTATTAAGTATTCTTACATATTGTGTATAGGCGACTACCATACAAAATGTATGAAGCGATGTCGTCACTAAATTCAATTTTTAAAAAAATTGTTAAAAAAAAATTGAGATCTTCTACTACAATGTTAATATTTTTTATAGAAAATTAAATTATCTAGTTGGGGTGTTTCGGCTTTTTTCGATAATTGTATAAGTTTTGGAAATATAGGCAGTTAAACTCATAATTTTATCATAAAAAAAATATTTTTCTTAATAAAAAATGTTTGAGAAACCCTGGATTTTTTTTGAAAAAACTTGTTTGAGATTTTGTATTTGTCTATGTTTATACCAATTTTCAGCGTTCTAGCTTTTATGGTTTCTGAGATATATGGAAAAATAAAATAAAAATTCAAAAGTTGATAACCCCTGACTGAAACAAAAATTCAAAATTCCGAGTATAAAAGTTTTGTAGGCCTATAACTGTTTATATATTCTAAAATTTTGGGCTCTGTTAATTGAGCGGATCAAAAGTTATAAGGGGGGGACGGACACACAGACACACACACAGACACACACACAGACACACACACAGACACACACACACACAGACACACGAAATGTTCTACTCCGAATTCTGAGTAAATCCGTGTATGGAACATATATGCTGCGAAGCCTCTAAGTTGGTGTTTTTTGACTTCAAAGTTGGAAAAGCCGTGAAAAAAGTAGACCTCTCCATACAATTCTCGCGTATTCTGGCTTGATACATTGTCGATATGTTAAGAGAACAAAGTTCTCCTGAACAAATCGACAGTTGGAATAGGAAATAATGAAAACTTCCTTGACTTTATTGCCGTATGGCAATTTTTTCCAACTAACCAGTTTTTCCAGCCCAGATAAGCAATATTTGCGTGAAAAAATGAATTTAAATAAACTAGTTGCATGTAACACATGAGATCCAACTGTCGATAGCGATAGTATGTATAGTTGAAGAATATGTACCAAACTATAAACCCATAGATACAAATTATTGAATATTTTCAGATATTTTGTTTTCTATACAACATATGTAGGTATGTATGTCAAGATAGGATAGTATGGAAGAAGATCCTTTTTCCTACCCAGAATATGCAAATTGCATGATGGTATGTATGTATGTTTGGAGATGAAGTAACAAACTATTAAGTCTTCTTACATATTGTGTATAGGCGACTGCCATACAAAATGTATGAAGCGATGTCGTCACTAAATTCAATTTTTAAAAAAATTGTTAAAAAAAAATTGAGATCTTCTTCTACAATGTTAATATTTTTTATAGAAAATTAAATTATCTAGTTGGGGTGTTTCGGCTTTTTTCGATAATTGTAAAAGTTTTGGAAATATAGGCAGTTAAACTCATAAATTTATCATAAAAAAAATATTTTTCTTAATAAAAAATGTTTGAGAAACCCTGGAATTTTTTTGAAAAAACTAATTTGAGATTTTGTATTTGTCTATGTTTGTACCAATTTTCAGCGTTCTACCGTTTATGGTTTCTGAGATATATGGAAAAATAAAATAAAAATTCAAAAGTTGATAACCCCTGACTGAAACAAAAATTCAAAATTCCGAGTATAAAAGTTTTGTAGGCCTGTAACTGTTTATATATTCTGAAATTTTAGGCTCTGTAAATTGAGCGGATCAAAAGTTATAAGGGGGGGACGGACACACAGACACACACACACACAGACACACAGACACACACACAGACACACACACACACAGACACACGAAATGTTCTACTCCGAATTCTGAGTAAATCCGTGTACGGAACATATATGCTGCGAAGCCTCTAAGTTGGTGTTTTTTGACTTCAAAGTTGGAAAATCCATGAAAAAAGTAGACCTCTCCATACAATTCTCGCGTATTCTGGCTTGATACATTGTCGATATGTTAAGAGAACAAAGTTCTCCTGAACAAATCGACAGTTGGATTTCTCCTTTGCTGGGAATCGAACCCAGGACGCCCGCACAGAAACCGAACGGGTTACCAACTGTGTCACGGCGGTCGGATGATTATATCCATGATATGGGTAAACATGGATGGTTTTGATTCCGCCGGTTGACCAGACTTGCCCCCTGGTTTCTTTTACGTTGAAATTATTGCATGTACATAAAGGGGCAAAACAGTGGTATGTGTACAGTGTACATACATACCTACACTTACCGTAAATTTATGTTTGTCTTTCTCCACAATTACAGCTTCGGAATAACCTATGTAATTGTAAAACTGTAGTGACGATGTTTTACGTAGAGCAAAGTAAGCGATCCCTTTATACTACGAGTAGATATCATAACCCACGCACAACGAACACAACAACATATTCAAGGCATACATTTTATGCGTGTGTGTGTAAATTAGATTCCTTATTTAAGTAGTTATTTATTTGTCTGCGTGTACACAACACGGAGGCAGAGAAATACCAGTCGGCATATAGATCGTTTACGTACACAGCGCCTCTGAATTTACATTTTAGCTTCGGTTCTTAGGCAGTGTTTACCCAATCTACATAAAATCCTGAGGAATTACGAGATACCTCCCGTAGTACAGCTGCGGTGGAAGCCGCCAGAGGAATTATCAACGAAAAAATATTACCCATTAAACCAAACACAATACTTACGGTCGAAAAGAAAATATTATAAACTGGATTGGAATCCGTTCATACAACGAGGAAAAATTCACATGTTTTTTCACTTGCAAAAGTTTTGAAAACAACTATGTTTTAATCGACAAGGAATGAGTTGGTACAATTAATGATATAAGATATTTACTTGTATAGTTTTACAATACAAAATTAGATTCATTACTCCTAACATTATAGCAGGTGATCAGTAATATGCGCCGTAATAGCTACCATGAGATTAAGAGGCTGACGGATAATATATTATGTTTATGTACAGAAATCGAGAATCGTAATACAAGACGAGACAAGACACTCGTGTGTCTATGTAAGTGTGTACAGTGTACACCGTCGCGATATCGAGTTGCAAATGAAGTTTCGGTGTCGCTACCGTGGAAACAGAATGTTTACGGTGTCCAATACATATGAGCCGAGAAACTAGTAATTTGCACCGATGTTGTCAAAGGAAATTTCTTACCATGAGGACGCCACCAATACTAGTTTCGACATTACTGTCAATGTCGTCGTATATTCTGAGCATAAGCTATTTCGCTAGACACAGCCAGCCAGCATCTTCAAAGGCAACAACCATTGTTTTGTGAATGTTTGTGCTTTTTATTTATTTATATATAGGTTAGGTTAGGTTAGGTTAAAAATTAATTAGGTTTTATTTTTTATGTATTTATTTATTAAATTATTTATCTATTTATTAATTAATTTATTTGTTTATTTATTTAATAGATAAATTAAATTATGTATTTATATGTTTATTTATTTATTTTTATTTATTTATTTATATATTCATTTATTTATTTATTATTTAATTATTATTTAATTATTAATTAAGTAATTAATTTATTTATTTACTTATTTATTTATTTATTTATTTATTAATTAATTTATTTATTTATTTATTTATTTATTTATTTATTTATTTATTTATTTATTTATTTATTAATTTATTTATTTATTTATTTATTTATTTATTTATTTATTTATTTATTTTTTATTTATTTATATACTTATTTATTTATTTACTTATTATTTATTTATTTTATTTATATTCACCATAAATCAAATATTGTGTTTATTTACGCATAAATCATCCACAGACACAGTTCCGTATTCCAAAAAGGAAAACACGCCAAAGTGCATAATATAACAGTTATATATAATGGTTTTCTGACTGACTCAAAGACTTGGGTTTCTTTTTTTTCTTCGCTCAACAGCTATAAACCAGTTACAATGTGACATCTGTTCGTTCTCTTATTGAATAATACTTTTTGAATCGCTGAACGTCTCAATAGAAGACGTCTGCTTCAACAGGTAAATTATTGAATAATATGGATGTTCTTGCAAGGGTGTAGCTTGTAACCACATCTGTACGAGCGGCAGGTAAATGAAACAAATGGTTTCCTCTACCTATCACGTAGTTCGGTGAAGCGTAGAGGCCTAAAAGCCTTTAGTAGTCACAGGCCTGGGGGGGCACGTCTGGTCCAACCGGCGAAATCAAAACCCTCACGATTACCCATATCATAGATATAATTATAACATGGAGTTCTATAATATCTTTAGATGTCATACAACTGCATATGATAATTATATCCATGATATGGGTAATCACGAGGTTTTTGATTTCGCCGGTTGGACCAGACTTGCCCCCTGAAAGAGATCAGGGTGATGCATGTACGTTGGGTACACTCCGTGCGTACACATGAATGTACCTTAAAAACCTTTTCTGAATCTGTTCCATCATTTTAAAGTACTTCTTCTGGTAAGGTGCCCAAAAAACACTACCATACTCAAATTTGGTAGGCACCATACAGTTAAACTTTTACAAAAAAAAGTAAAACTTTTACAAACATACATAAACATACCCTCAAATTAATTTTTTTTTTGTTTTGCATATTTTTATTGAAATTCAAGTATGTTATTGACTTTTCTTTATAGATTTATTGTGGAGGTTTGTGGATAGGTTTTTTTTTTGCTAATTGTTATCATAACTGTGTTTTCGTTTTCAATGTTTTTTTACGAATGTTTGAAAAGAGCAATATATGTCGTATATTACTTATTAAATAAAAAATAAACCAAAAATGTATACCTTTACAAGTATTGAATAAAGACTGCTTATTCTAAAATTGATAATTTTTTTTTGTTCTTTTCAGTTCCAAACATAAAAACAGCTTTATTACTTAAAATTAAATGAATTTCCCACAAAACGAACAAAAAGAAAATATTATGAATAAATAACATAAACACAAGGCAAAGAAGATATTTCCATAAGGGTTTTGTTTACCTGTATAAAAATAAAACCCTATATCTGTCCCATTGTTCAAGGTCCTGCAAAATTAAATAAGGGTTTCATTTCAAACATTCTTGCATTTTGTTTTATTTATTCACGATACAGTATAAATATTTTTCAAAAACCTTTTTTTCTTTAATAAAAACAATCATAATATATATATTTTTTTAATACTAGTTTTATATTCCTGGAATTGCTCGAGAAAGTAAATGTGAATCAATAAGCTAACTCATCAAGATAATCGTTTTTGTAATTTTTGAACTATTCAGAATAAGTAAAAATATCCGATACGATAAATAAAAATTAAAATATGTACATCTCAGTAAGTTTCCAAAATATCATTCCCCTCCGTCTCTCTTTTCCCTTTGATTTTTCTTGTCCTTTCAGACTCAAATAATGGACTTTGGGAATTGTTTTGAAATAATATTGAATATTTGAAGAGTTCAGAGTGAAGTGTTACCCACAACACATTAATTTTTTTAAAAACTTTCATAGGAAGCAAGTGTGCATACCTGTACATAGTAGGTACATATAAATCAATGGCATACCTACCAAATTTTAAAAATAGATAAACATATGGCATGAAAATCCTTACATAACTACATAAATATTTCACTTCACTCTAAAATATTAGTAGGAATGAGGATTTGATTGTAACCATGGCAACGAAAATCAACAAAATGTCAAATGTATGTAGGTAACATTTATACAGAAAATATTTACTTAAAAATAAGGAAAACATTTTAATTGAACGAAATTTTTCACTGAAACTCCAAGTTATACTTGATGATATATTTTCATATGTGTAATTTCGTACTTCTTAGATTTAAATAAACAAATTTTTGATCATGAAAATGTACACTTTTTTTGACATTTAAGTCGGTGAAAAATTTGTACGACAAAAGTCAAATATGAAAAATAACACAGTTAAACCTTGAAAAGTTAAATTTTTATATATCGTGAATGGTTACTGGTCGTAACTGAAGCGATGTGCAGAAAATTTAAATTTTTCAATTTATTATGGATCTGAACTAAAAATAAATACCCACGTACAAAAATATTCATACATATTACGCTTTAATATATTATGCTGGTGATAAAGTTGATGCCTTGTTGACTTGCGTGATAGGGTGATATTTTCTGCGTAATGCACTATAGTTGGTAATAACGATTGACTGCTGTGAATTCTGGGTAGTGGTTGTTTTGTCAGATAACAGCTAGCGAAGGAATGGAAAATTTATATCTTAACACGTCAGTACTAGTGATTTTTTATATTTTCCATGGAAGACAATTAGAAATCACATATTCCTCCGTTTACCCCTCCGTTTACCATACCAGATCAATATTAATTTTATTTCTAAAAAACAAACCTCCTCAAAAATACTCCATCTTGAAGAACACAAGAGGTAAAACATCGGGTAACTATTTGGTGCCAAAAATGAATACTAAATTTGGGCAAAGATTTTTTGTATTTACTGCACCTCGAATTTATAATAAACTGCCATCGGACCTTGGAGGGTTAACTCAATTCAAAGCCCGTGGTACCAAGTGGCTACTCGATGTGGGTAGAACCCAAAATGAAAGTATCGTTGCAACAATAATTTCTTAACTTATTATTTTTTGTTGTCTGTTTAGATTGTGTGTACCTATTTCACTTTTAAATCTGTATTTTTTAATTTAAAATATGTAATTATTCCTAATGTTTATTTTTATAGATTTCTTATTCTTTTGTTTTTTACTGTAATGTAATAATTTCACAAATGTACAGGTGGCTGCTTCAGAACAGATTTATTCTAGTGAGGCGGCTATCTTATATTAAAATAATGTATATGTTTATATGATCATAAATAAATAAACAAAATAAATAAAACATGTTATTTTGTACGAATTACTTCACTTTCATTTTAAATTAAAACAACAATAAAATATGTAATTATTATTTTAATTGTAATGGTTTTAGGAAAACTAATATCTATGAGGACTTTTTAAGCATAATCCTGTAGTCGGACACACAAGTATGTATTACCTCCATAAGAGTAGGCATTGTATCAGTATAGGAATATTACTTTGTAAGTAGGTACTCAGAAGGTCAGTCTCGACACGTTTTTGTGTCCCAAGAATTGTTTTCGTAATACATTTTCATATTTTCACGGCTTAAATACTGGTGTTTGAAATAATTTCCCGTCGGTTATTGTGGAGGATCATAATATTATGGGGTAAATATCCACATCGAGCCTGGTGGCTCACACCACATCGTCAGGGGCGGAACAATATCACTTTTAAATTTGAAAAAAAGTAGTACATTCAAAAGTAGTACGTCGGCCTTCGTGGCTCAGTTGGTTAGATATCTGACTGCTGAGCCAAAGGTCCCGGGTTCGATTCCCGGTGAAGACACAGTTTTTAATTGTGTTTTCAATCTGGATCTGTGAGACGATTAATATCGTAAGTCTCCAGAATGTGGCAACTTGTTATTGGGTGCGTGTTAAATTAATATTTGACATAGTACCTGTTAGTTGCCCGAGAAGCAATATTAAATAAATAAATAAATAAATACATTCTGGAAAGTAGTACAAGAGGTCTGGATCTGTGAGAAGATTTATATCATAAGTCTCTAGAATGTGGAAACTTGTTTTTGGGTGCATGTTAAATTAATATTTGACATAGTACCTGTTAGTTGCCCGGGAAACAAAACTAAATAAATAAAACGGAAGGGACAGGAGAGAAGGGTACAATAGGATATGATAAGGAGACATATTTAAGTGTCATATACATAATATAAGGAAATGATTTCTCAGATTTCTTTTAAAAGTGGGAAGTATGAAACTCGAAGTTGCGATGGGATGTGATTCCAAATTCCGGCTGCTTATACAATTTTAAAATTTAACGAATATACAAGAATAAATCTATTGTTAAATAAACTAAAATTGATGACAGTAAAGCAATACATTATATACAACACATTAACTTTGATTTACAAACTAAACAATAATATGCTTCCAAAATATATGCAGAAAAATATATAATTCAATGCCAATGTTCACACTTACTGTTAGAGAGGATGTCTGAATTTTAAACTTCCAAAAACGAGATTAACAAGTACGCAAAATAGTTTATATCATAAAGGTCTCAAAATGCATATAATAGTTTGCCACCAAATATAAAAGAAACAACAAGTCTTGTCACCTTTCGTAGGCTAGGTGCTGAAAACAAAGTTAAAAAATATTAAGGTTCTCCCTAGTTTGTCATACTTTGTACCATTCTTAGGTATTGTTTAAAAAAAATATATACTTTAGTTTATACTAGATGTATTAATTTTTGTATTTTTTTAAGTCTAAATAAAATTTCCTATTGTTATTATTATTACAGCAAAAGATGTGGTGAAAAAGGAAGTATTATTTACTGGGATAATGAGTGTTCTGAGTTTTGCCATCTTCTTCTTCCTCATCTTCTTCTTCTTCAGCCTGTTTTTTTCCATTTTTGGACAAATGCCTCCCCCTTGATCCTCTACAACTGCCTGTCTTTGGCACACTGCATCCATCTCCCTCTGCCACATTTCTTGATGTCATCAGACCACCTTGCCTGGGGTCTGCCGACACTTCTTCGGCTTGTTCTCGGTTGCCATTCTACGATCTTTTTGGTCCATCTTGCAGCTTGTGCATTATTCGTTTCGTTAGGACCGACGTTTCCATTCCATAAGTACCTAAGCACTTGGAGAATACATGCATTAAATAGCTTCTTTTTCAAATAATGGGAGTATTTACGGGATTTCAGAATGTATATATAATTTCCCAAAAGCTGCCCAGGCAAGGCCACGTCTTCTCTCTATTTCTGCCCCTTGATTATCTTTGGCAAACATCACGGTATGGCCTAGATATATGTATTTGTCTACTCTTTCAATTTGCACTCCAACTATTATGATGGGTAAGGATTCTTCTGCGTTACTCATCATTTTGGTCTTGGAGATATTCATCTTCCTTTGACCTATATTATGACCAAACTGCGAATATATCTATAAATCTTTATAACGATGCTGACGGATACAAAGTTTTGAGTTTTTTGTAGGGAATATTTAGATTAAATCGGAGCTGCCTATGTCTTGGTAAGCTTATATATTGAATGTTGAGTCAGGACATTTACATTTCATTTTGGCTTCATGGCCTTGGTGGGACTTACAGAGGCTCATGTCGATTCTTCCTCTCCTCCGCAGTGGATTATGGAAAATGGAGACGTCCCTGAAAGCTAAAAGTTAAATTAAATACAAAACCGAAAAACTCAGAAATACGATTGTTTATTAAATAAGCAACTTTTGGACGATAAAATGAAATTAAATTAAAAAACGAATTTCTTGTAACCGGCTTTTTCATATTACATAATAAAATGTTATCATCGCTTTTGGGTGTCCCATAAAGCCGGATATTCGAAAATGTCATTATTCTTGACAGTTTTTCTTGATTGTCATTTAATCATACACTATTTTACATTGCTTTCGTTTTATGTAAATACTTAATTTCCACTACATTTATGTATCTATCTTACATACAAAACCATATGAAACCAGCAAACAACTATTTATTACAAACATTAAGTTAAAATATATTCTATTTCATTGGGTACAGCAAGATACAGCGAACTAAATTATTTCAATTTCATTGTGTAAGTACCTTTTCAAAAAATCTTTTATCATAAAATATGACAATTATGTACACACATAAAATCAGAAGTAATCAGGGTTCAAAATTGTGTCACCACAATTTATTCTTACCCCAATTGGTTTTTATTTTTTGTATACACGCATATGTTGTGTTCCTTTTTATAATGTAATGCACACCCACAAACCTGTCGCTGGTTACCCCACATTGTGGGATATGCCGTGATGGTATGAATGAATGAATTAATGAATATACTTTTATACATACCTACAATACACAAATCTACTTTGACAGAATTACAAAAATTTAGTAATCAATTCACCATTTTCAATTTAAAATACAAATATCTTTCAGAATGGTCTATTGTTCCATAGGATACTCACAGAAGTTTTGATATTTAACAGATGGAGAGGTAAGGTCAAGGTGTAGTAATGGTAAACATTAATAAATAAAAGAAATAGCACAGCTTAATCTTTTCTTAAAACAACTTTTGTAATAATTACCAGCTTTCAAAATCCAAATAAAATAGTTATTTTTGTTCGAACGTCGATGTTTGGTATATTTCTGGTTTGAAAGTCATAAAGAAATTATTGAGAACCACACTGTGTATGTGTATTTTATGCAGAATATGTAAGTGCTAGGTGTTTTTCATTTACGAAATACGAGGAAATTCCATTTGTGTTTCAGAAGGCAGACAACCTATAATACATATGTGGAAGCGAACATTTTTTGCCAAGCATAAAAACCGCTTCATTTGTGAAGCAATTTATATCGCGCAAGAGGCAAAATAATAATAGAAAAATCACCGAAACGTAAACTTAAATTTAAATTTTTATTAATAAGATGAAAACAAATTATAAATAATCAAAAAGGGCTGGGCTACAATTTAATTGATTTGTTTTTTTATATCTTAAGCAAAATAACACGCACACTAAAACGCATATCACGTCATGGCTAGTATATAAATTGTGACCATGTTTTTTAAAAAAAAAAAGGATTATATCTAGAATATTTTTTATTTTATTTTATTTATTTATTATTGACAGTAAAATAAGGAAGATACAAATACAATTACACACTAGAGATAGAAATTAAGTGCGTGTGTACATATGTGTGCGTATGTATGTGTATTATTAATTGATAAATCTAGAATTGATAGGATACCATGAACACCTCACTAGGAATTCCTGATATCTATGTACGTGAAGAAAACTTAAAAAAGTGTGTTCTCAAATTATTTTTTTATTGCTTTTTTTAAAATGGATCCCTTTTTCTTTGATATCATGATTCTCATAAGTATTGTGTGCAAATATCAAATTTAAATTTCTTCGTAAAACACGACAATATAATATATACAAGTAATACAAAAAAAGAGTGGGTTGTCACCAACACTAAACTCTTCACTACATAGTAAGTGTACATTTTTTCTTCTTGAAAGGTTGACAATCCCTAACTGCATTTTTATGAATAACATTTCTATTTGATTCTTCAACATATATTAGTTTCCCTGAGGACAAAATTTTTCATAATACACCATACACACAAAAACTCATAGTCAGTATGCACTCTCTACATGATACCTATTGAGATAAAAAATTTGCTTTAACAATAGGCGATCATGTATGAAACGATGGATAAATTTTTATGAGATGATGGATGTGTGTCAAGATAGAAGAATGTGGAGTATGGTTCTCCCTACCTCCCCCACGAGGAAGATGGCATGATAATATGTAGATGAATTCTGTTACATTCATATTGGAAAGGAAAAAAATACAGTTTTCTATAGAAACACATATAATATCAATATGAAGTCGATAATTGAATTTTCCCAAATAGATGCTACACATATAAATATGCAATATCACACTAAATATAATATAATATATAGTGTGATATTGCATATTTACAAGTTTCATATAAATATGCAATATCACACTAAATATTTTTTTCCTTAAAGGTGTATAATCCCTAAATACACTTTTGAAGAGTAAATTTCTATTGTATTAAAAATTTAAAACAAAATAAGATAATTTTGATTTTCCAGACTGTTAGAGCATTTTTAAAGTTTTAACAGATAAAATCATAGAGAAAAAATGGACCGTTTTCTATTGGAAACTAATCAGCTCTTAGTTAATGTATTTCACGCATATTGTATCAATATGAAGTTCATCGGCAGAGCACAGAATTCAGAGGACACAAATTTTCATATTTGTAAACGACATACGGATTATGGCACACATACAAAAATATCACGACGAAACTCAAAGTATACACTCTCTACGTGATACCCATGAGAAATGTGTGTAGAAAATATGCTTAAAAATTGTGAAATCATGACTCTCAACTATTCCATAGTAGTGGAGAGTATAAATCTTTTTGTACATTGAGACAAATTGAAATAAAAATTATTTTCTTCATCGAATTCATTTTAATGCGATAAAATATTTTTATGTTATTCAAAATCGGCAATATGTGCTAAGATTACCGAAATTTATATTCCAAAACTTTGATACAATTGTGTACACAGTAATAATATTCTTAGTATCAAATCGACACGTGTCGTCTAATGATATTCTGTATAAATGTTCATACAATAACAAAATAATTATAAACTGATACTTATATTATTTTCCACGCAAAAACTTGTATGGAGACATTTTTTAGAATATTAACTTTTGTATTACTTTCTCGATAAAAGTTTTTTCTTTTGTAGATAAGTAGCAACTTCAATTTATTCATTAATTAATTTTAGACATAAAATATTTTCAAGCAATTTGTTTGATAACAAGTGCGTTAAAAACAGGTATCGTATTAGTAACAAATCAGTTTCTCACTATTTCAAATATTTTAATACACTATATACAAATGGCGAGTCTATTGCAAAGTGGCAAATTCTTCAAACTTACCAATATTTCCAGTCCAGAGAGGCAAGATATTAATGCACTCTATACAAGTGATGAGTCTATTGCCAAGTAGCAAATTCTTCAAACTTACCAGTGTTTCCAGTCCAAAGAAGCAAGACTTTAATGCACTCTATACAAGTGGCGAGTCTATTGCCAAGTCGCAAATTCTTCAAACTTACCAGTGTTTCCAGTCCAGAGAAGCAAGATATTAATGCACTCTATACATGTGGCGAGTCTATTGCCAAGTGACAAATTCTTCAAACTTACCAGTGTTTCCAGTCCAGGAAAAACGAGAAACTCGTTTACATAAATTCGTATACTCTTATTTTATAAACTATAGGTACATATTATACTCATTTTAAAAACTATATAAACTTATTTTTTAAATCATTTTATAAGCTATATAAACTTGTTTTTTAAAATAAATAAACTCATTTTATAATTCATTTAATTCTTATACTTACACAAATTTATAAAGTATTAAAATGTGTCATAATCATAGAAAAAATTATGTTAAAAAGTTTTCTTGATTGGTGGGAATCCATGACGGTCGGACCAGACTTGCCCCCCTGTATTAATGCAAATATCATATTTTATTCAGTCTACAAAAATTATATGGCTATACTAGTATATAGGATTAATATCGAAAATCGGGTTCTTCTAACAATTTTTCTATACCAATATATACAGAACATAATTAAAATTATAATGAATATTTTTCTTCGTTAATATCAAATCCATCTAAGATATTTTTTTTTCAGAATGATTCTATATTAGTATTAATGATACAATATCAAATTAAAAAATTGGTCCGTTGATAGCAGGCACCCTCTTAGTAGGAATTTTATGAGAACACAAATATATGAAGGAATAAAATTTAATCGCAATCAAATATATAATAAATTGATAATTTAAATAATTTTCAAATGAAATATACCAACATTCCATTTCTGGAACAAATCTTTCAAAAATGAATTCACCTCTCTTTATGTCGAATTTAAAATTTTCTTTCTAAGGAAACCATACAACGTTGCAGCTGTGCTTAAAAAAACATTTTCCACGGAGATGAATTTCCTTTGAAGCCACAAGTAAAGATAGATACCTATTTTCAGTTTGACTGGAGATAATGAGATTCGATACTCTATTCGGATGCAGAGATTTTACGTGCACATAAAAATCCATTAGAATATTCTGAACACCAAAATTATTCAAAATACATATTTTTTCAACAGTCTTCATTAAATACAAAATGTTGATTCGAAGTTAAACAGATTCCTGATAATACCTGATTCCTTTCCTTTTCCTTCGTTCCCTTTGCTACGTAATATATACAAAAGAAGGAATGTTTATCCCTAAACACCTGATCTCGATTTCCTCTTCTTGTTCCTTCCCAATCCTGTTTTTTGCTATGATGTTTTTTTTTAATTTCTCTTGGTCTTATCTATTTACTTTGTTCTTTTTTAGCTTTCATTTTTGTTGATGTACATGTATAATTCTGTCACTCTGTAATCTGGTTGGTTGGAAGAAATTGCCTAATGGCAATAAGCCCGCCAGTGTGCATAGTATATAGATTTTACAGATGATGAACGTTCAAGATATCGCAGATACCTAATTGAAATAAGCAATAGCTGGCTATACCAGATGATGGATGGAGTCTTATTTATATAAACGATTGATTATATTTTTATAATCAATATTTTCCCCGAATAAATACTCAATGTCAGTCAAGCATCACGCCTCTAAAACCAGGATATTTGCCATGAGCGATTGTTTCAATCGTACGAAGTGATATTTTTTATAGAGCACTTATTTACGACGCGATGTTACACGAATTCCGCGCACGAAATTCGACGAGTTATGAAGTTTCCTTTAGAATATCAATGATTAGTGTTTGGTGTGTATGCTGCATAACATATTATGTAGCAGTAAGTTTATTTTATAGTCTAGGATAACGTCATATTCTTTTATATGTTCGTTTAACATAAAATATCGATAATATTATATTGTCTCGTCGAATTATGACCCCATAAAGTGTAAAATGAATCCAGTCTTTTGTCAATTTGCATAAATTTGTTTTCTCGTGTGTCTGTTGTACTCAAAGGGAATAACTGAAAAATATTTTACAAGTTTGTACCCGTGTTTACAAAATAAATACAACTGAAGAGTCTCTTCAAAATCCCGATTCTAACTTGATATTTATCTAGATTTTTTTGTGAATGTTTTAAATAGTAAAAAATGTTAAATGAAAACATTGAATACTTTATAATATCTATTGCAATTCATAGTACTGATTTTTTTAGCTCTGCATTTGAAGCACAATCAACCAGGCTATGGAATCGATTAAGTCTTGATATTTCGTGTTCTCTCGCTAAGATTGGTAAGAAGAAATTGTCGTTGGCAACAAGACCGTCAGTGTACAAATTATGTGTAAAAGAAGATACAAAAATTAATAATGTACATTTTTACTTTAATTTTTTACTGGATAGACATTGAAAACTGATCTTCAAACATTCAGGATCTCTTACACCTCCACACATACATTCTCTTCTGTTATTCTGGATTGCAAAACTTAGCATTTTACTTTGTTTGAACAAAGAATGAGTTAGGTAATTCATACGACCGGTATCGAAGCGACTGTTTCTTAGGAGTTACGGATAACAACAACGCTATTAATTATACTCCGATAATATTAATAATATCTAAAATTTCCATTTACGTGATTGTGCCATTTTTTGTAAACCTTTCATTCTCATTATGTTCTTTCAAAAGATTTAGAGTGGTTAGAATAAAATAATACAAAAACTACTTGACTATTTTCAACAACATTAATTTTTATTTTTTCACTTACAGTAAATCGAAGATTAACTTTCTTTTCTTATTCAAATGATTTGTTTTATTACTATTTAAATCGAATTTTTTTTAAAAGTTACTTCAAAGATGGCGATAGAGTTCATCAGCTATTTTCAAACAATCAGTTACTCCTTATAAAACTTTCAAAATTGCATTGATTGATGGAACTCAGTAAGAAAGCATAATTGGTGAACGTTGCGCAAGTCATGAGCCCTGTAGGTGTCTTGAGTTACTGGTTCTCCTATAAAATTCCAACTTCGTCTCTTTTGAAATGTGAAAAATTTGTCAAAAAAATACTATTTAAGGCGCTAAGAGCCTTTGACCATCATGTTTGGAGGTTAACTCCTCTTTGACGATTCCGTTGAGAGTTTTGAAAAAAATATATATGATTCATATACTTTTATACTTCAAAATCATAGTATGAAGAAGTCTACTTCTATTTATAATAGGTAAAAAAATACCAAAATAAGGCTGTTTTAGAATTAAAACTTCTATCTTCTTTTAAACGGCTTGGAATATATTATGTTATTTTAAATCATGAGAGAAGGAACAAGTATGTCTACAAAATGTTTTATTTTGTTCAAATCCATCGTTTTAATAATGATGGATTCTATTTATTTTAGTTTTTAATTTTTACATATTTATAAAACTTTAATGTCAAATTAAAACTCGCAGTGGTTCATTCGCAAACCACATGGATATTATAGTCAGTGAATAAGTAATAAGTGACGCAGGAATTTTCATAATCATTGAAAACCAAATAACTGCCACTGTACATTTGTAGATAAAATACTAAAGAGTCAACGTCGCTTTTGTTTCCTTTAAGCTTCAGATTTTATTGGTGCATTCACTCTTTTGGGTGATTCTGTGGCATTTTCGATTTTTCTATCTTTTACTTTTATCGCACCGTTTCCGCTCAGATAAGTTGTTCTCTTTTTTCAATTTCCCATTCAGTATCTTCCTGTGTTCCACTATGAAATTCTCCTCTCATTTCATCCCTATCTCTCTGGATTTCCGATTCTAGGTGCACTCTTTATAGCTTTTACGCTACACTTTTTCACTAGCAAATTCGTCGGGAACATTTTAGTATTTTTCAGAATCATATATTTTATCACTCTCTTAAACTTTTCCAGTGAAAAGAAAATTGGTATGGGTTTTCCACCATCAAATGTTTCATCTTTATTCCTCTTTATCGTATAACTACAAGCGAGGAAATTTCAAGCATTACAATAGTAAGTACATGTCTTTGTTATTATCCTCCCTCAGAAATCAAAAGTGACAATGTATGTACTTACACATGTCATGAAACATTTAAAATTGACAGAGTTTTGTGGTCTTCCCGATGGCGTATTTCCTTTTCCGTGTTGAATATGAGTCAAGAACTGCCTCTAAATACGCACGGGTTTGATGCGCTATTTCTCTTACAAACTCGTGATCAATTCATTACATAAGTACCTTACCTTAAACGCGTATTTGGAATGACAATTTACACTGCAAGCCCATACACAATAATTGGAGGACGCGTTCCTTGAAATGATCATGAATTTGTAAGCAACAAACCCGTGCATTATTCGATGCAGTATTTGTCTCCTATTGAACACGGAAAAATAAATACGCTTCCCGATAGTCGTCGACCTTCTGGTATCTCGCGCATTACAATTTTGGACAGCTTTTCAAGATTCATTTCCTTCCAACGGAGTTCCTCCATTAGCGTCTTCTAAGCCTACTCCACCTTGCAATCCTCCTCATCAAATGTTCTGCGAATCTTTTGAGATTTTTTTGCGTCACTTTTTTCTCAACTCTTTTGTCAGACGTAGTTGTAAATTGTATAATTCTGTCATTAAGTCTGGAATCGATATTCTAAATGACGATTTTGCACCTTTTAAAAGAAAACTTTATAATGTTGTGTGAAAAAAAATATAAATAAAAAATATTTTTAACTTATATGTGGGTACGTATTAACTGTTTTCTTTTTTTTTCATTTCTTGAGTGGTTAATTGGTTATTTATTTTATTATTTTTGTTTTTTATTATTGTTTATTGTTTACCTATTATGTTTTATTTCAATCTTGTTTATTCTTCCTCCTGCTACAGCTAATGTTCTTTTTCTTCATAAAGTATTTTATTGTTAACCATTTATGGAAACTTTGCTGGTTTATTTGATTATTATTTTGTACCATTACAATTTATTAATAAAACTGTATGTTCCTTGATAAATAAATATTTCCCTGTTACAGTTCTCTCTATATTACAATATGCATTATTTTTTATCACGACATGTTCCTGTTATTGGAGTAACCAGATAAATCTGTCTTAAAATTAATACGTTCATCACCTAACTCACATTTATTTCGCGTTTATTACACGCTCGTATATTATTTATTTATTTTAATTAAGCATATCTAAACATAAATCTTAAATTAAATCATCTCACTTGTTCTCAATTGGCATTATTGTTTTATTTTTTTTTTTATTACTTCTCGGGCAACTAACAGGTACAATGTCAAATGTTATTTCAACAAGCAAACAATAGCAAGTCGCCACATTCTGGAGACTTACAATATTAATCGTCTGACAGATCCAGACTGAAAACACAATTAAAAACTGTGTCTCCACCGCTAATCGGACTCGGTACCCTTGGATCAGCAATCAGATACCTAACCAACTGAGCCACGAAGGCAGACAATTATTCATCGCATCAAGGCATTCTGAATACTGCCTTATTGTTCACATGGTCCTGCTGAAGCATGGAATCTGCTGAAGCTTTGGATATATTTGAGAGGAAAGTTCTCCGCTGCATATGTGGACCAGTGAAGGATGGGGAAGAGTGGCGTATAAGGCAAAACGATGAACTGTCCAGAATATATGAAACACCCAGTATCTCAACATATATAAGACTATCGAGATTGAGATGGGCTGGACATGTTCAGAGAATGCCAAATATGCGAATTCCCAAGAGAATTATGACTGATCATCCAGGAGGAAGAAGGAAGATAGGAAGACCCAGGTTGCGATGGCAGGACGAGGTGAGGAGGGATGCAGTACAGCTCTTAAGCATTACAAACTGGAGGACGGCAGCTGAGGACAGACGGGGCTGGAGGCAAAAGTTGAAGGAGGCCAAGGCTCAACTTGGGCTGTAGCGCCGTCGAAGAAGAAGAAGTTCACATGGTCCATAATATGTTATATTATATACTTACTTAAGATTTTTCAAATTAGTTTTCTATGTTTCTTAACTGAAGGTACATTATGGTCTCATTATTATTTATTCTTCTTTGTTTTTATAGTGTTAAAAATAATTTAGTATTTTAGAGTTTATATCTATGTTTATTTATTATTATTTATTTATTTATATAATTTATGTACATGTGTACAAAGGCAGGTTTATTGCCATAAGGCAATTTCTTCCAACCAACCCGAGCAACGTGAAGTATTTTAATTAAATTGGTACAATAATATTAATTTAGTGAGAAATAAATTGATAAAAAATAACATGAAAGAGTAAGAAATATAAAAAAATTACAAAGAGAAAAAAAAAATGAAAAGAGAGTTTATAAAAAAAAAAGAATAATAAAAATAACACTGATCATAGCAAGGAAAAAAAGGAGGTTACGGAAGGATATACATAGAAGGAATTTAGGAACTATTTGACAAATAAAGTTTTTTTATGTTTAGTATGTAATTTAAAAGATTTTTCTATGTTGCTTTATTGAGGGTGTATTAAAAGGACGAGTAAAATTTCTTTTTGGGGGTTAATATGAACAAACATAATTTTGTTGTTATTTTGTTAATATGTGTATTGTAAATCATATTAATATGTAGATAAATTTATACAAATAAATAAAGAGATATCAACATTTTATTTTAACGTTTTCAGTTCTATGTAAAACGATTCTCGTTCCGAAATTGTAAATGTATATTCGTCAAATATATACACAATATACATACATATGTAGGTATATACTTACAATCCGAGAATATTTCAATTTATTGTAACGTAATTCAATTTTAAATTGATTCTTATATTTACCTCTCAACGAAGTAATAAAATGTAAACAACCATCTGAAATACCTTTAGACGAAAGAAATTTAAAAGCTCTTATTACATTTTCGCGTTGGTAACCAAGAAGCGAAAGATTTAGATCGATTATGCTTCCGATTCCCTTCGCTTGGTATCGACTTTAAAATATTACCTTCAGTTGAATCTGGATACCGGGAACACTGACTGCTAAATGAAATTAGTATCGATTTGAATTGGATTTCATCCGGTACAGTGTTAGAACCAATCGGCCATACACACATGCACAATAGATTCTTCCGCTTCTTTCTCTTCGTGTGATACGTCCACACTGCAGTAGCGTAATAGCTTATAGAAGCCAAAAACCTTGGCTCGCCTATAAATATGATGATATGTATAGAAATATATAAAAATATACTATCACATTATAATTATTTTTTTTTATATACAGCGCTAGCCTATTTACTAATGATGTTAATAACAACTAAGCACTACAATTAATAACACTCAATTATTATTATTACCATTATACACTTCCTCAAAATAATAAGCAGATTAACGCGTAAATTGTAAATCATTTAATAGAACAAAATAAAACGCAACAAACGCATCATCAAGCTTTCAATTATTATTGTTATTTCGGGCTCTTTAATACATACCTTCTCAGGTTTATCATCTGGTTGGATTTTGGGGTAGCACGAGCAATGGTGCCAAGTTCTATCCTTAATGAGTGTATAAAATGTGGTGTTTTGTGTGTTGGTGCCATGTGTAGTATTTATGCGTTAGTAAGGTCTGCAGTGTCGTCGATTTGGAGGAATTTCCTCACCAGTTTGCATGTGTTTAATATGGCTGTTATGGATGTTGTGTGTATTTGGTACGGCGATATCAATTAATATTGTATGTTTATTTTGTTTATCTACAAGTGTGATATCTGGTCTATTGTTATGTATAGTTCTATCAGTTAGAATGGATCTGTCATAGTATAGTATGTGAGTGGAGTTTTCAAGAACTAGTGTGGGTGTGTATTTGTAATAAGGCATTTTGTCATTTTTATTTAAAAGTTTGTGTGCAATAGCTAATTCTTGATGGATTATGTTTGCGATTTATTATTATTATTATCACAGATTAGTAAAATATCAGTTATTTTATGCAAAAATTAACTTATTACGAATTAAAAACCTAATATTTTTTAATTGTTTTATTGTAACCATACTAGAACACAGACGCAAAGTCGGTATTTTAAGTTTATTTTATAGATACTACCACGGGAATTGCTCAGAAGAACTTGCATCTTTGGTCCCTCCTCCACCCACTCGCAACAGAGTCACTAGCTTTACTCAATCACATCACCCATTCACAGTGGACCTTCAACATATACGAACAAGTCACTTCTCGAACTCCTTTATTAATACAGCAGCCCGACTGTGGAACGATCTTCCGAATTCTGTGTTTCCACCTTCGTAAAACCCGGGTCTTTTTAAAATCCGAATTAATAAACTCTTTTCTAAATTGCAAACCCCTCCCAACGCTACGTAGTGCGCTTCTTTGGAAGAGTAAAATGGACCCAAATCCTAATAGCTGATGTCCCCTACGTAGATATGTTAAAAAAAATACTATAATATTGGAAACTGAATCGGAGGTACGATCCGATTTTCATGGCCATAAGATCTGAATATTATTTGGCATATGATTGAAAAAATATTTTTCATGGCCACTGAAATGAACAACGATGAACTTACGCTAAAAATATTTGACTTTTCCCAATTTTCTTTCAGGGTTTGCGCAGTCTGAAGGTTCTAGGCACGCCTCTGGTCCACAGTCAATATTGATAATGAAAAAAATAAAGATTCCATCTGGTGCCAATGATGACTTAGTTTTTTCGTTTGGATAGGCTTTTAAATACATATATTAAATTATTATTATTAATAATAATAATGAACACTTCCATGCAACCTGCGCAAGTGCCGAGTTTATTGCCGTATGGCAATTTCTTCCAACTAACCAGTGTTTCCAGCTCAGAGAAGCAATATTTGCGAGAGAAATAAATTACTTTGTACTTTCAAATTATTGGCAAAATGGTGCCATGCGCGTGTTTGCTGTTCAAACAAATATTCACCTTAATATATTTTTTTTTATTTTTTTTAATATGAATTTAACAAAGAAGGTTTAGATAAGATGGATGCTGAGAAAAAGATAGACTTAGTGCATTGCTTTTTATTGTAGTTCTTTACTATTATTGTATAAGATTAAGTACAAAACTTTTTAATGGAAGTTCCTTAAAAAAATATCGTACGATGTTTGGAAACGAAGCCACACGAATGAATTGGCTATTTTGTTGAGCGTTGATCCACGAAAGCTGTGATCCACGCGCAGTGCACATTCACACTGCGCAAGCGCCGATTTAAGAGTCTGCTACAGATATTGATACTAGCTGATACAATATTTCATTTTATTATAATACCACATAATCTTTAAAATAAAAATGCATTCCAATTACGAATTCACACGTGAAATATCACAAATTTAATGCTTGGTACAAAAAGTATTAACAAATAAAATAAACATAACTATGTTGATATCATCAGCAACAATAACAATAAAGTATTTTTTACATAAAACATATTTCTATATCGAAGGGATATGAATAAATTACCAAACAAGATAACGCAATGAATAATGAATTGGAACTAAAAAACTTGGGAAGACGAAAGAGGAGTTGGACGACCCCAAAAAGATAGGCTGACGATATAATTAATTACAGTCGCGGTTAAAAAGTGGTACAGGATAAAGAATCGTGGAAAAGGTTGAAATAGGCAGCATTTATCAGCCATCAGTCATTAGTGGAAAGATGGCTGAGAAGCATAAAATATCGCAATTAATACTTGAAGGGAATCATAAATTACTTCGCTAGCTTCTCAAAAAAAGTGTGTTTTAACACAGTTATTGTTATATTTTGTGTTTGAAATACTTAAAACAACTTTGTTATCACAAAAAATGAAGATTCATCACAGTTTTTTTCATTCTTTTCTTCTTCTTCTTCTTTAGCCCTCTGTCGTCTACTGCTGGATATAGGCCTCTTCCATACTTTTCCATTTCTTTCTGTCGGTTGCTGCTTGCAGACAATTTTTACCCCCCACAGCGGCTATGTCGTCGGACCATCTTTTTTGAGGTCTTCCGACGCCTCTCTTGTTTTCCCAAGGTCTCCATCTTAATATTTTAGGGGTCCATCTTGTGGGATCTTGTCTTGCAATATGACCCTCCCATTGCCACTTCAATCTTGCTACGCGAACCATGACATCCGCTACTCTGGTTCTCTTCCTAATTTCCTCATTTCTTATTCTATCTCTTAGGCTTATACCAAGAAGGACCTTTCCATGGATCGCTGTGTGCATTTGAGCTTTTCCTCATTTATTTTTGTAAGGACCATGGTCTCCAATGCATATGTAGTCACTGGCATTATAGATACATAAGTTTTTCTTTTCAATCAGATCAGAATCTCTTTATTTTCTGGGATGTGTCTAAGTTTGCCAAAGCTGCCCAACTCATTCCTATTCTTCTTGACAGTTCCGCAGTTTGGTTTTCTTTGCCCAGTTTTATCTTATGTCCAAGATAATTCATCCACTATATCGAGATTCTTATTGTTAACAGTGATGATCTTGTTTTCATTCTCTATATCACAAATATTAAATATTTCAAAATACAACAAAGAAATTTGTTAAAAAATAAGAACGCAATAGCGAAAAATTTGAATAGATTATTTTTAATGTTGCATATACATAATATATTCGCAAACATTGGATTTTCCCTGTCTGAATCAATGATATTTTTGACAATATTATTTAATTTTTGGCTTGTTTACCTACTTGCGAAATTCAGAAGTGACATATAATATGTGCAAAGAAACATTGTCACCTCATGTATGAGGATTGTTGCTTTCATTATTTACGAAAAACCATCTACTCAATAGATGGCGTTACAAAAAAGGTTTCTTCGTTATTTCATAGATGGCAATAGTAGAAATGTATTTTTTTTTCAAACGAATTGTATCCCATAATTGAAATATATAGAATTTTCAAAAATTGCATTGAAAAGGGAACTTAATAACAATTCATAATTGGTGAACGTTGCGCAGGCGTATAAAGTAATCACGTTAACCGGCCGATATCAGGTCGTAAGCCCT
Source organism: Molanna angustata (assembly GCA_963576475.1). NCBI lineage: Eukaryota > Metazoa > Arthropoda > Insecta > Trichoptera > Molannidae > Molanna > Molanna angustata. Next base: position 22,997,989 of record OY754976.1, on the reverse strand, counting down.
GTAGGTGCCTTGAGTTCCTGGTTCGTGGTTCTTGTATAATATTCTAACTCCGTCTCTATTGAGATGTTGAAAATTTGTCAAAAAAGACAAATTTACTAGCACTTGATGTTATTTATGTACATATATCAATCACCTCTTAGGCCACTCCAAATCATAGTAGAAAAATTCTGTATTCATCAGGAATCGATCATAGAACTATATTTACAGCCGCGAATGCCAACATATTATCAGAATAATACAATTTTCACATTTAAATAAATAAAACAAAGCCGTCTTAGTAGTAGCCTTTATAATTCAAGAACGGCTGGACCAATTATTGTAATGATAATGATTGAAATTGTAATAATAATAATACGTGAATTTTTATTTTTTGATTTATAGTATTATTACTAATTATTTTGTTTAGTTAAACGTTGTTTCGAATTTTTTCGTAAGTATTCATTTTATTATATTAATTATATCCTGAATTAATTTTAGCTAAAGTTAATACGACATTCATTGACTGTTACGTGATACGAAGTTCGCCGGGTCAGTTTGTCTAAAATAAATAAATTTCATGTTTTTTTTTGGTTGGGGCAAATTTACCCCGCAAAGAGTGCCTTGTGACGGGGTAAAATGTATTTGTGTTTTATGTAGACATCAAAAATATAAAAAAATATACGTTTTATTTATTATTAAATGAAGAGATTTTTCTTTTCCATTTAGAATTCTAACAATATCTGATATCAGCTATGTGTTTTACCGCCAAGTTTAGATTTCGAAACGTTCCTTCTGCATAGTCATTAGAGATGTTTGTTATGGTGAGCGCTTGTCTATCAATAGTGATTACCGATCAGTTTGTTCTGTGGAGTAGGTATTTCCAAATGGAGCATCTCCCCTGGGATAAAGTTAGCTTTTCTCGATAGCAATGTGGAACTGACTGTGCTAGTTGCTCCTTCTCTGTATACTGCGGTGTTCATTGTAAGCTCAAGACTTGTGTTTGTTCGGAGATTGCTTCATTCAAACAATGACATACACCCACACTGCCCAAGAGCCCAGTCCGAATTGTAAACTTACTTCGGCATACCTACATATCTAATGTTAGATGTGGATTGAACATTTCTATAAACCTATCTACGATCAATCGATCTTTTGACTTAAGAGGGCGCCTGCTGCCTGCTGTTGATATATTATTACACTAAACTACACTAAAACATATACTTGCACCCAGTGGCGACTGGTCTATGGTATTTTTGATCATTTTTGGTAGTGCAATTTTTTCCTAAATTATTTGGTATTTAAACCATAAATACAATATAGGATATTTAAACAACTGTATTAAAGTCACAGTACCATAAATACAATATAGGGTATTTAAACAACTGTATTAAAGTCACAGTACCATAAATACAATATAGGATATTTAAACAAATGTATTAAAGTCACAGTATTGGTATTCAAATCATTTTTTAATTAAAAATAAAAACCGCGCCCGATATTGACGATTGGTAAAAATCAAGTTCAAACAAGGATATGTACACATTTGAATTAGTGACGTTCTCTTTTATAGGTAATATTGTTATTTTACAATATTGTTTTACTGATTTATCAACAGATGTCGTAAAGATAAATGTATGGGAGTATTATTCATACAATTTTCGTCTCAATCAAGTATTAATATACGAAGTAATTAGGTCTAAAGTTGTGTGTCAATATGTGACACTCGTATTTTAGGCGCGGAATCGGCTGTATGTCATGTATACGTGATACTCATCTCTTTCAATACGAATGGCTAATGAATTAGAGAGTGAGATAGAGGTATACATACTAATAACATCTAAGATCTGATAAGCTCAGTGCAGCGCACGAGCCTACACGAGTCTGCCTTATGAGTTCAGTACAAATATCGCTATTTCATCTGCCAGGGGACTATCTCTTTCTCTTCATACATACGCTGTATTAAAAAGAAATCAATCTTGGTGCGATATCTATATTGCACGCCATACATTACATAATGATAATATTTGTAATGCGGTAGATTTCATTATATGATGTCGATTGCGAGGGTATATTATATAATAATCAATTGGTTTAGAAAAATAACAGTAATAAATTAAAGCGTAATGATATATTAAAAACATATTTTAATATTAATTTTTAGAATATACCATTTAAAAATTGGTAGTGCAATTGATCCAACGCACTTCATATAGAGTCGCCGCTGCTTGCACCTCTATATTACTTCAACCTACCACTAAACCTTATTAAAAATAATTAACACTAAGACGAATAAAAATAATAGAACTGATTTATATAACGCTACTCTGGGACAGGCATAGCCTAGTAGAGTAATTAAAAATAAATAAAAAATAAATATTTATACACTTATGACGTAAACTTTAACTTTTAACTTAATTATAGTATGACCTATACATTTTATTTACTGCTGTATAATGTAATATTGTACTTATTCTGATATTATTATACTTGTAAAAAGGGATTTTTAATAAATAAAATAAATATTTTTTTTTGTATGAATAAAAAAAACCATTTTCTTAATAACTATAAATTATATTTGTACTCAAAGATATTTTCAATTCGTTTATTTTTTGATTGCGTATTTTTATATAATGATATATGATTGTCTAAATCAGCAAAGTTAAAAAATCGTTCTTTTAAAATGACATGATTAAATAAAAATTATGAAGATAGCTTTTGATGTAGAATTTCGACGGAGGGCGGCGAGTCAGTTATGCCACTAATTCAGTCATTAAAGATAACTTTAGAAATTAAACTAAAATATTATTCAAACTCGAAGACGTCAAATTAGACGGGAAATTTCTAACAGGAAAAATTACTGCGTTTAGCCAACAAACTCGCTCTGAAAGTTTAAACGTATCAATTTTGTTATCAAAGGCAAAATTTTCATTTCATATATAAGTATACTTTATAAAATTAGGGTTGCCAAAATTCCCGTATTAAGTAAACTTTCACAGTATTTGACAATCACGTCCCGTATTGCTACGCGCGTCCCGTAATTTCGACAAAATACGAAAATGATCCACAACGCGAATTTAGAAAGAATATTTTTATTTATGTCGATTTAATCGACGGGCGAAAGAAACTGACCATCGATAGAGACTATTGAATTCGAATTCCTCTTATTATTCTTTATTTGTAAGTGTCTTGAGAGTTTTTTCTTTCAAGGGGGGAGTGTCTCTTGCGAGACCGAACTCCACCTCTCTGGCTTTCGTTTTGGAGGTCCTCCTTGATTGACATTGTCGATTTGGTATCCCATGCAAAGTCATGTATGGAAACATTTGAAAATTCACTCTCCATTTTGATTTTAAAATAACGTACTCCCAATCATGTCATTATCCCCAATTGGACAAACCATCTCAATGTGTTCACTTTTATTCTATCAATGACAAATTTCTTCATCTTACATTTTTTTCTTATGTCCTCATTTCTAATCCCGTCATACATCGTTATATTACAGATTCTTCTTAACGATCACATTCCAAGTGTATTTATTCCGCTTTCGTGCTACTTCTTCCATTTCCTGGTTTCACTTGCAGACTTCAAGTTTGGCACTGAGAGAGCGTTATTTATTTATACACAATAAGCCATTAGCCATAAGCCATTTACTTGTTACAATACTAATAATAAATTACAAATAGAAATAAAAAAATATTGAAACAAAAAATATAGATTCTGATAAAAATATAGATTCAGATAAAAACGTTGATCCACATACAAATAGACAAAAAAGAATTAGAGAATAATAATTAGACACCTTACAAACAGTAAAAAATAAAACTAACAATAATAATGCTGCAAATATTTTAACAAAATTTTAGCCATCTGAGAAAAAAAAACTTACATGAATGAAAGAAAAAATAAAATTGTTTACACAAAGAAATAAATTTATCAATCAACGTACCAATGACAATAAAAAAGTAATAAATAATAATAATAATAAGAGGTTCATTATTTCATTATTTCAGAAAATGAAATAATGAAATACTAAAATAATAAATACTAAAATAATAAATACCGTTCCTTATTTCAGCCACTGGCATTATTCCAAAATCGTTAATCCGTAATTTAGAAATTATAGATTTATCGAAAAATTTAATAATAAAAATGCAAAAAACGGTAATTCTGAATACATGTAGAATCGTTAAAGATTTTTTAAACGTTAATATTCGGGAATCAGTAGGGTTGTTAGGTAGAATAGAGACCTCCTCAGAGCCTAATCCTTTGATATGTTAAGTATCTGGATGGGTGAACTATTCCCAATTGAAAGCTTGATGATGCATTTGTTGCATTTTATTTTGCTGTTTTAAAGAATTTACAATTTACGCATTGATCTGCTAATTCTTTTGAGGAAGTGTATAATGCTAATAATAATAATTTAGTGTTATTATTTGTAGTGCTTAATTGTTATTTATATCATTAGTAAATCGGCCAGCGCCGTATATTTTAAAAAAAACTATCGATATGTGAATGATCCATAATTTTTTTTGAAGACCGTCAAACTATCTCCGAAAATATCTCCATCAATACACAGTTCATTACCAAACCTATATGTAATCGAGGTATTGGTGAGTTGAAAAAATAGTGCGTGGAAGCTGCTACCTCATGAAACATCAACGATTGTCTTTTCCGTCTATTCGGGACGTGAAATTTAATTGCACTCACAAGTTCGATGCAGTCCATCTCTCCGTTGACTTACTTATACAAAAATGAGACATCCATAAATCTTCTTCGATCGGCCAAAGAGTGCAATCGAAAGCCACGCATCAAGTCGGGATAATTTATATCTTCTATGGAGCAACCCATTTTATAGTTAAGAAAGCGCAAAAACTTGCGCTGCACTCTTTCAATCGCATTGATATGAATTGCACAGTAGGGTGACCATATCATAGTATTGTACCTACTCAATTTGGGGTCGAACTAGAGATATGTACATAAAGCATTCTAAAGGCCTGCAAACCACGGAGGTCTGTTCCCAGACGCAATAGAAATCCTAGGGTTCTCATCGCTTTTCCCACTATCTCTTCAATATGCATATTGAAGGAAAGACTATCTAAGACTATCCCCAGGTCTCTGATATGAACGGCAACTTTGGCTTCCTTTAATATATTGCGATCATTCATAACTAAGTGCTCTGTAACTTTACATTCCATATCCTTATCTGGCCGTCCATTACATCGAGACCTGCTTCCCAGATAGATATATTCGTCAACTTGCTCGAACCATTCGTTCTCTACTTTTATTTGACATGCTGTTCTGCTTTCACTCTTTTCAAAGGCATTCATCATTCATCCCAGCAGCTTTTCCCACTTTCGCATGTTTCACTACTTCAAGCACTTTGTCATTCGTAATATCATCATTTTCATATTCGCTTACTTGCCATGCTCTCTGACTCACGTCCCCGCTTAAACCACTATCAAACATCTCCTTGAAATATTATTTCTTTCGTTACTTGCAATGCTTTTACAGTTTTATTTATTTATTTATTTATTTAAAGGACAACATACAGCATATAATAAATTATAAAACATAAAGATAATTTGATTAAGAATAATTTGTTTTTTTTCGCTACGACTTTCCACAACATTTTCATGTTTCCAGTTTCGTTGAGTATTTTTAGGATTGCCTTTTCTTTCATTTCATCTACATATCTATTTTGCTATTTCTTCCATACTTTATAGTTCTCTTTTGCTCTTTCTTCACTATCTGATCCTTTCGTAGATATAAATGGCATCCAAGCTTTTTCCTTTTCACCAACAGCTAACATAACTCTCTCATTCCACCATGCGTCGTCTTTCTTTTCACCACTTTTAGCAATTGCATAGACTTCTTCACTGTCTTATACGCGGTCTCCTTCAGGTTCGTTTGTGTTTTCTCGATATTTTCTCTAATGTATATTGCTCTAAGAAATTCGTTTCCGGTCTCTTTTGCATATTGGTTTCTTACATTCTCATCTTACAGCCTTTCTGCTTTGGTTCGCTTCGATGGGTTTTAGAGCGCCAACTGGTGAACAGATCAATTCTTGATATCACAAAGTAGTGATCAGTCTCCATCTCCGCGCCCCTGTACACTCTAGTGACCACTATCGCTGTCCTAAGTGCGGCGTCAACACTTCCATATTCAATTATTGACCTTTGATTCCCTCTTTCCCGTGAGTACTAATGCATCTCACAAATGGCAGCTGTTTAAAAATGCTTGGTTTGTCTTTCACTATGTAAACATGGTTTGCTTTAATGTTGTTCAAATGTTTTGGACATGAAATATATGAAAATGTTCCGTTTTTGGTTCCTGGTAATCATGACAACCCTAAATCTACATAATACAACTTTCAAATTTTCATATTAGCCATGGGTTGGTACACAGTACACATCCACCGCATACAACCCGGTAACAGGGTGTTTTTGAAATGTAATTTATTTTTTCATTGCCATTTATGAAATGTGATTTATTCCCCATACGAACATTTTTAAAAAATGAAATTCATTTTTGGAACACCGTTTTCAATTTTAATCCAGCGACGTCACACGTCATTATTTATGGAATGAAAGGGTGAAATATGTTAAAAACACGAAGGATATTTCGACAAATGTCGTAGGTACAAAATATTCATGTTTTCATCAAAAAGAATCAGCAATAAAGTAGCTACCTAATGACGATTTACAAAAATTGGAATGCAGTAGGATTGTTTCGCTACCAATGTCCTCTCTACATGTGGGGCCCCTTCACAGAACGGTATGTGAGCGACAGTAAAATGCATAACAAGAGCACAGGAGCTTATAAGTTTAAAGGTTTCCCGTTTGCAATCTCCTTATATATTTATGACTAATATGAAATTTTCGAGTCGAGTTATATGTCTTCTACTTCTTCCTCTGGTTTAGGCCGAAGGCCTGTTTTTTCAGTCGGAGACTGCCTCTTGTAATCTGGATGTCCAGCTGTCTTTCCATTTTTTTGCTGGTCTCCCCCTTGCTCTACGACCCTCCGGGTATTCCTTGGAGACAATTTTAGGCAGTCGATTGTCTCCCATTCTCTCGACATGGTCTCTCCATTGACGCCTTTGCCCTTTACCCCAGCGGATGATGTCATCTACATCGCATCTCCTCCTTATATCCTCGTTCCGAACTCTATCCACGAGTGTTACGACTTATATGTGATTTTAACAAAACAAATATACGTACCTTTATAAATATTATTCTGTGAAATTTTACAAAAATATCCTTTTCTCCTTTATGCGATTGTGTTTGTCCTTTCTCTTTATATACTTATTTTCTCTGTAGCTGTAAAAATATAAATAAAAGTTTTGCTCTCAGTTTAGAGTAAAAAATGAAGGCGGATAATTGAAAAGATTGCCGCAGGCCCAAAGTTACCAACCATGGTTCATCATCAACAAAGCGAGCAAATACCTATGTTTATAATTTTCTTTCGCAAAATCTTGTTTTCATTTCAAATACAAACACTTCTTCATGGTAAAAAAAAGTAATATTAACAATACTTTTTAGAACAGGTTTCAATATAAAATGACCGAATGGACTACGAAGCCGAGCTCAATAACGATTCTATTTTAAGTGACAGTTGGAAATGACTGGAAAGAAAATTTCTATAAATATCTATATATATTTCTTTAAATATCTATATATATTTCTATATATATCGAGCATCACACTTCTTCAATGAGCACTTAAACGAATTTGACTTATTCAACTCCTCAATAACTAATATCAAATGAAAACTTCTCTTACAATAATTATTCATATAAACTAATCCCTCTCCTTCTGTACTCCCTCTTTTCCCTCCCTATTCCCTCTAACTCCCTCCTACCTCAATAATACTTACTTCCTATTTCTTACATAATATAATTTTACCTGTATACTTGTGGAAACATGTTATTGGCATAGTTGTTATTATTTTATTGTTGATCCCTTATATTGTATTAAGCTGTTTGTTTTCCGAATATAAATAAATAAAATAAAATTTCTATAAACGTCATATTCATAATCATCCCCAGCGCCACAACTCTTGGTGGATCCTAGCTGACTCCAAGAATCTTCTCCATACTGCTCTATAGTTGGCTGCTACCTTCCAGTTCTGCTGACCCATAGCCCCAACAATCCGCGACAACGCTGTCCAACCATCGTAGTTTAGGTCTCCCTAAACTACGATGGTTGCTTCTTTTACAGGTTAGGTCATTAGACATAGTGTAAACGTCCCAACCAGGGTAATCTGTTAATCCATAATGAACTCAACTACGCTGATGTCCTGGTAAAGATCATAGTGCTCGGTGAAATATATTTTACGCCTATCATTGGCTAAGAATCAAATCTATCTTCCTTCAACCTTCATCCCTTCCTTATCAACATTTTTCTATATCCATTACCCTTCCCTTTCTCCCGCATACACTCATCATCTTACTTAATAACTCAACTACTCAAAATCTATATAATGTTATAATGTAATTATGTAAGTGATACTTTCTAATTAGCTTATTTTTAGTATACATATTTATAATAAAATATAAAATATTGTGTAGTTGTTATGTTTCAGAGCCTAATCCTTTGATATGTTAAGTATCTGGATGGGTGAACTATTCGATGCGTTTGTTGCATTATATTTTGCTATATTAAACTAGTTGCATGTAACACATGAGATCCAACTGTCGATAGCGATAGTATGTATAGTTGAAGAATATGTACCAAACTATAAACCCATAGATACAAATTATTGAATATTTTCAGATATTTTGTTTTCTATACAACATATGTAGGTATGTATGTCAAGATAGGATAGTATGGAGGAAGATCCTTTTTCCTACCCAGAATATGCAAATTGCATGATGGTATGTATGTATGTTTGGAGATGAAGTAACAAACTATTAAGTCTTCTTACATATTGTGTATAGGCGACAGCCATACAAAATGTATGAAGCGATGTCGTCACTAAATTCAATTTTTAAAAAAATTGTTAAAAAAAAATTGTGATCTTCTTCTACAATGTTAATATTTTTTATAGAAAATTAAATTATCTAGTTGGGGTGTTTCGGCTTTTTTCGATAATTGTAAAAGTTTTGGAAATATAGGCAGTTAAACTCATAAATTTATCATAAAAAAAATATTTTTCTTAATAAAAAATGTTTGAGAAACCCTGGAATTTTTTTGAAAAAACTAATTTGAGATTTTGTATTTGTCTATGTTTATACCAATTTTCAGCGTTCTAACGTTTATGGTTTCTGAGATATATGGAAAAATAAAATAAAAATTCAAAAGTTGATAACCCCTGACTGAAACAAAAATTCAAAATTCCGAGTATAAAAGTTTTGTAGGCCTGTAACTGTTTATATATTTTGAAATTTAAGGCTCTGTAAATTGAGCGGATCAAAAGTTATAAGGGGGGGACGGACACACAGACACACACACAGACACACACACAGACACACACACAGACACACACACAGACACACACACAGACACACGAAATGTTCTACTCCGAATTCTGAGTAAATCCGTGTATGGAACATATATGCTGCGAAGCCTCTAAGTTGGTGTTTTTTGACTTCAAAGTTGGAAAAGCCATGAAAAAAGTAGACCTCTCCATACAATTCTCGCGTATTCTGGCTTGATACATTGTCGATATGTTAAGAGAACAAAGTTCTCCTGAACAAATCGACAGTTGGATAATTTACAGTCTTTTGAGGAAGTGTATAATGGTTATAATAATTATTGAATGTTATTAATTGTAGTGCTTAATTGTTATTATTATCATTAGTAAATCGGCCAGCGCCTAAGAAACTAGTCAACAAAGATTGATCCACAGGGCTTCTGGTAGTTTTCTTGGGTTTATTACTAGGCATTCTGAAACAAATATTCATAAATATTCAATTTTTAAAGTAAATCTGTGATTATCACAAATAGTCAAAATTTAATAATTGAAACCCAATTAAGACGAACACAAATCAAAATTTATACTACAAAAAACTTGTACCTCGAAGTAGTAGCAGGCATCGAACCCGTATTCTATTGTCATAGTTATGAAAAAAACACGTGTTTATTCATGGCATTTACTTTACAGAATCCCATATAATTTCATTGTATAAATTGAAATTGCACTGCTTAACTTTTACATTTATATCAAACGAGTGAGTTGTGGCCAACGATATACTCCTCACTAGCAAGTCACCCCACAAAGTATTCAAATTTTGTATGGAATTTTTCAATATTTTCATGAAATTAGTTTGTTAAATTATTTTCGATTTATAACCGCGCTTGAGGTGACCACGGTTGTCACTAAACGGCGCTATATAAATTTCCCTTATTATTGTTATTTTTAGTTTTCTTGTTATGTTTTATAAGTTCGTATCTTCTTGCCCTGGCAACTGGTAATATGCCCTGCTTCACTTGATATTATTTAATTTAAGTTGGAATAACCAAAGAAAACAAATCAATTATTTATTAGTCATCATAATTTTTCAATGTTTGATAAAACACAAGCGTAGGTTGGTGTGTAAATAAGTCAAAGTTTTCCTTTATTAGTTAACTTTAGACATGGGGAGATGGCGCCTGCGTAAGACACTTCTGACAGATTGACTTTCTTTATTGTGTTACTTTGATTGTCAGATATTAATAAAGATCTAGAACCTTTAGTAAATTTCCTAATTAATATTCGTATTTCTTTATACATTTTTACTGCGCACCTAAGAAAACCAAACTTTAATGTTTTTAGTTATTTATAGATTTACATCCATTTGACATGTTATTAATGCAAGTACGTGCCTAATAAAACGGACGAAATTAATAATTTATCCTACGATTTTTTTGTCTACATAAAAAGTCAACTGTTTCGTTTTTTAAGGCCTTTTTTTAAATAAAAAAGTATAACACCTTACTTAGATAAGTAGGTATGTTTTTTTATTGTTTTATTAAATCGTTATCATCATAAAAAAATTCTTGCCATTCTACATTATGTCTAACTATTTTGTTCTCTTTTTTATATTGCTTTTGCTATGTTATTTTTCCCATGTTAGTGCCAAGAATAGAATTTTGGGATTTAATTACAAGTTATGACACTTTCATTCTTGACATATTTCATTATTAGTATAACATTAGCAAAGAAAGCCGAGCACCATACTCCTCTATTTTTGCACACATTCCTAGCTTCCTTTATATCCATGCATCGTCTCCTACATGCTCGTCGATTGTTCAAGCTTCGTATGTTTTCTTCTTTCAAAATATCATTCACATGAGAGACGAGTCTGGTCCAACCGGCAAAATCAATACCCTCACGATTACCCATATCATGGATACAATTATTTATTTATTTATTTATTTATTATATGGAGTTCTATAATATCAGAACTCCATATGATAAGATATGGGTAATCACGAGGGTTTTGATTACGCCGGTTGGACCAGACTTGCCCCATATGGTCATGTCATCCCTTTCTGGGGCGACCCCTGTTATTCACTCTATCTATTACACCCATGTATGGACAGTTTCATTCATTCTTTCAATATGTTCAAACCATCCCAAGACATTCACTTTTGTTTGACTTAAATAATCGTATATGTATGTTACATACTCTTTAAGCGATGTCATTTCTACAGCATGTATTCTAATTACATGCGTCTTTTGCCACGTCCATGCTTCACTGGCATACGTCAAAGTATTAGTATTGTAATCAATAATTTATGTCACTAGGCATATTTTTTTAGTTATCCGGATTTTTTATTCTCTTAGAACACAAGATATATGTATATAGTATAAAATCAATTCATTCAAAAACACCGCTCTAATTCAATTCCTTTTTGATAACCTTACATTTATACGGTACATTTTTTTCTTGGGTGTAACAATCGACAGCTAAAGCCAATATAATTATTCCATATTGAGCAATAATTCACCATCTGTAATTGGCTACCGAATCGAAGCCGTGGAAAAAAAACATATTTAATTAAAAAAATATATTCGATGAATTGAAATTCCTTACATAATTTCTACTCTTTAAAATGCTGAACTGATAAGTTCAATAAATAACGTTAGCGCTTCCTTTAAAAAACGAATGTTATTTTGACATATTAAATATTCGAAATCTAAATTCTCATTGTTAGAAGATCTAAAGCTATTGTTAATGTTATAAACATATTTGTAGCTTCAACTTCATAAATATTGTGTATTAATAAATTATAACAAGAGATCACGCAGACGTCGAAATTCGACTGCTATTTATTGAATTAAGTTAAAAAAATCATAAGACCCGATCTATCATAAAGTAGAGCATGAATTTAAGTTCTTTAAAATAAGTGGGTTGTGCCCAACGCTATACCCCTCACTACCGAGTCACTCCCCAAAGTATTCGAATTTAGCATACCTAGAACGTTGTTTTAATCATTTTCATGAAATGAGTTTGATGAATTATTTTTAATTTAATTTAAAAACTTGATAATTCTTCAATGTCATTTTATGAAAGTGATGTGCCCTTTAACATTTTGAAAATAAAATACCACATATTAAGTTCCCTGAGCTTGGGGTCACTTTGAAATATTTGACAGTTAAAAAATTTGAGAAGCACTTTTCAGATATCCTTCGAAATCTAATGGGGTCTTAAGCGAGTATTGTACAAGTATTGAATGATTACTTTAGACTATAATCGATAAAGTGGAATAAACACGCAGTGTATAGCATACAGCACATAGCACACAGCACACACTAACAGATATATTGTGATGAAACTTTCAGAATACAATCTCAGCATGATACTTGTTGATAAGCTGCAATAAAAAATAACCTTAAAAATTGCGAATTCATAACTCCCCACTATAAAGGGGATAGTGAGGAGTAAAAATCAAAATAATAATAATAATAATAATAATAATAAGCCCCTCAAAAACCAAACCCACGTCCAGTTAAAAACATCTAGATCTACGTGAGGGGCGGGGAGCTACACAACTACATCGAGTAGCTTGCCAACGGGTAAAGGGTACAAACACACAACACATACATGGATCACACAAAAAACACAAGCCTCGGACAAACACCGCTACCTGGGGAGCGCCAGGGCACGTCCGGAGTTAGCGCTGGGCGTAGCAGCATGAGAGCCGCTAATGACATGCTGTCGAACAGGCGGACACATGCCGGGACACCCGAAGAAACAACAGCCGAAACCCAACACACCCGACCTGCTGAAAGTGCTTTGCCGGCAAGTCAACCGACAACCACCAAAGCGGGAAAACCACGACAACGCATGAAATGGACAGATGACATGAACATAAACCTCATGCGTTGCTACTACACTATCACACAAGGAGACACACAAATAATTGGATACAGACAGGAGCTACATACACAATTCACCACAATTTATCCAGAACTCTCACACATCACAGAACAGCGACTGGCGGACCAGAAAAGAGTTATAATAAACAACAAAAGAATACAACTATCAATACTTGATCAAATAAAACAAGACGCAATCAGAATGAGTAATCAAAATAGAATAAGTACATTAACACAAGACATAACAAATACACAAATAAACCACAACAATCCACAGGAAATTTCAATAATACCACAGCAAAATAACACTGAACAACCAAATATAAACATAACTAACGAATCCACCAATATGAACAATAATACAACAATAAGCCCTAACAACAATGACGAGACCAACGGAAGAACAGAACAAAACCCAGACACAAAAACACAAATCACAAACACACTAGAACACACAATCGAAATATATAAAGATAGCGACCCCACAACAAGACCACACCTACCAAAGCTCAAAATCAACAAACAAACCATTAACATGATCAATATTATCAACACAATTCTACATAACATGATTAACACTGAAACAACACTCGAAAAATTACATCTATTAGTTTACTGTAGTGCATACACCATTATTACACTAAACAAACAAAATATAAACAATAAAACAGAAAACTCCCATAGAACACACAGAAGCACTATACCAGCATGGCAACACAGAATACAAATCAAAATCAACTCATTAAGAAATGAAATAGGCAAAGTAACACAAAAATTAAAGATAATCTAAAAAATCCAAGAAAACTACGGGAAATTGAAACGATTAAAGACAAATACAATGAACACAACCTAACTATACTCCTTGATACGCTAACACAAAAGTTATCAGCACAATCACATAGATTAAAACGCTACAAAAAATGCTATGACAGGAAAACACACAATCTCAATTTTCAAACAAGCCAAAAAAGCTTCTACAACAACCTAAAAAACAACAATATAGAAATTACAGACGCACCTCAATTAAATGAAATAGAATCATACTGGGAGAACATTTGGTCTGAAAACAAAAAACACAACGAAAATGCCACATGGATAACAGAGGAAGAAAATGACAATAACCAATTTCAAAACATGGCCACAATACAAATAAATATAACTGACTTCAAAACTGCTATAAAGAAGACACACAACTGGAAGACACCAGGCATAGATAATATCCAAAATTACTGGTACAAATATCTCTCTGTAACACACGAAAAATTCTCCGAACTATTACACAAATGCGTAACGGAAAACCAAAACCTCCCATCTTTTTTCACTAAAGGTATCACATATCTCAAACCTAAATCAACAGACACAAAAAATCCATCTAAATATCGTCCAATCACATGTCTACCCACAATATACAAAATTCTTACCTCAATTATAACTACAAAAATAGATCTTTTCCTAACACAAAATAACATATTGACAGAAGAACAAAAAGGATGCAGAAAGCAAAGCAGAGGATGCAAAGAACAAATCATCATCGACCGGACAATAACAAATCAGGCGATAAAGAAGAAAAGGAACATGTACTGTGCATACATAGATTACCAAAAAGCCTTTGATAGTGTCCCCCACTCATGGTTAGTAAAAGTTCTAGAAATATACTAAATTGACATAAAACCTGTAGAATTTTTAAAACAAATAATGAACACCTGGAACACGACAATATACCTAAAACTAAACAACAAAATGATAAAATCAAAACAAATAAACATTAAAACCGGAATCTTTCAAGGTGACTCCCTAAGCGCACTATGGTTCTGTATCTCCCTCAACCCACTCTCCAAGATGCTTAACAAAAGCAAACTTGGCTACAAAATCACAACACACAACTTAAATACCAATCCTATAAAAATCAACCACCTTTTATACATGGACGATTTAAAACTATATGGCAAAAATAATGACGAACTAAAACAACTAATTTATAAAACTGAACGCTTTAGTAATGACATAAAAATGAAATTCGGTATTGATAAATGCAACACATGCTCAATAGTAAGAGGTAAACCCAAGGAACACACGGGAAGCACCTTGAAGGATACGAATGAAATAATACGCGCAATGGACGAAGATGAATTTTATAAATACTTGGGAATTCTCCAGAACCCAAGCATAAAAGATAAAAAGATAAAAGAAACCACCAAAAACGAATACCTTAAAAGACTAAATATCCTCCTCAAAACACAACTAAATGGAAAAAATATGACTAAAGCAATAAACACATACGCAATACCAGTACTAACATATACATTTGGAATAATTAAATGGACCAATACGGAACTTGACGATCTCAATATTAAACTCAGAACAACATCATCAAAACATAGAATTCACCACGAACATTCAGCAATAGAAAGATTCACACTGCCAAGAGAGGAAGGAGGAAGAGGACTCATAGACATAAAAAATCTACACCATACACAAATAAATAACTTAAGGCAATACTTCTACACAAAACGAAATAGCCCAATACACAACGAAATCATAAACATAGATCACACATACTCACCACTTACACTTAACGACAACGAACGCAATCTAGAAATAACAACACATGACGCAAAAATTGAAACATGGAAAAATAAAACATTACATGGAATACACCCAAGTCATCTACAACAACAACATATTGATAAAGCCCTTAGTAATAATTGGCTCAAACACTCAGACCTATACGCAGAAACAGAAGGATTTATCATAGCTATTCAGGACAAAATAATAAAAACAAAAAACTACACGAAACATATTATAAAAGACAATACAATAACAAACGACACATGCAGAAAGTACAAATTACAAAAAGAAACAATAGAACACATAACAGGTGGCTGCTCAACTCTTGCACCGACGGAATATACAATAAGACACGATAACATCTGCAAACACATATATTTGGAACTAGCCCACAAACATAAACTTATCGAAACACACCCCAAGTGGTATCAATACACACCCCCAGCTGTAACAGAAAATGATAACTACAAACTATACTGGAATAGAGACATAATCACAGACAGAACAAACCTACATAACCGACCAGACATTACATTAATCGACAAAATACATAAACACACATATCTAATAGAAATATCGATACCAAATACAGCAAATCTACAAAAGAAACATTTAGAAAAAATAGATAAATACATACCTTTAGCAGAACAGATAAAATCACAGTGGAAACAAGAAAAAGTAACAATAGTCCCAATAATATTATCGTCTACAGGCATCATACCAAAAACTCTCCAAAAAAATATAGACATACTAAAGTTACCCCCATACGTAATCACCAACATACAAAAAACTACAATTATCAACACATGCACAATAGTCAGAAAATTTCTACAGGTACCACTTTAAACAACTACACACAACCACACAGACACACAAACACATAGCCTCACAACTTGAGGAACGCTCCGTTGTGAAGGAAACTACCGAACCATAACCGAGATCAATCTCCAATAATAATAATAATAAGTTAGTTATACCTAGTTATTCCTGTTTAAGTACCTACCATTTACAATTAAATAAATTAAACATTCGTTTTTTTCTTTCTACATTTATTATAATCCTCTCCAGGACGACCGTTTCGCCTGGTGAATGTCTTTTCAACTGGTCTGTGGTGGTGAAGGTCTTTTCAAGTCCTTCACCAGGCGAAAATGTAAAAATGTAAATCCTTTAGTTTTCCTATCATTGCTATGAATTGTTCTTATATGGTATCTTCTTTGTTTTTTTTTAACTTTTCTTCTGCTATCTTTATTTATTTTGTAATGTGATTAACTCATTGACATAGTACACATTGTTTTGTATATTAAACATTTACTCTGGTTGGTTGGAAGAAATTGCCATTAGACAATAAGCCCGCCAGTGTACAAGAAGATTCAAATAAATTAATAAATAAAATGTCGTTCTGGAGAGGAATAACATAAATTTAGAAAGAAAAAACAAGTGATTAATTTATTTAAAAATGGAAGTCTACATAGTCAACGCTGTCAATGTAAATAAAATAAGTACCATTTATAATGTTTTCCAGTAGCAATGCAGATATGTATTTTCCTTTAGCATGTTCTGAAATTTGAATTAAAACTTATTGCATGTATCTATACTATACAACATTTGGATCTCATGTGTTACATGAAACTAGTTATATAGATAATCACTAGTACGTACAACGTCGGGCGCCTTGCTCATTGTTGAGAGATTCGAACTGAAATATTATTGCAACCATAGAGTTGGAATCGGTATGTGATTGCAAATCCTACTTAATAATATTATGTAACAATTTACTTTTTCAATTAATTAATTTTTTGAAAATGTATTTATGTCGAATTTTTTTTTACTTTAAATGAAAACCAAATTAAATAAGAAAACCATCACTTGATATGTTCATTTTTTTAATTTCGTCAAATTCTTAAAAAAATAGTTTAATGTCTATGAATTTAATGTATCAAAATATTTTTCTTGTTCTTATTTAGTGCCATAACTTAAAATATTCCAACAGTCGATTCGTTCAAGAGAATTTGATTTTCTTAATGAATCGACAGTATAAAGCCAAGACGCGTATATGAAGGAACATTTTGTATGGTGTAGTGGACTTTTTGCATGCCAAAACACCAGCTTAGAGGAGTCGTAGCATATATGGATATACTCGTATATATGGATGAATTCAGAATTTTAAGTAAGTAGAACATTTTGTGTGTCTGTCTGTGTGTGTGTCCCCTTTTAACTTTTGATTCGCTCAATTCACAAAGCTTAAAATTTCAGAATATATAGATAGTTATAGGCCCACAAAACTTTTATACTCAGAATTTTTGTTTCATTCAGGGGTTATCAACTTTTGGATTTTTATTTAATTTTTACGTAAATCTCAAAAACCATAAATGCTAGAACGCTGACAATTGGTATAAATATAAACAAATACAAAATCTCTAATTTGTTTTTTTACAAAAATTCCATAGTTTCCTAAGCATTTTTTTTTATGATAAATTTATGTATTTAAATGGGCGTAGGAGATGGGCGTCTTCCTGCTCATCTCCGCAGTCGCAGCATGTTATTTCTCCCTCCAGAGATCCCTACCTCTGCTGGTTCTTTTTATACCTATTCATTTCCACTCTCAGTCTTCCATGTTGGAAAGTCCAGACCAAACGTGGTGTTCACTTCCTCGAATGGTGTCAACCAGAGTATGCTGCCGAGTTGTTGCCTCCATAGATCCTCTCTATACCGTTTTGTGGAAGTTTCCTATTCGGTACTAGATATAAGGAAGTTCTTTCTCGACCGCAGTCTCGGTGCAGCCATCTGGTGGTTGTGAAGGGGGTGTCTAGCGTCATGGATCTCTTTGTTTATTTCCACTTCATTCGTGTTTAAGTGTTATTGTTTGGTACGTATTCTTCAATTATGCATACTATCGCCATCGACAGTTGGATTTCATGTGTTACGTGCAACTAGTTATAATATAAGTATATAGAAAGTGTTTTGAAGAAGGTATCCCTTCTAGTCTCATATTATAATTTTCCTTTCTGTTATAATATTTTGAACATTTAAAATTGACACGATATCCCCGTTTAAATATTCTACTCAATGTTATCCCTTGAACCTTGATTAAGAACTCATTACTAATACTCAAAATTCTCGTTTAACTCAACGTAAAGTAACTAAGTACTGGGAAACTAAACTTTTAACTTCATGAATATTCATAAATCCATTATATCGTCGGTATGTCTATTTGTTCACTGCGATACGGGAAAAATATCCGTTGTATTGTCATAGAATTTATTAGGGTTAACATTAAGTTTTTTTTTTTTTTAGTAAGGCAGCCAGTACCTTTACAATCTAATTGTGGCAAAGACGTTGATCAATGTGTATATGCAGTCAACAGCGCTCTAAACTGTATGCAGTTTTATTTATTTCTCACAAAAATATCCAAATGTAATTTTCTATCGAATATTTTTATTGTTGCATATACGCAAACATTGGTTTTTTTGTTGCATAAACGCAAACATTGGATTTTTTGTTGCATATACGCAAACATTGGATTTTTTTGTTACATATACGCAAACATTGGATTTTTTTGTTGCATAAACGCAAACATTGGATTTTTTGTTGCATATACGCAAACATTGGATTTTTTTGTTACATATACGCAAACATTGGATTTTTTTGTTGCATATACGCAAACATTGGATTTTTTGTTGCATACACGCAAACATTGGATTTTTTTGTTGCATATACGCAAGCATTGAATTTTTTGATGCATACACGCAAACATTGGATTTTTTTGTTGCATATACGCAAACATTGGATTTTTTTGTTGCATATACGCAAACATTGGATTTTTTTGCCTGTCGGGAGTCAATGATATTTTATGACAGTTTTTTTATCATCTCAATAGAGACTTTGTTTTAATTATTTATATGTAAAAATTGTATTATTCTGATAATATGTTGGCATTCGCGGGTATAAATATAGTTCTATGCTCGATTCCCGATGAATACAGAGTTTTTCTACTATGATTTGGAGTGGGTCTGAGGTGATTGATTTAAATAACATCAAGTGTTAATAAATTTGTCATTTTTGTTAATTTTTCAACATGTCAATATAGACGATGTTAGAATCTTATAGATGAACCAGGAACTCAAGGCACCTACAGGGTTTATGACCTGTCATCGTCTGGTTTACGCGATCACTATATGCGCTTGCGCAACGTTCACCAATTATGCCTTCTGATTGAGTTCCCTTATCAATGCAATTTTAGAAAATTCAATATATTTCAATAATGGGAAATATATAGAATTTTTGTATATTTTTGGCACAATTCAGGGGCGACACTTTTATTGTTTACAAAAAACGAGTGGGTTGTGGCCAACAGTAAACTCTCCACACTTTAGTAAGCATTCATTTTTTTCTTGAAATGTTGACAATCTCTAAATCCATTTTTATGAAGAACATTTATATTAGATTTTTAAATAAATATAAGATTCCCAGAGGACAAAAGTTCTCACAATACACCAAACACACAAAAACATTTTCACAAAACTCATAGTATGCACTTTCTACGTGATACCTGTTGAAAAATTTAAAGTAAAATTGCATTGTCGGCCTTCATGGCTCAGTGGGTTAGGTATCTGACTCCTGAGCTAAAGGTCCCGGGTTCGATTCCCGGTGGAGACACAGTTTTCAAATTGTGTTTTCAGTCTGGATCTGTGAGACGATAAATATCATAAGTCTCCATAATGTGGCAACTTGTTATTGGGTGCATGTTAAATTAATATTTGGCATAGTACCTGTTAGTTGCCCAGGAAGCAATATAAAATAAATAAATTAAATTACTAGCAAGATGAGCATGTATGAGACAGTGTATCAATCGTTTGATGAGGTAATGTATATGTGTCGAGATAGAAGAATGCAGTGTTAGGTTCTCACTGCCTACACCTTGAGGAAGATAGAAGTTGAGAGTAAAAAATACACTTGTCTATAGAGACACATACAATATCAATATGAAGTTGATCATTTAATTTTCCCATACAGAAGCTATTTTATTTTTGTTATATACATTTTTCATACAAATATGAAATTTATTTTACATTGATGTGGCAGACCATAGATTTGTACTCTCCACACTATGGAATAGTGGAGAGTCATGATTTGACATTTTTAAGCGTATTTTTCTACATCAATTTCTCAACGGGTATCATGTAGAGAGTGCACACTGTGAGTTTCGTACGATGTGTTTGTATGTTCGGCGTACGGAATTATTTGTTTTGTGTCCTCTCTACAGCCCAAACTATAAGTCCGATCAAATTCATATTTATATTATATGTGTAAAGTGCATAGACCTAGAGCTGATAATTAATTTCTTCTCTATGATTTCATTATTTACGTTGTTTTTTTTTTGTCCTCTCTACAGTCCAAACTTTAAGTCCGATTGACTTCATATTAACATCATATGTGTAAAGTGCATAGACCTAGAGCTGATTAGTTTTCCATAGACAACTTTTATTTTCTTCTCTATGAATTCATCTGTCCAAATTTTCGAAATGCACTCACGGTCTGGAAAATTGAGTTATTTGTATACTTTTTGTGTAAAGGACCGAACATGGGTTTATGAGATAATTTATGCAAAAACCTAAATTATTCTAGTATTCTCAAAATTTAAGTAAAATTTTGAATCATTAAATCAACTCAAATTTCAAAAATTTGCCAAGCTTTCGCTTCAGAATAGGTAATTGTAATAAGTTTGAAAATTTGACATCAGCTGGTTCATTTGAAGGTTCAACTAAAATTATGAATGCTGAATTCATAATTCTTTCAAACATTCTACTCAATCAAATAGTCTCGTACTTGTTCTTATGAAAATAAAACTAAGCAGACATTTTGAAGTGTACGAGTCTAATAGTCAAATAATAATAATCAAATTATAATCTAAATATTTTCAAATAATAATCAAATTACAATCAAAATATAACCAAATCATAATCAAAATATAACCAAATTATAATCAAATTTAAATCAAAATATTATCAAATAATAATCAAATAACAATCAAAATATAACCAAATTATAATCAAATTATAATCAAAATATAATCAAATAATAATCAAATTACAATCAAAATATAATCAAAGTATAATCAAAATTGTATCAAATAATAATCAAATAATAATCAAATTACAATCAAAATATAACCAAATTATAATCAAAATATAACCAAATTATAATCAAATTATAATCAAAATATAATCAAATGACAATCAAAATATAACCAAATTATAATAAAAATATAACCTAATTATAATCAAATTATAATCAAAATATTATCAAATAATAATCAAATAATAATCAAATAACAATCAAAATAGAATCAAAATAGTATCAAATAATAATCATATAATTATCAAATTAAAATCAAAATATAACCAAATTATAATCAAAATATAACCAAATTATAATCCAAATATAACCAAATTATAATCAAAATATTATCAAATAATAATCAAATTGTAATCAAAATATAACCAAATTATAATATAAATATAACCTAATTATAATCAAATTATAATCAAAATATTATCAAATAATAATCAAATAATAATCAAATAACAATCAAAATAGAATCAAAATAGTATCAAATAATAATCATATAATTATCAAATTAAAATCAAAATATAACCAAATTATAATCAAAATATAACCAAATTATAATCCAAATATAACCAAATTATAATCAAAATATTATCAAATAATAATCAAATTGTAATCAAAATATAACCAAATTATAATAAAAATATAACCTAATTATAATCAAATTATAATCAAAATATTATTAAATAATAATCAAATAATAATCAAATAACAATCAAAATAGTATCAAATAATAATCATATAATTATCAAATTAAAATCAAAATATAACCAAATTATAATCAAAATATAACCAAATTATAATCCAAATATAACCAAATTATAATCAAAATATTATCAAATAATAATCAAATTGTAATCAAAATATAACCAAATTATAATATAAATATAACCTAATTATAATCAAATTATAATCAAAATATTATCAAATAATAATCAAATAATAATCAAATAACAATCAAAATAGAATCAAAATAGTATCAAATAATAATCATATAATTATCAAATTAAAATCAAAATATAACCAAATTATAATCAAAATATAACCAAATTATAATCCAAATATAACCAAATTATAATCAAAATATTATCAAATAATAATCAAATTGTAATCAAAATATAACCAAATTATAATAAAAATATAACCTAATTATAATCAAATTATAATCAAAATATTATTAAATAATAATCAAATAATAATCAAATAACAATCAAAATAGAATCAAAATAGTATCAAATAATAATCATATAATTATCAAATTAAAATCAAAATATAACCAAATTATAATCAAAATATAACCAAATTATAATCCAAATATAACCAAATTATAATCAAAATATTATCAAATAATAATCAAATTGTAATCAAAATATAACCAAATTATAATCAAAATATAACCAAATTATAATCAAATAATAATCAAACAGTCTACCACTGAAACTGTTGGAAAATGACAAGTTATGAAAATATACAAAAGAGATACTGAGATATGTACATACATTGTTGAACAAACTATAAATTGTCAGCCTTCGTGGCTCAGTTAGTTGGATATGGTACTCCTGATCCAAATGTCCCGGGTTCGATTTCTGAGGGAGGCAGAATGTTGTATATGGTTTCAGGCTGGATCTACCCCCTAGACAACGTGACATTTAGCTCAAGAAAAGATAAATCAATGTATGGAAGTGACAGTTGCCAGTCACGTAACAACTGTCACTTCTATACATTAAGTTATCTTTTGATGTTTCTTTTCTTGAGCCAAATGACACGTTGTCTAGGGGGGCAGTAATACGATAAATAACCTCACCTTATTTTTAAGGACTGTTGCTTTCAATGTTTACAAATAAACTAATTTCTCAAAAGATGGCGTTACATTAAAGGTCACTTCATATGCAATAGTATAATTCCTTATTTTCAAATATAAATATATATAATTGTTAAAAATGGTAAATTGTTACACATCATTCAAAATTATATACAACATTTAAATATTTCTTGATATGAGAACTCAATAAGAAGGCACAATTGGTGAACGTTGCGCAAGCGCAAAAAGTGATCACGTAAACCAGCCGATGACAGGTCGTAAGCCCTGTAGGTGCCTTGTGTTCCTGGTTCTTCTTTAATATCCCAACTTCGTCTCTACTGAGATGTTAAAATTTTATCGATAAATACCATTAGCCTCCAGAATTTAGCAATTTATTATTAGGTGCGTCTTTAGTAAATATTTTACATAAAACTATTTTTTTGCCCTGGAACTATACAAAATAAAATTAAAAGAAATGGAAGGTGAATTATTATTAATTGTACGGTGCGTCTGTGAACATTATTTCAAAATGTAAAGTAATAGAAATTTTATGAACAATGTCACGAAGCACTACTTTGTAAATGGATTTTTCAATGTTGTCATATTCCATATGTGGTTAAAACTAATGAATTAATTGAATTTTTGCTGAATTAAATGAACGTTTGTGTATTACGCAAAATTAACAATAATGCTCAATGAACTTTTGTTTTACCCTCTATTGATAAATTTGGAATTTATTCCTGGTATAATAAACTATCAATCACTTGAAGTTCTAAACTTCGGTAATAAACCCAACCCTAGATTTAAACGCTTTGTTATTCTGAGCTTTATTTATGTTAGAAAGATATGAAAACTGAAGTGAACACGAGGAAATAAATTAAGAATATGAAAAGGGTAAATAATATGTATCACATTGCAATATAAGTATGTAGTTATGTATATCGAGCTGGATAACCTTATCAGAAACATAGAAGGAAGTTTTATAAATGTCAGAAGAAGTTTAGTTTAAGGAGGAATATGTTTCTGTTTTTGTAAATACCTATGATGCTTTTTATATTATAGCTGCACTCCTGTTCGCGAGCTGCAATTTTTATATCCTCAGCAATTCCGAGGATTTCCTACAACTTCCGAAGATTGACGAACCACAGCGTAGCGCTGTCCGTGCAGGTCAATGCGCAGATATTCATGCGTTGACCGTTTAACTGAATAGTCGCGTAAATCTTATTTTTCGTGTTCCGACCCACGACATCACAAACGATTTAATTTATTTTTTGATAGTATCTATATTGATTCCGAATATACCAGTGTTGATCATGTAATAAGATCTTTTATTTGATTCCCTTCATTACCATAAATAATATATCACCTATCAAATATTTATTGAACTGACATTTTGCAATATCATATTTGGAGTTAGATGTTTAAAATTGTAAAATCTTTTTGAACACGCACATAATACAATTTATTCTTCTGATAAATAATTCTGATACTAAATTTATTCTTATGATAAATAATAATAGGTCAGAATTTATAAGACATGTGTTAGACCAATCATGACATATGCGGTGGAGACAAGAGCAGACACGAACAGAACCAAAAACCTCCTACGAACATCGGAAATGAAGGTTTTGAGGGCTATCACAGGGAAAACGCTTAGGGACAGAATTTGCAATGACGACATTAGGCGGATCTGTGAGACCGAGGACATCATACGATGAAGAAGAGCTAGGAGAAGATTTTGGAGGGACTATGTCAACAGGATGGACGCATCTCGAATCCCATCCATAGCGGCAAACGAAATCCCACAATGGCATCGCCTCCCCGGAAGACCATCTAAGAGGTGGAGGGATAGCTGGACCTCAGCTTCACAGGAATAGGTTTCTCGGAAAACAGATCTACGATCTAATATAAGAAGAAGAAGATAAATAACGATAAACTTTTACCCCCAAAATATAATTATAAATAATATTCTTGCTTAGGCTTATTTTCAACCATTCAGGTATATTTCCATTCCGACAATCCTTCACAGCAATTTTTAGAACAACTTGAAAGCAGCAAGAGACACTCACATATCAGTTAAATAAAATATATATGCACCATTACTTCTCTCATATCACTTAAATCGCCCACACTTTGCATATGAAATTTTAATTCAAAAGGATTTCACTTTACCAACTCCTTTAATGAATCCCACGCGCATATTATATTATTTGTTCAACAAGGTTTTATAAACATGTGCTGAAACAGACAGTACCTTATCTGAAACAGACAGTATTCGTTTTTTAAAAATAACTCTAAAAACTAATATCTATAAAATACAAAATAAACATTTACGTCATTTCTCGATTTGTGATAGGCAAAAAATACAACGCTACTTTATTCAGTTATTTATTTTTTACCAAATTTTTAGTTGGGATTCAAGTTACAAAATATTATGCAAATACGCCTTACTCAATCTCAACAGACACATTCCAGACAAAATATATTTTAAATGATAATATTTTTCCACAAAAATTCGATTGCAATGACCGAAAGTTTTCGCCGAGTTGGCTCGGCATTATCAAGGTCTAAAATGAAACTAACAAATTTAAGCAAAAATCATCATTATTTACAGCGTTGCCACCTGTGTGGGTGGAGTTACAGTGATTTTACAATGTTGCCAAATTTGTGGGCCAGTCTTAGTTTGAAAAAGTATGAAACAGTACTTTGGTATATGTTCATTACTTTTAAAATGGATTTCCACTCTATCAACACAAAAACATTAAAATCATTACAATCTAGACAAGTTTTTATCAGTCAAAAAAGATCCATGTGAATCAAGTTCGTATAAGTATTTTTTTTTTATGGGCCGGTTCATTGGCAATTTCTTCCAATGAACCAGTCCATAAAAGCAAGGATTGCATGAGAAATAATTGAAAATAAATGTCTACCCTACAATACTAAAAAAAACAGAGGCAGTACACAAAAATTGTGATTAATATATTTGTTTTGATTTTTTTTCAACATTTTTTTTTTTATTTTACCGTCCTACATGAATGTGAGTCACAAATGAACTGGTGTTCTTTCTTTGCACAAAATGCACATCAAAATAATATCTTTTCAATATCTATTCTCCATTCATCTCCAGTACCCTTTATCTCCGATAGATTTTCAATAGCACCCCCGGGAGAGAACATATACAGTCTCATAAACCATAAATGTCGGATACCTCTTCTATCCACGAATTATTATAAGATATTTCGGAGGAAAAAAGCAAAAAAATATAAAAAATAACGCATTTTTTATAACAACTAAGACAACGAAAGCCATATACTTTTTTATGTATGTACTTACAAATATATTCTCTCGAAATCCATCATTCTATAAGAATATGAAGCATTATATTTTTAGGATAACTCTTCCACTCCCAATATTTTCAGTTAAAGCTAACAATTTATGATGCTTTCACTTTTCTATCTTAAATCCTCCACTATGATATTTAAAAGAAACAAAATTTTAACTAGTAGTTGTAAATTTTCCACTTAAATACCTCCAAGAAAATATGCAAAAATCATTCTATCGACACAAAAATATTTTTTTTATTAAATTGGTGTTAGAAAAATATCTTCCTTGAAGCTTCTTCGTCTTCTTGAAGTGGCGACATCCGTTGGTTATCACCTGGGCAAATGCCTCTCTGTGTGGAGCAGAATAGCTCAAAGGTAAACATTAAGTTAATTTTTAAAGAAAAATATAAAGTAAACATCGTCATCAATTAATGCTTTACGCAACATTTGTAAGCAATATTATGAAAGGGCTCATTCACTCTCATATCTGCGATGCGATGCCCCAATAATGATTATCACATTGTGTCAAAAATATCATATTTTTTCAAAATCAATCAAAATGATTGTTAATCACCACCCCCGTCTTGTTCCAGAAAATCTACAAAAATTACGTCAGATTATATTTGATATACACATCAATATTTTTGACATCATTACCTCAACATTATCTCGACAATTATTAACAACATATGTATACATTATCATAACTATAGATGGGTGGTGGCAAAGTTGCTAGCTCGCTGGGTTTGTAATCCAGTGGTCGCGAGTTCAAATCCTGCCACG
This sequence comes from Molanna angustata, assembly GCA_963576475.1. NCBI lineage: Eukaryota > Metazoa > Arthropoda > Insecta > Trichoptera > Molannidae > Molanna > Molanna angustata. The sequence goes on along the minus strand of OY754976.1, from coordinate 22,970,110 downwards.
ACCGATTCCGTTCACCTAAAGTACAAGCATTAAATTTACAAGGACATATTCATCCTTAAAAAAAAACTAACAACAAATCTCTACGTTATTACATCAATAAACAAGAAATTTCTACATTTTTACATCAATTAACAACATTATGTATACGTCTGATTTAATGATAAGATAAAAATCTCTTTATTTAATTTCTCCGTATTGTAATAATATGAAAACATCCCTTGTTATATTCAACCGCGACCTCTAGACGAAAAGTGAAAACTATTAAGCAACAATTTAATATATCAAAAGTTGTATGCGAATACAAAATTGGTTCTCAAATTGAAAGTGTAATAATGTACCTACTATCCCACCTCTCTCTCTTACACACAATCAGAGCTTTCAATAAGAGTGTTCGATTATCGAATTATTCGTATATTACACGAATATATCCCAAAATATTCGTTCCTAAATCAGTTTAAATTAATTGTGGGATATGTGATAGTGTGAGGACGAGCGAGATAGTATGAGTGACTGATGTTATATATAGAAGGTGTGTTGTGTGCCCGGCGTCTTCTGCTTATCGTTGTAGTCAAGTTCACTTAGTAATTGTATATGGCCGTCGTGTCATTGTAAATATATTGTATTGTACATTGTTATTATATTGTGAACATATGGATAAAATGCATTTATCATCATCTCTTTTCCATCCCAAAACCTAGCATATTACAATAATATATAAGTAGATATTTTTATTTCTTATAAGCCAGTTTTGCATTCTAACAATGGTAGCAAATGTTTCGAGCATACATACCGTTTTGCAACCACTTTTGGCGTCATAAAATCTTAATAAATCCACATATTTTTATTTATTCTTAACAATATTTTTTTTTGTAGATTTACAACCTTATTTGTATACCTATGTATATATTTAGGAAACTTTTTTAATGGTAAATTTACTCCTTTCGAGTTTTCAAATTCGAATTGCATTCTGATTTGCGATTCGATATTCGAATATTTGTATTTCGAATATGCGTTTGCTCAATCGATCTACGGTCCCGATGTATTCCAATACTTACATCCCCTAATCCGAGGAATATTATTGTTTGGCTCGAAGAAAGTGAACAAATTCTCCCTGCCTTTTACGGTCGGTTTAATTTGCGTTGTATTCCTGAACACACACACACTACACTTACACAAAATTGTTTAACTTCGAATGCTTTCGTAATATTTAACAGATGGCGCCAGCCTTTCTGAATAAATTTATGAAATATTTAATAGCAACATTGCTAAGTATCTATTTTCAATGGAAGGAAACCTTACAATTTGAATATCTCCTCGACATTTCAGACAATATTGTATTTTCGTTAATTTTGTACAAAGTTTCGTAAGACCCTTGATGAAAGAATGTTTCCATCGCTCGTGCAATGTTTTAATTATCATACTTCGATAATTAGTCTTCGATATTAATTATTTTCTACGTCAACCTACGGATTTATTGCTCAAAAAGATATGACATATGGCGACACATTGTGTTTACAAATTCACATAACATATATCATAATGTTCATTGCGAAAGTCGTTTAATATCTGAAAGAGATAGGTCCGAATGCAGAGTCCTACCTAAATACTAAATCCAAATACTAACCATGTTTTCATTGCACAGTCGCTCACTTAAGTTAGGAGATCACGTGGCTTCCTAACTGGAGAATGCTACGACGTTTTTCTATGAGAATTGCTTTCCAGAGACATATCTAAATACTTAGCGCATGCGCATCGGCGTAAACTAACATTTGCGAATTGTCAAAAAGTAAGGTTGATTGCGAGGAACCTTAGGAGTGGTTTAATACTAAAATACGAGATTTTTTCGGTGGATGATGATTTTATCGGCTTCGTTGAATATGTATTTAGTAATTTTGTCAAATCAAATACCAAACAGAGTATTCAGCTATCCATACGTGATGCCGAAAATTCAGTGGAATTTCAAAAAATCGTGACATCGAGCTGACAGTGGGAAGTGTGAAGTTGGTTACATAATGTTTGTGTTGTTATATAGCATAAAAACATTTTAAACGTCAAAAAAGAGATGGATAGCTTTCTAAGCCCATATAAAGCTATCTATCTCTTTTCTTCATACACAATAATGTGAAATTCTACGCCATCGATCTTAAGTTTGGCGTAGTATTCCAACTGTCGATTCGTTCATGAGAATTCAATTCTCAGAATGAATCGACATTATTAAGCCAAGATGCGTGTACGAAGGAACATTTTGTGGACTTTTTGCATACAAATAACACCAAATAGAGGCCTCGCAGCATATATGTTCCCCGTACATGGATTTACTCAGAATTCGGTGTAGAACATTTTATGTGAGTTTTGTGTGTGTGTGTGTGTGTGTGTGTGTGTGAGGGTGTGTGTGTGTGTGTGTGTCTGTGTGTGTGTCCGTCCCCCCTTATAACTTTTGATCCGCTCAATTTACAGAGCCCAAATTTTCAAAATATATAAACAGTTATAAGCCTTCAAAACCTTTATACTCAGAATTGTGAATTTTTTTTTCAGTCAGGGGTTATCAACTTTTGAAATTTTGGTATATTTTTCCATATATCTCAGAAACCATAAAAGATAGAACGCTGAATTGGTATTTATATAGAAAAACACAAAATCTCAAAATAATTTTTCAAAAATAATTCCAGGGTTTCTCAAACATTTTTATTAAGAAAAATATTTTTTTTATGATAAATTTATGAGTTTAACTGCCTATATTTCCAAATTTTTTAAAAATATCAAAAAAGCCGAAACACCCCAACTAGATAATTTAAATTTCTATAAAAAATATTAGCATGGTATTAGCACATCTAATTTTTTTTTAACAATTTTTATAAAAATTGAATTTAGTGAAGACATTGTTTCATACAATTTGTATGGCAGTCGTCTACACACAATATCTAAGAAGACTTAATTGTTTAATACTAATTTCCAAACATAAATACATACCATCAAGCTGTTTTCATATTCTGGGTAAGATCAAAGGACTGACCTCCATACTATCCTATCTTGAGATACATACCTAGGTACATGTGTTGTATAGAAAACCAAATATCTTAGAATATTAAATAATTTGTATTTTTGGGTTTATAGTTTGGTACTTATTCTTCAACTATACATACTATCGCTATCGACAGTTGGATCTCATGTGTTACATGCAACTAGTTAGTATTTAGTTAGGGATGTCTCTGCAACGCAATTATAACTTAAAAATACTAAATACTCCAGTGAGTTTAGGAGTTAGTATTTAAGTACCTAGGACTGTGCATTCGGGTCTTAGTCTTAAATCAGACATTGAAAATTTATTCCATCACAAATTGAGAAATCATATTGTTTTCCAAATTGAAACAGCTGTTTAGAATGAAAACTTATACCAAAGTCAGAGAGATAGGAACGTTTTCGAATAATTATTTTTTGATGACTGTTTTTTTTATATAAAAATGATTTTTTCATAAAAAGCTAAGTCTGGCATCTGGGAGTGGTTGCGTTTTCTATTGCGCATCCTCTCTATAGGTAAAAATTGCAGATTTTAAAATTCTTTCGACGTTTAATCCGTTCGTTTGTGAAATATGTCCTTACTATTCAAATTACACTAAAATCTGCAATTTTCACCAATAGAAAGGGGATGCGCACTGAAAAACGCAACCACTCCCTGGTGCCAGACTTACCTTCTTCATATTTATACTGAATAAAGAAGGAAAAATAGAAAAAGCAAAATAAAATAACTGTTTTTGACGTTGCTATCTCTTACGTCTATCAATTTACTTTATTATTAATTCTATCCTTTCAACATAACGTCGTGGAGTGGTACAATTTTCCGTATTCAAATGGTTTTTTTATTATTTTACAGAGATTTTTTCAACCTTAGACAAAGGAATCTTTTGTAATGAATTTGGTGATAAAACTGTTGGAAATTTATGATTAATTAATATTCAGTAGAACATGAATGGGTGAATTCAATGAGAGAATATATTATTTAATTAAAAAACTGTTTGACTTCATATAAGTACTCCATTGTTTTCATAACCTTATTTGATTTGTTCAATTATTTTCTCTAACCAACTTGTTTTATAGAATGCATGCGGTTAAATCCAAAATTTGCTAATCGAAAAAAACGCAAAAGAAAATCAGCTAGAATATTCTAGAAATATTAATATATAGATCAGAAACAAATCTAAAAAAATCAAATACGTAGGTATATTTATTTACTTTTTTCAAAAAAGTTACTAGGAAGTTGTAGGTTGGGTGCTTATTTAATAAATATTTGACATAATACCAATTCGTTGCCAGAGAAGCAATGCAAAAAAAATATAGTCCATATAACTGAAATATCATATTTTTTAAACTAATTTCCTTCATCCAATGTCCATAAAAGTCTATTTCATCTAGTACGTTATTGCGATTTATAATTACTTCATCGAAAACGTTTATAAAAGCTTACTCTTATACTCAACGAGTAAGGAATATATCCAATGTACTGTAGGCGGAGGAAAGTTTTCTTTGTGGAAGTAGGTACTGTCGACATGGTCTTAGTGTAAGCTTAATTTTCGCGTAAAAAAAAAGATTTTCCCTGAACGCATATTATTAAATTCTCGTCTGTTCGTGTAGGCCCAACATCTCGTCAATATAATGTAGACAAACGATTATCCCCAGAAGCCATTAAACTTCCTTCAATCCAGCTCTGCCGTCGTCTAATAGCGGGAAGAAAATACTCGAGACGGTATATTTTCGGAAGAGATTTATTTTCTCTGCCTCCACAACGACAACGGTGATGTTCTATGGAGAAGATCAGATGGAAGCAGGTGCGGGGGTTCTTTAAACTACAACGTCAGATCTATATGTAGGTACCTCATCTTTGAAGAATTACATCACTTTTTTTATTTTATATCTATGTTCGTGAACTTCATTTTTATATCTAACCTATAATTGAATAATAAATTATTTAAGTAAATAAAAATAATTATATCCTTGTCACCATCTTTCCTCTCCCTTCCGTTTTTTTATATTTTTTTGTTTTTTGTTTCAGTAAATATGTATATGTATGTTTTTTTCAGATAAATTGCTACGTGTCGTAAACACAATTTTTGTAGTTGGTCGAAAGATATTTCCATATCTTTCGGCAATAAGCCCATCATTGTGCATTTTTAATATAATGTGTACAAAATGTTTAAATAAACAAATAATCAATTATCGTTATACATCTGTCGGATAGTTCAAGAGAATTCATTTCTCTTAAAAAATCGACAGAATTAACGGTCCCGTGTGAGAGCATTGTATGGAGTAGTGGACTTTTTGCGTGGTTTTTCCAACTTTAAAGTCAAAAAATACCAAATCGGAAGCTTCTCGGCATATACGTATGTTATATACCTACTTCTTCTTCTTCTACAGTGTCAGCAACGCATTTAAATAATCTTCTGCTAGTGCCTAGCAACGTCAATATCACAATCATTGCCCACCATAAGATCGTGCATGGTGCAGTTGACTGGACTTGAGGGGCAGCTGCGCAGATGTGCGGTGGTCTGCTGCTCTCCACAGTCATTATGTCGTTGGTATTCCCTGTTGCAGGAAGCTCCATGTAGACAGGTTATCCAACGTTCTCCCAACGCCCGGATTAACTCAGAATTCGGAGTAGAACATTTTTAGTGTGTCTGTGTGTGTGTCCCCTATATCTCTTGCTTGATGCACAGAGCCCATAATTTCAAAAAATATAGAAAATTTTAGGCAAAAAACACCTTTTTTTTTACTTAGAATGTCAAATTTTTGTTTCAGCCAGCTAGAACCCTGAAAATTTGTACAAATATAATGTCTCAAACTAATTTTCTATGAAAAAGTTCTAGGTTTTCTTTCACACAAATTTCTGTACTTTACTGTCTATATCTCCAAAGAAATATTTTTTTTCTTTATGATATTTTTGCGTCGAAAAAAGTCGAAACACCCCAACTAGATAATTTTATTTTCTTTTAAAAAATACATGTATTATAGTATTTAATTTCAAACTTTTTTTAATATTTTTTGTAAAAATTGAATTTACATAGTGACGACCTTGTTTCATACAATTTATGATATGGCAGAATCCAAAATATCTTTGGGGATTCCAATATATACACACCAACAAGGCGATTTAATGATTCAAAATCAATCCATATTAACATAAGTTCTGTTTTGTTTTACACACCTTAATAAATAACAATGCTAAAAAAATATTGGTTATGTCTCAAAAACATTTTTAAAATACACGACGCATAAAATTGTCGATTTCGGTAAAATATATATATATATATATATATATATATATATATATATATATATATATATATATATATATATATATATATATATATATATATATATATATATATATATATATATATATATATATATATATATATATATATATATATATATATATATATATATATATATATATATATATATATATATATATATATATATATATATATATATATATATATATATATATATATATATATATATATATATATATATATATATATATATATATATATATATATATATATATATATATATATATATATATATATATATATATATATATATATATATATATATATATATATATATATATATATATATATATATATATATATATATATATATATATATATATATATATATATATATATATATATATATATATATATATATATATATATATATATATATATATATATATATATATATATATATATATATATATATATATATATATATATATATATATATATATATGAAGTATTAGGAGTTTGGAGTAGGTATTGATACTGCATCTCAGTAGAGATGAAAGGGAGGTAGGTATGGAAGGAGCTCCAAGACATTCCTACAGGGCTTACGACCTGTCATCGGCTGGTTTTAGTGATCACTTTACGTGCTAGCGTAACGTTCACCATTAAATGTCTTAGAGTGGAACTCCTTGAACGGGTTTGTAAATTTTGAATGTTGTATATATATTAAACTTGACAGAAACATTTCGCTTGAAAATAACGCTTCTATGTGGTTGCCATCTATTGAGGAATATTCAAACTAATATGTGTTATCATTTAGAGTAGAAACCTAGCGGACTGTCATTACCAGACTTCGTTCAGAAGCCTGGTTATTTGGACCACAGATGTCACTGTGGATCGAACAAATTCGACAAGTACGTTTTTATTGAAAAATCGTTAAGATGTATTATATCTTTTTCGATTTGTTCAATACAAGGTTTCACATATACCTAAGCGTGTGTTGAATGCAGAATACTTCTCCATCACATTAGTAACGGACATTATACGCTGTCATAGCGTTACTAGTCTGGACGTCTGGCTACCTTTGAAATGTGGTGCTAGAGGCGCATGGCTAGGATCCATGGGTCAGACCATATTCCAAACAAAGTGATACTGAGCAGGAATCCAAATGAATAGACCATAACATCAGGCATATGGGTCTGCTTGTTCCTATCGCCGAAGGAATGGCGGTGGACATAAACTGTAGTGGTCGCCAATATGGACCAAGTAATACATTATGTGCGCTGTAACAGCTACCAAGAGAAAAAGAGGCTAACGAACAACAAAGATATGCGAAGAAATGGAGTGCGTGGTGCAAACCAATCTTCGGATTATGAACATGTAGAAGATTGGTCTGTGATACAGAAAAAAATCTTCCTTAAGTGATGAAGTCCAATTGTCCATTCATCTCTTCAATGTGGTCTTCAAGGTGGACGATGGCCAAATGGGATCCCATTAGCCGCAGTGCATCCAAGTATGTCACTTACTCCATCTCCATCGAACGTAGATTTACTCTTTCGAAGAATTTCATCTATGTTACACATTTTTCGTATGTTACACATCTGCGGTACGGACGCGATATCGGGGGGTTTTTCCAGCGATAAATCTCAAGACCTTCATTTCTGATGTTCTTAGAAGCGAATATATTTTAGTTACATATACGCAAACAATGATTCGTTTTCCCTGTCGGGAATGAAATTTTTATGACAAATTTTAAACATCTAAATAGAGACGAAGTTGGAATATTTTGGGAGAACCATACATGTATGAGAACTGTTCCTTTCATTGTTTACAAACCAATTTCTCAATAGATGGCGTAACAATAAAATTCTTCGTCACTCCATAGATGGTGAAGTGAAAAAAAATGATAAATAACTTTCCAAAATTGAATTGATTGGGAACTCAATAAAAAGGCTTAATTGGTGAAAGTTGCATAAGCACATTAAATGATCACGTAAACCAGCCAATGACAGGTCGTAAGCTTTGTAGATGACTTGATTTCCCGGTTCTCCTATTTTATTTATTTATTTATTATATATACGCCCTTAATAGGGCATTTACAAAAAAAATACAGGATAAATAGAACAATGTAGGCATAACAAAACAACAATAAGTGTAAATACATCGATTATATAGGTACATAATATAAAAACGTAAGTAGTTAAAGGAAGAACAATATAAAACAACATAATACAACATAATAAAAGAAAATAGAGGTAAATGATAAAAAAAAACTAGACATAAAAGAAGAAAAAAAAATAAACAGTATTACATATTCAATTTAAACAACAAAAATAAACAAAGCAAAGTAATAATCAAAAATTATAATATGCGTTAAGCTTTTGAAACCATCTATAGTGTGTACATTAAATATATCAACAACACTATATTGGTTTCCAAGGCGGTGCAATATATTTATTGGTGAGTTAATAATAAAGTTATTTCGAAGATTCTCTATATGAAAAGGTGCATTTTGACGTGAAGCAAACCTTGTAGGTACTCTGAATTTTATCATTTCAACTAGGTCAGGGGTGTCCAATATACCGTTGATTATTTTAAATAAACAAATTAAATCACAAATCGTTCTTCTGTTTGATAGTTTCGATAAATTTAAAATACTCATTAGAAAATCATAATTTAATTTTTCTAAAGGAATGGATAATTTATAATTTACAAATCTTAAAAATTTATGTTGAACCCTTTCGACCCTCAATGAGTGCACATTATAAAACGGCGACCATATAGTTGAATTATATTCAAGATTACTACGAACAAGTGATGTATATAGGGTTTTAAATGTATTAATAGATCTAAAATTTTTGACTGTTCTCAAAATATATCCAAGGCATTTTAAAGCTTTATTAGTTGTTTCAGTTATGTGAGAAATAAATGTAAGCCTCTCATCAAACAATATACCAAGATCATTTATTGATGTTACTTTAGTTAAGTTATTGTTGTCCATTGTGTATTGAAAATTGATACTAGTTTTATTTCTACAGAATCTGATGAATTGACATTTAGTATGGTTTAGGTATAAAGAATTCGAAGTACACCACTCGAGTAAATGGTTAAGATTTAATTGTAACGCCATACAGTCGTTTAAGTTCTTTATCGTTTTGTAAATTTTCAAGTCATCTGCAAAAAGTAAGAACTGAGCATCATGGAATATATCAACAATATCATTAATAAATAAAAGAAATAAAACTGGACCCAAGTGAGAACCTTGTGGGACACCACTATTTGCAATGAATTGATTAGATATATTGGTATACAATTTGACAGAGAGTTTACGTGATAATAAGTAACTGGACAGCCACTTTAAAATACTCATTCCAATTCCAAACTAGTCAAGTTTTTTGAGTAATATGAGGTGTGAAACCCTGTCGAATGCTTTACTGAAGTCTGTGTAGATTGCATCAACTTGACATTTTGAATCTAAACTTTTTGATATATAGTTTTCATATATGAGTAAATTGGTCAAAGTAGATCTACCGTTGATAAATCCATGTTGGTATGGAGAAATAACCTTTTTTGCTTCAATCCTAAACTTAGAGAGAAAAACCGACTCGAATAGCTTAGGAATGGTTGATTGTATACAGATAGGTCTATAATTGGTTACATCGGTTCTCTCACCTTTTTTAAATATTGGCGTCAAATAGCTTTCTTTCCATACATCAGGAAAAACACCGGTTTGAAGTGACAAATTAAAAATTTTAGTTAAAGGCATAGTTACATTAGATATAAAGTTAACGAGGAAGATCGGAGGAACATTATCAGGACCAGCAGATTTTTTGCAGTCAAGGAGTTTAATTTTATTATACACATCTACTTCCTCCATAATACATTCATTAAAATTAATAAAGTTTTTAGGCTGAGTAGCAATGTACGATTGTGATGCATTTGAGTTATTATAGACTTCACTAAAGCACTCGGCAAACATGTTCACTATTGCTTGGGGGTTATCAGCTACTTTACCATTGTAATACGTCATAGAAGGAATACCAGACTCTCTGTTATTCAGAATATCCGAAAATCTATACACAGTTTCAGGCTTCAACATAGCTGTCCAACGTCATAATCGGTCGCATGCAAGTCTTATATTTTCTAACCTATTCCAACCTATTCCAACGTCATAATCGGTCGCATGCAAGTCTTATATATTCTAACCTAACTGTCAATGCGCAAAAGTTGGTTTTTCTTAACCAATCGAACAATTATCACTGATTAACAATGTATCACAAATATTTAGCAATTTTTTCTTTTATTAAATTTAATTATTTTTTATTTTATTTTATTTTACATTGCTTCTCGGGCAACTAACAGGTACTATGTCAACATTTAAATATTAATTTAACACGCACCCAATAACAAGTTGCCGCATTCTGGAGACTTACGATATTTATCGTCTCACAGATCCAGACTGAAAACACAATTAAATATTGTGTCGCCACCGGGAATCGAACCCGGGACCTTTGGCAGTCAGATATCTAACCAACTGTGCCATGAAGGCCGACTATTTATAATAATAATATTAATTATATTATTAATTGACTAATTATATTATTTATTTATTTAGCGTTACATGAAGAGCGGGGATGTTATTTCTTCTTCTTTTATACGACAAATAAAACATCTCATTTACGTAAATATTAACCATGTGCCTACTTAAAGCAAACACTTTAATGTAAACTTCTTTCAAAAATTCGCCCACAAGAAAGGTTTTTAACCTTTAAAAGGATAAAATAAAACATTCCTCCTTATTTTTTAAAGCTGTTTAGCATCTTATAACAACATAGCTTAGATAAATACTTGGGTATTTGAGTATTAATTCTTTCCGTAACCTTATATCCTCAAAGGAAATTTATTACATAACAATTATGCATTATTTAATCTTAACAAAGAACAATTCATAAAATATTTCATGTTTTAATCTCACATTCTTACGAGTATACCATATTACCACAACTATACAGCTCCTACGTTAATGTAAAGTATAAATATTGTAATTCCTAGTAATCGTACAATGAGACAAATTTTGAAAATGTATCTCTTCATAGAAATTACTACGTAACATTTACCCTTTTTTGTGAAATGAAAAAATGTGATGTTCGGGTCGCTCTGCCTCAAAGGACATGACGTACTGGTATCTTCTTTTTTTTCTTCTTCAGCCTGTTTTATCCATTCTTGGAAATAGGCCTCCCCCTTGATCCTCCACGACTCCCTGTCTTGGGCACACTGCATCCATCTGCCTCCGGAACATTTCTTGATGTCATCAGACCAACTTGCCGTGAATCCTGGCATCTGGAAATATGCCCAGTCCTTTCCGCTTCATCGGCTACTTTGGTTCTTTGTCTTATCATGACATTCTGAATTCTGTCCCTTATTGAAATACCCAGCAACTTTCTCTCCATAGCTCTCTGTGTCACTAACAGCTTGTGCATTATTCGTTTTGTTAGGACCGATGTTTCCATTCCATAAGTAAGCACTGGGAAAATACATGCATTGAAAAGCTTTTTTTTCAAATAATGGGAGTATTTACGGAATTTCAGAATGTATTATCATACTGGTATGTAATACGCAAATCCTTCGCAAATTTGTTTGACTTCTCATGATTCCCATCATTAAACCTCTTGTCTTGAAGCAAAGACTCACAAAAGAATTGAGAAACAGCTAGACCTCAGTTTCTACAGAGTGACTTTCTTCAAAAACGGATCTTCCACAAAAAAGAATCTTCATACAATATAACGTCTAATTTATTTTTTTAGTACAAGCTGTTAAAGCGTACGTGTTGCCTCTACTGTTGAATGAAAGGTTGGACTCTCGAAATCTCAACTATAAATAAATTTGCAGTATTCGAGATGAGGCTATACCGAAATGAAAGAAAGGTTAGATATGATAAAGAGAGAGAGTTGTTGACCACTGTCAAGAGACGCAAAATCTCATACTTGCCACATACCGTGGGGAAAAATATGCCCGTCTACAACTTTAGTTGAGGGAAAAATTGAGAGAAGACGGAGTATGGGGCCTAAAAGAATATCGTAGTGTAAAATAAAAATCTCAGGCAGAGATTCGGCATTCCGGATGCGGCGTCACTAAGTAGGTTAACTCAAGATCGTGATGAGTTTAGTTTGATGCTCACCACTAAAGCGGCACACGAAGAAGAATTATTTTAGCTAGGTAGTTGCTCACGCCTGGCGATTGTTTTCCGCGTCATGTATGCTAGTAGTTTAACGATAAATACTTCATGAAAGTAGCTGCAATAAAACCATCGTGGTTTATTTGTAAGGAACGGTAAACCATACGACCTCGTACTGCTGGCCACGGGTATTATGGATGGTATCCAATATATCGCCATATTATGAAAAACGGCGACCCCCGGACACTTTAGCAAATCCGTCGATTTATTCTCACACACCAAACAAAGAATATTGTGAAATATTTCTTTACATTTGTATTGGTGGATTTAGGGTGAAACGTGAATTTTAAAAGAAGTTTTATAAGTTTCGCGCGCCAAGGTTTGTGTTTAACAATGTTCACTCGATTTATTGTTTCTCCGTGTTCTCTTTCCTTGTAAATAATACATTTTCACCATAACATTGAGATGGTCACGTACTTTCAAGTCCGTAATTTATTATCTATCTTTATTTACCTCTCCAATGCACTTCATGGCATTTATGATCCTGCAATAATACCAACAGTAAAAATCCGTCTGACTATCGAATTCCAATACTCATAAGGTTCTCTCACAATTGTTGTTAAAAATCTAAATTGGGAGTCCAAGGGCATATGTATAGATGGCAGATATCTAAGCCACTTGCGGTTCGCTGATGACATAGTCATTATAAGTAACGACCCTAAAGAACTAACTGAAATGCTAAATGAAATAAATGAGGAATCCAAAGCTGTTGGACTGAACATGAACATGCCAAAAACAAAGGTGATGGGCACAGCAGGATCTCAGATCACGGTGGATGGGACATCAACCTGAAACGGAAGGTATATGAGACCTGTGTTCTCCCAGTAGCTACTTGTTGCTTGGAGACTATGACAATGATTCAGAAAAGTGCTGAAAAACTAAGAGTCACCCAAAGAGCCATGTTAGGATTAAGTCTGAGAGACAGGGCACGAAACAACACCATCAGGGAAAGAACAAAATTGGTTGATGTCGTCCACCGCATTCTTACCCTGAAGTGGAGATGGGCGGGCCACGTGGCTAGATACCCCGAAGACCGATAGCCAAGGAAAGTGTAGGCTTGGAGACCGAGAACGACAGTCAGAGGTGTTGGAAGACCGCCAATGAGATGGAGAGATGACATCAGCCGTCATGCTGATGCAAATTGGTTGCTCAGAGCACAGGATAGAGTGGCGTGGAAGGAGATGGAGGAGGCCATCGTCCAGGAGTGGACGGAATTGGGCTGAGAAGAAGAAGAAGAAAAACACTTTATATGTCTTGCCAATATTGTGTCAATGTACCAGATATTGGGAATAAATTTGGGAATCGAGCAATAGAAAATACAAATTAATTAGAGATTATATTTTATTTTATTTATTCACTAGCTTTTATGTCCCGCCGTTGGCCAAGAATGTAAATTAGTGAAGGAATAAGCAATCGTTTATATAATATTGTCACAAAAAATATTTGCTAATTCGTAGTATGAAAAGTAGTTTGAAATTTAATTGAGTTTAAGCGATGTAAAATGTTCAAGTGATGGTCACAACCCATTTGTTTTTATATATAAGTACATAGGTACATACAATTTCTGCACGCATGGACTATGGTAAATGGTTTTAAATATGACTGATTATAAAGAGACAACGTTGTAAAGAGTTTGGATTTGGCCACAACCCCTATTTTTATATATTGTCATCGAACGCAAATGTGTTTTAAATATTTAGTAATTTTGGATGATGGGAAATGGCTTAAAAATTAAATAAACAAAGGTACTGAAAAGATTCTAGTGTTGGTCACATCCCATTCGTTTTTATATTTTTCGTCAAGTGTGCATACCTATAGATTATTATATTTTTGCACAATAAAACTGATCTACATTACAGAAGAAGACTTAAATAGTTTTTAATTTGAATATAAACGTTGTGAAGAGTCCAGTAATGGCCACAACCCCGATTTTTTATTATATTGTCATCAAAATCAAATATGTAGTTATAGAAAATTAAGCAATATATGATGATATAATAAATGGTGTAAATTTAGATTGAAAAAAAGTATTGAGAAGATTCTAGTGATGGTCACATCCCATTCGTTTTATGTATTTTCGTCAAGTGTGCATGTTGTTTATAATATTTCTATACAATAGACTATAAGACTTAAAACTAACCCAAAAGACTAAATGAAAAAAAAGAATAGGTATAAAACTATAACAAATAGTTTGTAATAAAAACTGACCCAATGGTCTACATAAAAGATGCAATAGAAGAATTACACAAAAGTAAATGTATTATATAAAAAACTGACCAAATGGTCTTCATAAAAGAAGAAGAAGATGAATTGAAATATAGGAAATATTTTATATAAAATTCACCCAACGTCTACATTAAATAAGAAAACGAAGAATTAGACTAAAGGAAATAGTTTGTATAAAAACTAACCAAAAGATCTACAAAAAATAAGAAAAAGAAAAATTAGACTATAGAAAGTAGTTAATATAAAAACTGACCCAAAGGTCTACATATTAGAAGAATAATTATACGTCAGGAAATAGATTGTATAAAAACTAACGCAAAGGTCAACATAAAAGAAGACGAAGAAGAATTAGACTAAAGGAAAAGTTTGCATGAAAACTCTCCCTTGGTCTACATAAAAGAGGAAAAATTAGACTATAGGAAGTTAGTTTATACAAAATTCAACAAAGGTCTACACAAAATTAGAAAAAGAAGAAATACGTTAAAAGAAATGGTATCAAAACTGGCCCAGAGGTCTACATAAAATAAGAAGAAAAAGAATTAGATAATAGGAATAAGTTTGTATAAAATCTCACCCAAAGGGCTACATAAAAGAAGAGGAAGAAGATGAATTAGACTATAGGAAATAGTTTGTATAAAAACTCACCTAAGGTCTACATAAATTAAGAAAAAGAAAAATTAGACTATAGGAAATAGTTTATTTATGAACTTTCCCAAATGACTTCACAAAAGAAGAGGAAGAAGAATTAAACTCCAAGAAATAGTTTGTATAAAAAATCACCCAAAGGTCTACTTAAATAAAAGAAGAATTTCACTATAGGAAATAGTTTGTAGATTGAATGACATGTGTATTGTAGTTAACCTAAGATAGTTTAATAATTTTCCTATACGAAATTAGTACCTATATTGTTGGTTTTTAAGTAGTATTAGGTATGTAGGTACCTACCTACAATGATGTTCTAAATTAATTCGAATTCGATTTATAACAAATTTTATTTGAATATATAAATGTGTCCGTTACCATAGTAACCATAGAACATGTAAAAAATATCAAATGGTTTGTAGACATTTTTTGAATAATATGTAGGTACCTACATTGGTTTGTTCGATGCCATAAAAATGAAAATTGTCCGAAATATCAAATATTATATACAAATTATGCAATTTTATTATGCCTATATCTTTACTAATAATTAACAGACTTTTACAATATACATCTTAAAACTTGCTGTAATGTCTTGTGTTTCATTTTATTATTTCATAATTATATTTATTTCAAAGGTTTATTATTTTCAAGAACATATTCATTCGGTAGGAAAATGAAATATTGTATGAAAAGATATTAAAATGGCGGCATTTATTTACAAAACGCTTACTTTAAAAATAAGTTAAACATTATAATTATACAAAATATTCACCATGTTTTTCACTTAAACGCTAAGTTATACTTGAAAGTAAATTTTTTTCGTGTAAATACGTACTTCTAACTTTTAAACTAACAGATATTTGCGTGCAAAATGTACACTTTTTTGACAGATACGACATGGAAAATTTTGTATGAAAAAAATAATTATTGAAATATTTTTAAAATTCAGCATTTTTATCGCATTATTTTTAGCGTGACACTGCATCAGGTATACTGGTACACGTTCGCACATAAATTAGATTTTTAGATGCTCTTGGTTTTTCAGAAGGCGTGAGACAAACACACACACACACACACACATACACACACACACATACACTAACATTTTGATTGCTTTATTACTTTAGATTAAGGAATACAAGCAGTTACAGAATAGGGATATGTGTATAACTAATAGCAACATATAAGTCATCGTTTATCTGCAACCTTACAGTATTCACAAAGTATACAAGTGAAGTATACAAGTGAAAAGTAATACAATAAAATTAAAAGACCATAAAAGATAAAACAAATAATAAAAAATAACATTAATGAAATGTAATATATTATAAATTAATTGCATAAAAAATAAAGGGGAAAAATCGCGTCGATAATACAAGTATTTTTTTATAACAAGACAAGTATTTTTTTTTATATTTGTAATAATATATAATCTACGTAGTTTATTTTGTCTCTTCGTAATACAATGATAAAGAAAGCAGAGATACGTAATTCTTCGAAATAGGTCGAATGCTTGATTTTGGAAAACGTTCATATGACATGGTATTTTAACATGTCCTCAAAACGAGGTTATAATAGATATAATTTATATTCAAACGTCCCCTTAATTGATAAAATGCTGTCAAAGTTGTAAATAAGTAAGTCTGTTCCGACGTCTCACAATTTCTTCGGTTATTAACTCGCCAATAACAAAGGGTGAATTTAAGTATTTAATTGTGTATTATATTTGATAGTAAAATTGTAGGCATTTCAATATTTAAATAATGGATGATTATTAACTTGTGTACAGAAAAAAAAAAACAAAAAACATTAAATAGTCAAATTACATAAATACATACTTATGCCACAGTGTGAGGTAACCAGCGATAGGAATGCGGGTGTACATTACCTTATACCTAAAAGAAAACACGACACATGCATGTATGCCCACACACCAGTATCGTCAACCTAAAAATACATCATTCAGAATGGGTGGTGAACCTCATTGCTGAATTTTTGAAATGTTATTTTGACTGGTGTATTATCGATTACATGACTCTTACAGAAAACCCAAAAGGATGATAATATAAAAGAGTGGAAGGACTGTTCTGATTCGGTACCCGAAAGCCTAAAACCTTTTTGTTGAATAAAACTAACACGAGAAAATTGAAAATTTCTCGCTGCGTGTCAGTTTGTTTCTCGTTTATTTAATAAAAAAATCACATAAAAATTTAAAACTTCTCGTTCAAACAGAATGACTAAGATGATATATGTACGTAAATTTTGCTCCGAGTGTTAAATACTTTAGAGCGGGTTTTGCGTTTTCTTATCGCAGTGTAGAGATAGATGTAGCTAAGGCAGTAAGTCTAACCACATCATTATGACATGTTCACAGTTACCACATCTCTCTAAATAGAATCTTAGTCTGAGACTAAATAGAACATAAACAACTCACACTGACTTCACCAGTCATTTAAGTTACATTCACCATTAAGCATACATTCGTTAACATAATACCTACTGTGTGATGTGTTAATGAGACTAGGAACAATACTTACCAGCAAAATACGGTAACTGAACAATTCTTACAAGCAAAGTACATACATACGTACACATATACCATCTAGTCATAATCCCACAATGTAGGGTTACCAACGAAAGATGAACGGGTGTGAATTATCTTGTGAAAAGGAAACACAGCACATGCGTGTATCCTCATTGAGTATGGTTGATAAACCTCATTGCCGAAGATATGGGCAGCTGGAGTGTCCTTGCAGGACAAAATAATAATAATGAACACTTCCTTGCACCCTGCGCAAGTGGCGAGTTTATTGCCGCATGGCAATTTCTTCCAACTAACCTGTGTTTCCAGTCCAGAAAAGCAATATTTTGCATGGGAAATGAATTTAAATAAATTTCTCCTCTGCTGGGAATCGAACCCAGGACGCCCGCACAGAAACCGAACGGCTTACCAACAGTGCCACGGCGGTTGGCTGGTCGGTCGATCAAAATAAAAAGTTCTCGCATTCGTGAAAACCTGGGCGTTACTGATATACCTACATAGTAAGATAGAGGAATGGCAGTTGAGATGGTACGGGCACGTTGAACGCAGACCCCCAGATCACATGGTAAATCTAGCAATCTTCCTCGAATTATGTCCAGAAGGAGACCAAACAATTCCTGGATCGTGGAAAGACGAAATCAATTACAGAGACGTGGCCTATGTGACATAATACAGAACAGAATGACCTTTAATTGGAGGACGAGGAGAGCTGATCCCAACAATCGACGCAGACAAAGATTTGGGATAAAGCAAGAGAGAAGAAGTAGAACTGAATGTGATGTTATTTTGGCTAGTATATTTTTGATTACAGGACAGCCGAAAACAATAATTATAGAAAAGAGTGAAAGCACTTTTTTCAACCGGAACCCAAGAACGCGAAGTAAAGAAACTTTAAGTATTTTTTTATAAATACACAGTCAAAAGCTTTAATGCCATGTGGTTTGATGTCCATAATAATTTATCATTCGTGGTTATACAACCACCATTGACAATATTTCTTCTCTCCTTCTTCTTCTTCCTTTTCATAGATCCGAAGATCTGTTTGTACCACTATTCTGTCTCCTGCGATGTGGACTGCCAACTGTCTCGCCATCTCTTTGGAGGTCTTCCTGGTGGTTTTCTTCCAGCTGGGTTCTCCTGGAGAGCGATACGTGGGAGTCTATTTTCAGCCATTCTGTTTACATGTGAGCTCCAATATCGCCTCCGCTGTCTTCCCCATCTGACGATGTCCTCCGTACTACACATTTTTCTTATTTCGGTATTTCGAATTCGGTCTCTTAGAGTGTTTCCGGTTATACATCGCAATGTCCTCATCTCTGATGTTCTCAGAAGAGATTTTGTTCTCGTTGTGTCTGCTCTGGTCTCTACTCCGTAGGTGGCAATGGGTCTTACACATGTTTTATATATTCGGACTTTGCTTTCGATATTCATGTGTTTATTCCTCCATATACTTTCCATTAGACATCCTGATATTGCAGCTGCTTTATTTACTTGTCTTAATGTTTCGTACAATATTTAATTTAAATAAATGAAGTAGTGTAATAATTATTACCACATAATATAAGGTATTTATATCATTCTGAGTTTAACGAATGGGGAAGTTCTCCAAAGAATCGAAGCAGGAAGGCACCTGCTCAGGACATTGTCCGAAAGGCGTGCAAGATGGATCGGCCATGTGATACGACAAGAGGGCCTCTTACACGTCATAATGGTGGGTATGACCGAGGGGACAAGCTCATACGGACGCCCATGCCTAGAGTATATGGAGGACCTGCTGTCAGATGCGCGCTGTTCATCATATGTTAATTTCAAAAAAGCCGCACAAAACAGGGAATAATGGAAGAATAGAATTGAAGAAATTTCTGCAAATCAATCCCAGGATTGAAAGCAGAGAAGAAGAGTTTAACAATGCGATAAATTAAAATGACCTGTGGTTTCTTTACAATGTTTTAGATGACAATATACATTTTTTTATAATTCTAAGATACCTGTCATTTTTTACTTTTTTTGCTTTTCTTCTATTATCTTTGTTGTATATTTTTTATTTTTATCGTGTCATAAACTTATTGCCAAAGTACACAGTGTATTGTTTCTAAAATCAACTCTGGTTGGTTGGAATAAAATTGCCATTTGGCAATGTACCCGCTAGAGTTCAAACTATGTGTGTAAGAAGAAATAAAGAAATAAATAAATATTATTTTATAATACCCATCTATCGATAGAGCAAGATAGAGCAAGATAGAGCTTTTTAATCAAAAGTACCACAGACAAATACCACTTTAAACTCTGCTATGAAAAGACCCATTTCCACGACAATATTAAATATGGATCTACTATTTCTTGTTCTCGTGGGATTAACTCAAAAAACCGAGCGTTGTATATAAATATTTTAGTCTTGCATACATTTATCGGCGTTCAGTTCGCTCTTCAAACTCCATTAAGAAGACGATTTGATGATGTTATACCAAGAGCCAGCAACATCCAAATGAAAGCTGATTTTTTCTGTAAAAGGACACCACATCAAGTAACAACTTTTGGATTATATGAGCCTTGAGTGATAGTGGATTTCGGAGATAATAGCCTTTAAAGTGTTGAATAATGCTTTTTTCACACGTCAATTATAGTATGAAGCGTTATTGATTTTTTTATGTTTACTACCGAGGACTATAAAAATCACGCCACTGCATCCGTAGTGAATTTAAAAAAAATCACGCTTTTTATTATAATGCTTCATATATAACTGACATCATCAACTATAAATAATTTTCAACACTTTGAAGGCTGTTATCTCCGAAAGCCACCACTACTCAGGGTTAATTTTATCCAAGCATTGTTACAGAAAAAAATATCACCCATTTTACTATGACTTACAAATATAAATTTTATACGGGCCACTTGTAAGTCGCGGGCTCTTACACTATGTGTATAATAAATAATTTATAGTTTATTTAAAGTCAGATATTCGAATCTAATAGATAGAGTTGAACCAACATTTCTTTTCTTAAAAAGGCAATGTATGATTGTTTGTTCTTTAAAAATCACCATATCTTTCAAAATATTTTTTTTTTGTAAACGTTTTGACTGCTATATGGAATATATTTGAAGAAGTATTGGATAGCTCTTTCAAGAGAACGTATTATAAAGCTAAATGTAGTGACTGATATTATATTACTAGTTGCATGTAACACATGAGATCCAACTGTCGATAGCGATAGTATGTATAGTTGAAGAATATGTACCAAACTATAAACCCATAAATACAAATTATTGAATATTTTCAGATATTTTGTTTTCTATACAACATATATTATGTAGGTATGTATGTCAAGATAGGATAGTATGGAGGAAGTTCCTTTTTTCCTACCCAGAATATGAAAATAGCATGATGGTATGTATGTTTGGAGATGAAGTATCAAACTATTAAGTCTTCTTACATATTGTGTATAGGCGACTGCCATACAAAATGTATGAAGCGATGTCGTCACTAAATTCAATTTTTAAAAAAATTGTTAAAAAAAATTGAGATCTTCTGCTACAATGTTAATATTTTTTATAGAAAATTAAATTATCTAGTTGGGGTGTTTCGGCTTTTTTCGATAATTGTAAAAGTTTTGGAAATATAGGCAGTTAAACTCATAAATTTATCATAAAAAAAA
The DNA here is from genome assembly GCA_963576475.1 of Molanna angustata. Classification (NCBI taxonomy): domain Eukaryota; kingdom Metazoa; phylum Arthropoda; class Insecta; order Trichoptera; family Molannidae; genus Molanna; species Molanna angustata. The sequence goes on along the minus strand of OY754976.1, from coordinate 22,948,522 downwards.
TATTTTTCTTAATAAAAAATGTTTGAGAAATCCTGGAATTTTTTTGAAAAAATTGATTTGAGATTTTTTATTTTTCTATGTTTGTACCAATTTTCAGCGTTCTAGCTTTTATGATTTCTGAGATATATGGAAAAATAAAATAAAAATTCAAAAGTTGATAACCCCTGACTGAAACAAAAATTCTAAATTCTGAGTATAAAAGTTTTGTAGGCCTATAACTGTTTATATATTCTGAAATTTTGGGCTCTGTAAATTGAGCGGATCAAAAGTTATAAGGGGGGGGGGGACACACACACAGACACACACACAGACACACACACACACACAGACACACACACAGACACACACACACACAGACACACTAAATGTTCTACTCCGAATTCTGAGTAAATCCGTGTATGGAACATATATGCTGCGAAGCCTCTAAGTTGGTGTTTTTTGACTTCAAAGTTGGAAAAGCCGTGAAAAAAGTAGACCTCTCCATACAATTCTCGCGTATTCTGGCTTGATACATTGTCGATATGTTAAGAGAACAAAGTTCTCCTGAACAAATCGACAGTTGGAAAACCTCCTAATGCACATTGATTTTATGCACTTTTTAAGCATATTAAAGATTTATTTCTCTACGACACGTAGTTATGGAGTAATTTTAAAAAAATGCTGTAAAAAAGGATATTTTTAATATTTTTTTTAGGTGAATCTAGGCTGAATTTTAAAATTTTGTGAAGAGCATTCACTAGAGAAATGTTGAAAACACTTATGTTTTTTTTTTCTAGAGACACACTACCTTCTATTCAGTAACTATTGTAACTAAAATAGGACCGTTCTATAATTTTAGATTTTAGATTTACGGTCTTATTTCAGCGTTATAAAATATCAACTTGGAATAAATGGAATAGGTACGTACCTATTTTGACCGGAACGTTCTTAAAAAGTTACTGAATCAAACGTTTTATGAATAATTATGAAAATCATGATATTGTCATAATAATCATAATTATGAAAATTTAATTTAACCTATAATTTAGAAAATTATGAAAAATTAATTTAATCTACAATTTAGGAACGTTCCTATTTTAGTTACAATAGTTACTGAATAGGGGGTACTGTTTAACATATTTGAGGAATTAGATTTGAACTTAGAGTATTTAGGTTTATATGCCCCCTTAAATTAAATACTATTTATATGTACATATATTAAATTCTACCTACCAAAATCATTTAATTATTTTCAACATACATTTTTAAAATTATTTAGACATCTTTGTAAGTGGCTTTTTTAGTAATGTGTGAATTTGTTGTTGAGATGAAATAAAATTTAAAAAAAAATCTTTTAGACCTTTATAACACCGAGACATCTCAACGAAAACGTTCGGTCGTAATAAATCGAATCTGTGGAGAAATATATATTTTTTTTATTTTATTTCATAATTTTAAAATGGATATTCACTCTTTTGACACAATAATTATTGTTGGACATGGACAAATCCGTCTATTTGCTACGCCATCAACACAGAAGTTGTTCATAAATTATTGCCTACAACTGAGAAGAGACGGATGACAAATTTGAAATTTACCTATGCTCAACTAGACTTGTTAAATATGACCAAATGACTGTTCACACTTTATCCCATTATCTGATAATGTCTCTGTCGTAATTACTTTGCATTAAACAAATTAAAATGTTCACAGAATCGAGTTCAGCAATACGGTTGACGTTATAAGATAAAAATATAATATTATTCCACTGTGTGAATTCATTTTTACTCCGTTGTTCTACGAATGAAAATTCAGTTCTGCGGTAGATAGCAGTTATTATATTTCCACGAGAACACCTTTTAGTTCTAGCGAAAAATTCTGATACCCATGCACTTTTCCAATTAGATCATAAAGAAATATAACGTCTCAAACAATCTTGTCTCACTATTAATTCTAAAATTCATATCTATACCGTAACAGTATAAAGTATTTTTTTCTATAAAAATAAATTTTGAAAATAATTGATTTGAGCAAAGTGACAATTCTGAAAAGGTTAATATTTTTTCGATACAAAAATAAGTAAAACAATTTGTTTTTGATTGCTGTAAGCTATAATTCAGAGTAGAATTGGAGATAATTTTTACCTGAATAAAACTATTATTTGTTTTCATATTCCTAGTATTTGCCATGTTTGTTTTTTATGTTTTTTATTTTTTATTTTATTTGTTTTCGGGAAATTTTACAGTGTAATAACATTTATTGGCCACAACTCACACGTTTTATAGATGCTCCAGTGTGTACTTTAAGTGCAGTGTCTGCAAGGTTTTAGAGTTCTCAGGACTCTTTTAATGTTCTTTCAGAGTTTTGCAAGAGGCCGTTTTTAGTCCCCATAAACAGAACGAGTGGTGGTGGGGAAGAACAGATGCTCTTGAAGGCGTGACAAAAATAAATAAACAATATATGCAAGGGATTGTTTTTTTTTCAATTTTGTGTATTTGAAATGTGTAGTTATCATTTTATTTATTTAAAAATACCACATTATATTAAGACACTGATGTTTTTTTACGAATCCCAATTGAAATCACAGCGAAAAAACCAGAGAACCCTACCAAGAAACAAACATGGGATATTTGAATAAGGAGTCAGATGTATAACTGATCTGCAATGACAGACATAATGTATTTATTATTAACTCTTTGACAATAAATAACATTCAAAAATGAGTGAATGTTTTTATTTTAAGAGATTTCATTCAGTCTGAACACGTAACAAATATTCTTCTTTATTCCATAGTTTATACACTAGAATCTTTACTTTTTCTTGCCTTCAATCGTATAACATTCTTACTTACAGATAAAGCTCCAGTATGCATTGGGACACGTCCAAAAACCAAAATATGCTGTACTCTAAATTTTATTCATAGAATGTGCATCATATGAAAATGGTAAATTCGAATATATATTTGATTTATACAAGAGTTCGTGACTTGGTTGGAGAAAATAAATTTTTGTATAAATCAAACTTATTTAGGTATTTTTTTTAACTTTTCTGTGGACAATTCTTGGTAGAACTCCATTTCAAATAATAAATAAATTTGGTATGGTAAAATAAAACCAAAGTTTTCAGTTCTACTAATTTAATAACACTGACTAGTTTCGGTCATCCAGTGACCATTTTCAAAGTGTGTCCACTTTGTGTGACACACTTTGTGACACACTTTGAAAATGGTCACTGGATGACCGAAACTAGTCAGTGTCATTAAATTAGTAGAACTGAAAACTTTGGTTTTATTTTACCATTCCAAATTTATTTATTACTAGTGAACACCCGGCAAACTTCGTATTGCCTGTATAATTAAAAATTGTCCTCCATAACCACCCGTCGCTTCAGACTCTTCAATACCTCCCATCCCTTCAGTACTTCCCGTCCCTTCAGTACCTTCCGTCCCTTCAGTGCCTCCCGTCCCTTCAGTACCTCCCTCAGTTACTCCCGTCTCTTCAGTTACTCCCGTCCCTTCAGTTACTCCCGTCCCTTCAGTTACTCCCGTCCCTTCAGTTACTCCCGTCCCTTCAGTTACTCCCGTCGCTTCAGTTACTCCCGTCCCTTCAGTTACTCCCGTCCCTTCAGTTACTCCCGTCCCTTCAGTTACTCCCGTCCCTTCAGTTACTCCCGTCCCTTCATTTACTCCCGTCCCTTCAGTTACTCCCGTCCCTTCAGTTACTCCCGTCCCTTCAGTTACTCCCGTCCCTTCAGTTACTCCCGTCCCTTCAGTTACTCCCGTCCCTTCAGTTACTCCCGTCCCTTCAGTTACTCCCGTCCCTTCAGTTACTCCCGTCCCTTCAGTTACTCCCGTCCCTTCAGTTACTCCCGTCCCTTCAGTTACTCCCGTCCCTTCAGTTACTCCCGTCCCTTCAGTTACTCCCGTCCCTTCAGTTACTCCCGTCCCTTCAGTTACTCCCGTCCCTTCAGTTACTCCCGTCCCTTCAGTTACTCCCGTCCCTTCAGTTACTCCCGTCCCTTCAGTTACTCCCGTCCCTTCAGTTACTCCCGTCCCTTCAGTTACTCCCGTCCCTTCAGTTACTCCCGTCCCTTCAGTTACTCCCGTCCCTTCAGTTACTCCCGTCCCTTCAGTTACTCCCGTCCCTTCAGTTACTCCCGTCCCTTCAGTTACTCCCGTCCCTTCAGTTACTCCCGTCCCTTCAGTTACTCCCGTCCCTTCAGTTACTCCCGTCCCTTCAGTTACTCCCGTCCCTTCAGTTACTCCCGTCCCTTCAGTTACTCCCGTCCCCTCAGTTACTCCCGTCCCTTCAGTTACTCCCGTCCCTTCAGTTACTCCCGTCCCTTCATTACCTCCCGTCCCTTCAGTAGGTCCCGGTCATACGCTCGACAATTCATCAAAGTTTCATTGAAATTGATTGAACGGTTCCAAGGATAGTCCACCTTCATCGGTAAAATGACCTGATACCCGATGAAGAAGAAGAAGAATTTTTTTTTAATCCAGAAACTATCCCGGTCATACGCTCGACAATTCACCAAAGTTTCATTGCAATCGGATGAACGGTTCTCAGGTTAGTCCACCTTCATATGTAAAATGACCTGATACCCGATGAAGAAGAAGAAGAAGAAAATATTTTAAATTCAGAAATCATCCCGGGCATACGATCGACAATTCACCAAAGTTTCATTGCAATCGGATGAACGGTTCTCAGGTTAGTCCACCTTCATATGTAAAATGACCTGATACCCGATGAAGAAGAAGAAGAAGAAAATTTTTTAAATTCAGAAATCATCCCGGGCATACGATCGACAATTCACCAAAGTTTAATTGCAATCGGATGAACGGTTCCCAGGATAGTCCACCTTCATAGGTAAAATGACCTAAAACTCGATGAAGAAGAAGAAGAAGTTAAAATTTTTTGATCCAGAAACCATCCCGGGCATACTCTCGACAACTCACCAAAGTTTCATCGCAATCGGATGAACGGTTTAGGAGCGCATTCAACACATACATGATACATACATAGATACAAACATTCAAATTTATAATATAGATTATTTAGGTATTAATGTCAAAGAACTTTTATCAGATAAAATACTAAGAAACTATTATTACTCTCCACACTATAGAATAGGGGAGAGTCATGATTTCGCAAAATTTAAGCGTATTTTTTTTACATCAATTTCTCAATGGGTATCATGTAGAGAATGCACACTATGAGTTTCGTCGTGATGTGTTTGTGTGTATGGCGTATACGCTGTACGCCGTACGCCGTACGCCGTAGCATTTATCTTTTTTGTGTCCTCTCTACAGCCCAAACTATAAGTCTGATCGACTTCATATTAACATCATATGTGTAAAGTGCAAAGACCTAGAGCTGATTAGTTTTCCATAGACAACTTTTGATTTCTTCTCTATGAATTCATCATTTACGTTGTTTTTTTTTTGTGTCCTCTCTGCAGCCCAAACTATAAGTCCGATTGACTTCATATTGATATCACATGTGTTAAGTCCATAAACTTAGAGCTGATTAGTTTTCCATAGACAACGGTTCATTTTTTCCCAATGTTTCTTTATGATTTCATCTATTAAAACTGAAAAAATGCTCTCACGACCTGGAAATTAGAGATATTTTAATTTGGTTTCAACTATTTATACAACACCAAGAATCTTCATAAAATTGTATTCAAAGTTGGTCAATGTTAAAAGAAAAATATTCAACGGTTTCAAAAATTATATTTTATTTAATGGATATTTGTATGAAACTTATATGTAACAAGAGAATTTTTTTATATTTGGCAATGTTCAGTTCATTGATTTCATATTGATATAAGAATATTAATAGCTTGAACTTAGAACTGATTAGCTTTTCATAGATATCATAAAATTTCTTCATATGATATCACGTGTCAACATTGTCAAAATGCTCTAACGCTCTTAGAAACAAAATTTATCTGCTTTTTTTAAAAAATTTCATACAACATAAGCAGTCTTCACTATACTGCATTAATAGTTTGTCTATCTTAACATAAAAATATACTATCGGAAGAAAATTTATATTCCTGATAGTAACATTTAGTATGAATAAAAATGTAATTAGATAAATTTCTATGTATGGAAACGTTCAGTAATTTGATTTCATGTTATAATGTAAAGAGCTTGAACATAGAACTGATTAGCTTTCCATAAATAACAAAAAAAATCTTCATATGATATCACCTGTCAAAATTTGGAAAATACTCTCGCGTTCTTTAGAACAAAATTTATCTGCTTTTTTTAAAATATTTCATACAACATAAGCATTCTTCCCTATACTGCATTAATAGTTTGTTTATCTTAACATAAAAATATACTATCGGAAGAAAATTTATATTCCTGATAGAAACATTTAGTATGAATAAAAATGTAATTAGATAAATTTCTATGTATGGAAAAGTTCAGTAATTTGATTTCATGTTATAATGTAAAGAGCTTGAACATAGAACTGATTAGCTTTCCATAAATAACAAAAAAAATCTTCATATGATATCACCTGTCAAAATTTGGAAAATGCTCTCGCGTTCTTTAGAACAAAATTTATCTGCTTTTTTAAAAATATTTCATACAACATAAGCATTCTTCCCTATACTGCATTAATAGTTTGTCTATCTTAACATAAAAATATACTATCGGAAGAAAATTTATATTCCTGATAGTAACATTTAGTATGAATAAAAATGTAATTAGATAAATTTCTATGTATGGAAACGTTCAGTAATTTGATTTCATGTTATAATGTAAAGAGCTTGAACATAGAACTGATTAGCTTTCCATAAATAACAAAAAAAATCTTCATATGATATCACGTGTCAAAATTTTGAAATTGCTCTCGCGTTCTTTAAAACAAAATTTATCTGCTTTTTTTAAAATATTCCATACAACATAAGCATTCTTCACTATACTGCATTAATAGTTTGTTTATCTTAATATAAAAATATACTATCGGAAGAAAATTTATATTCCTGGTAGTAACATTTAGTATGAATAAAAATGTAATTAGATAAATTTCTATGTATGGAAAAGTTCAGTAATTTGATTTCATGTTCTAATGTAAAGAGCTTGAACATAGAACTGATTAGCTTTCCATAAATAACAAAAAAATTCTTCATATGATATCACCTGTCAAAATTTGGAAAATGCTCTCGCGTTCTTTAAAACAAAATTTATCTGCTTTTTTTAAAATATTTCATACAACATAAGCATTATTCACTATACTGCATTAATAGATTGTTTATCTTAATATAAAAATATACTATCGGAAGAAAATTTATATTCCTGGTAGTAATATTTAGTATGAATAAAAATGTAATTAGATAAATTTCTATGTATGGAAACGTTCAGTAATTTGATTTCATGTTATAATGTAAAGAGCTTGAACATAGAACTGATTAGCTTTCCATAAATAACAAAAAAATCTTCATATGATATCACGTGTCAAAATTTTGAAAATGCTCTCGCGTTCTTTAAATCAAAATTTATCTGCTTTTTTTAAAATATTTCATACAACATAAGCATTCTTCACTATACTGCATTAATAGTTTGTTTATCTTAACATAAAAATATACTATCGGAAGAAAATTTATATTCCTGGTAGTAACATTTAGTATGAATAAAAATGTAATTAGATAAATTTCTATGTATGGAAAAGTTCAGTAATTTCATTTCATGTTATAATGTAAAGAGCTTGAACATAGAACTGATTAGCTTTCCATAAATAACAAAAAAATTCTTCATATGATATCACCTGTCAAAATTTGGAAAATACTCTTGCGTTCTTTAAAACAAAATTTATCTGCTTTTTTAAAAATATTTCATACAACATAAGCATTCTTCACTATACTGCATTAATAGTTTGTCTATCTTAACATAAAAATATACTATCGGAAGAAAATTTATATTCCTGATAGTAACATTTAGTATGAATAAAAATGTAATTAGATAAATTTCTATGTATGGAAACGTTCAGTAATTTGATTTCATGTTATAATGTAAAGAGCTTGAACATAGAACTGATTAGCTTTCCATAAATAACAAAAAAATCTTCATATGATATCACGTGTCAAAATTTTGAAAATGCTCTCGCGTTCTTTAAATCAAAATTTATCTGCTTTTTTTAAAATATTTCATACAACATAAGCATTCTTCACTATACTGCATTAATAGTTTGTTTATCTTAACATAAAAATATACTATCGGAAGAAAATTTATATTCCTGGTAGTAACATTTAGTATGAATAAAAATGTAATTAGATAAATTTCTATGTATGGAAAAGTTCAGTAATTTGATTTCATGTTATAATGTAAAGAGCTTGAACATAGAACTGATTAGCTTTCCATAAATAACAAAAAAATTCTTCATATGATATCACCTGTCAAAATTTGGAAAATACTCTTGCGTTCTTTAAAACAAAATTTATCTGCTTTTTTAAAAATATTTCATACAACATAAGCATTCTTCACTATACTGCATTAATAGTTTGTCTATCTTAACATAAAAATATACTATCGGAAGAAAATTTATATTCCTGATAGTAACATTTAGTATGAATAAAAATGTAATTAGATAAATTTCTATGTATGGAAACGTTCAGTAATTTGATTTCATGTTATAATGTAAAGAGCTTGAACATAGAACTGATTAGCTTTCCATAAATAACAAAAAAAATCTTCATATGATATCACGTGTCAAAATTTTGAAATTGCTCTCGCGTTCTTTAAAACAAAATTTATCTGCTTTTTTTAAAATATTTCATACAACATAAGCATTCTTCACTATACTGCATTAATAGTTTGTCTATCTTAACATAAAAATATACTATCGGAAGAAAATTTATATTCCTGATAGTAACATTTAGTATGAATAAAAATGTAATTAGATAAATTTCTATGTATGGAAACGTTCAGTAATTTGATTTCATGTTATAATGTAAAGAGCTTGAACAAAGAACTGATTAGCTTTCCATAAATAACAAAAAAAATCTTCATATGATATCACGTGTCAAAATTTTGAAAATGCTCTCGCGTTCTTTATATCAAAATTTATCTGCTTTTTTTAAAATATTTCATACAACATAAGCATTGTTCACTATACTGCATTAATAGTTTGTCTATCTTAACATAAAAATATACTATCGGAAGAAAATTTATATTCCTGGTAGTAACATTTAGTATGAATAAAAATGTAAATAGATAAATTTCTATGTATGGAAATGTTCAGTAATTTGATTTCCTGTTATAATGGGAAGAGCTTGAACATAGAACTGATAAGCTTTCCATAAATAACAAAAATATTCTTCATATGATATCACCTGTCAAAATTTGGAAAATGCTCTTGCGTTCTTTAAAACAAAATTTATCTGCTTTTTTTAAAATATTTCATACAACATAAGCATTCTTCACTATACTGCATTAATAGTTTGTCTATCTTAACATAAAAATATACTATCGGAAGAAAATTTATATTCCTGATAGTAACATTTAGTATGAATAAAAATGTAATTAGATAAATTTCTATGTATGGAAACGTTCAGTAATTTGATTTCATGTTATAATGTAAAGAGCTTGAACATAGAACTGATTAGCTTTCCATAAATAACAAAAAAATCTTCATATGATATCACCTGTCAAAATTTGGAAAATACTCTCGCGTTCTTTAGAACAAAATTTATCTGCTTTTTTTAAAATATTTTATACAACATAAGCATTCTTCCCTATACTGCATTAATAGTTTGTTTATCTTAACAAAAAATATACTATCGGAAGAAAATTTATATTCCTGATAGTAACATTTAGTATGAATAAAAATGTAATTAGATAAATTTCTATGTATGGAAAAGTTCAGTAATTTGATTTCATGTTATAATGTAAAGAGCTTGAACATAGAACTGATTAGCTTTCCATAAATAACAAAAAAATTCTTCATATGATATCACCTGTCAAAATTTGGAAAATGCTCTCGCGTTCTTTAAAACAAAATTTACCTGCTTTTTTTAAAATATTTCATACAACATAAGCATTCTTCACTATACTGCATTAATAGTTTGTCTATCTTAACATAAAAATATACTATCGGAAGAAAATTTATATTCCTGATAGTAACATTTAGTATGAATAAAAATGTAATTAGATAAATTTCTATGTATGGAAACGTTCAGTAATTTGATTTCATGTTATAATGTAAAGAGCTTGAACATAGAACTGATTAGCTTTCCATAAATAACAAAAAAAATCTTCATATGATATCACGTGTCAAAATTTTGAAATTGCTCTCGCGTTCTTTAAAACAAAATTTATCTGCTTTTTTTAAAATATTTCATACAACATAAGCATTCTTCACTATACTGCATTAATAGTTTGTTTATCTTAATATAAAAATATACTATCGGAAGAAAATTTATATTCCTGGTAGTAACATTTAGTATGAATAAAAATGTAATTAGATAAATTTCTATGTATGGAAAAGTTCAGTAATTTGATTTCATGTTATAATGTAAAGAGCTTGAACATAGAACTGATTAGCTTTCCATAAATAACAAAAAAAATCTTCATATGATATCACGTGTCAAAATTTGGAAAATGCTCTCGCGTTCTTTAAAACAAAATTTACCTGCTTTTTTTAAAATATTTCATACAACATAAGCATTCTTCACTATACTGCATTAATAGTTTGTCTATCTTAACATAAAAATATACTATCGGAAGAAAATTTATATTCCTGATAGTAACATTTAGTATGAATAAAAATGTAATTAGATAAATTTCTATGTATGGAAAAGTTCAGTAATTTGATTTCATGTTATAATGTAAAGAGCTTGAACATAGAACTGATTAGCTTTCCATAAATAACAAAAAAATTCTTCATATGATATCACCTGTCTAAATTTGGAAAATGCTCTCGCGTTCTTTAAAACAAAATTTATCTGCTTTTTTTTAAATATTTCATACAACATAAGCATTCTTCACTATACTGCATTAATAGTTTGTCTATCTTAACATAAAAATATACTATCGGAAGAAAATTTATATTCGAATATTTTTATTATTGCATATGCGCAAACATTGGATTTTTTTCCCTGTCGGGAGTCAAAGATATTTTTTAACAGATTTTTAATTATCTCAATAGAGACGAAGTTGGAATATTTATTGTAGGAGAACCGGGAAATCAAGGCACCTACAGGGCTTACGACCTGTCATCGGCTGGTTTACGTGATCACTTTATGCGCTTGCGCAACGTTCACCAATTATGCCTTTTTAATGAGATCCCTATCAATTCAATTTTGAAAGTTCTATATATTGTAATACTGAAATTCTTTTCGCTTGAAAATAAGGAATTTTTACTACAGCCATCTATGGGTGAAATTATGAACAACAATCTTATTATTTTTATTTATTTTGTTGGAACGCCATCTATTGAGAGAATTGATTTTTGTAAATAATGAAAGCTACAATTCTTATATCTGAGGTGACAATGCATTTTTCGCATAGAAGTCACCCCTGAATTGCGCCAGACTTATAAGGTCATTTTTGTCTTATTTACCTACTTGTACCAATGTGTAAGTAATCGAATATTTTTATTATTGCATATGCGCAAACATTGGATTTTTTTCCCTGTCGGGAGTCAAAGATATTTTTTAACAGATTTTTAATTATCTCAATAGAGACGAAGTTGGAATATTTATTGTAGGAGAACCGGGAAATCAAGGCACCTACAGGGCTTACGACCTGTCATCGGCTGGTTTACGTGATCACTTTATGCGCTTGCGCAACGTTCACCAATTATGCCTTTTTAATGAGATCCCTATCAATTCAATTTTGAAAGTTCTATATATTGTAATACTGAAATTCTTTTCGCTTGAAAATAAGGAATTTTTACTACAGCCATCTATGGGTGAAATTATGAACAACAATCTTATTATTTTTATTTATTTTGTTGGAACGCCATCTATTGAGAGAATTGATTTTTGTAAATAATGAAAGCTACAATTCTTATATCTGAGGTGACAATGCATTTTTCGCATAGAAGTCACCCCTGAATTGCGCCAGACTTATAAGGTCATTTTTGTCTTATTTACCTACTTGTACCAATGTGTAAGTAATCGAATATTTTTATTATTGCATATGCGCAAACATTGGATTTTTTTCCCTGTCGGGAGTCAAAGATATTTTTTAACAGATTTTTAATTATCTCAATAGAGACGAAGTTGGAATATTTATTGTAGGAGAACCGGGAAATCAAGGCACCTACAGGGCTTACGACCTGTCATCGGCTGGTTTATTCAGGGGTGACTTCTATGCGAAAAATGCATTGTCACCTCAGATATAAGAATTGTAGCTTTCATTATTTACAAAAATCAATTCTCTCAATAGATGGCGTTCCAACAAAATAAATAAAAATAATAAGATTGTTGTTCATAATTTCACCCATAGATGGCTGTAGTAAAAATTCCTTATTTTCAAGCGAAAAGAATTTCAGTATTACAATATATAGAACTTTCAAAATTGAATTGATAGGGATCTCATTAAAAAGGCATAATTGGTGAACGTTGCGCAAGCGCATAAAGTGATCACGTAAACCAGCCGATGACAGGTCGTAAGCCCTGTAGGTGCCTTGATTTCCCGGTTCTCCTACAATAAATATTCCAACTTCGTCTCTATTGAGATAATTAAAAATCTGTTAAAAAAAAAAAAAAAAAATTTATATTCCTGATAGTAACATTTAGTATGAATATAAATGTAATTTGATAAATTTCTATGTATGGAAACGTTCAGTAATTTGATTTCATGTTATAATGTAAAGAGCTTGAACAAAGAACTGATTAGCTTTCCATAAATAACAAAAAAAATCTTCATATGATATCACGTGTCAAAATTTTGAAAATGCTCTCGCGTTCTTTATATCAAAATTTATCTGCTTTTTTTAAAATATTTCATACAACATAAGCATTCTTCACTATACTGCATTAATAGTTTGTCTATCTTAACATAAAAATATACTATCGGAAGAAAATTTATATTCTTGGTAGTAACATTTAGTATGAATAAAAATGTAATTAGATAAATTTCTATGTATGGAAATGTTCAGTAATTTGATTTCCTGTTATAATGGGAAGAGCTTGAACATAGAACTGATAAGCTTTCCATAAATAACAAAAATATTCTTCATATGATATCACCTGTCAAAATTTGGAAAATGCTCTTGCGTTCTTTAAAACAAAATTTATCTGCTTTTTTTAAAATATTTCATACAACATAAGCATTCTTCACTATACTGCATTAATAGTTTGTCTATCTTAACATAAAAATATACTATCGGAAGAAAATTTATATTCCTGATAGTAACATTTAGTATGAATATTAATGTAATTAGATAAATTTCTATGTATGGAAACGTTCAGTAATTTGATTTCATGTTATAACGTAAAGAGCTTGAACATAGAACTGATTAGCTTTCCATAAATAACAAAAAATTTCTTCATATGATACCACGTGTCAAAATTTTGAAAATGCTCTCGCGTTCTTTGAAACAAAATTTATCTGCTTTTTTTATAATATTTCATACAACATAAGCATTCTTCACTATACGGCATTAATAGTTTGTCTATCTTAACATAAAAATATACTATCGGAAGAAAATTTATATTCCTGATAGTAACATTTAGTATGAATAAAAATGTAATTAGATAAATTTCTATGTATGGAAACGTTCAGTAATTTGATTTCATGTTATAATGTAAAGAGCTTGAACATAGAACTGATTAGCTTTCCATAAATAACAAAAAAATCTTCATATGATATCACGTGTCAAAATTTTGAAAATGCTCTCGCGTTCTTTATATCAAAATTTATCTGCTTTTTTTAAAATATTTCATACAACATAAACATTCTTCACTATACTGCATTAATAGTTTTTTTATCTTAACATAAAAATATACTATCGGAAGAAAATTTATATTCCTGGTAGTAACATTTAGTATGAATAAAAATGTAATTAGATAAATTTCTATGTATGGAAAAGTTCAGTAATTTGATTTCATGTTATAATGTAAAGAGCTTGAACATAGAACTGATTAGCTTTCCATAAATAACAAAAAAATTCTTCATATGATATCACCTGTCAAAATTTGGAAAATACTCTTGCGTTCTTTAAAACAAAATTTATCTGCTTTTTTTAAAATATTTCATACAACATAAGCATTCTTCACTATACTGCATTAATAGTTTGTCTATCTTAACATAAAAATATACTATCAGAAGAAAATTTATATTCCTGATAGTAACATTTAGTATGAATAAAAATGTAATTAGATAAATTTCTATGTATGAAAACGTTCAGTAATTTGATTTCATGTTATAATGTAAAGAGCTTGAACATAGAACTGATTAGCTTTCCATAAATAACAAAAAAATTCTTCATATGATATCACCTGTCTAAATTTGGAAAATGCTCTCGCGTTCTTTAAAACAAAATTTATCTGCTTTTTTTTAAATATTTCATACAACATAAGCATTCTTCACTATACTGCATTAATAGTTTGTCTATCTTAACATAAAAATATACTATCGGAAGAAAATTTATATTCCTGATAGTAACATTTAGTATGAATATAAATGTAATTAGATAAATTTCTATGTATGGAAACGTTCAGTAATTTGATTTCATGTTATAATGTAAAGAGCTTGAACAAAGAACTGATTAGCTTTCCATAAATAACAAAAAAAATCTTCATATGATATCACGTGTCAAAATTTTGAAAATGCTCTCGCGTTCTTTATATCAAAATTTATCTGCTTTTTTTAAAATATTTCATACAACATAAGCATTCTTCACTATACTGCATTAATAGTTTGTCTATCTTAACATAAAAATATACTATCGGAAGAAAATTTATATTCCTGGTAGTAACATTTAGTATGAATAAAAATGTAATTAGATAAATTTCTATGTATGGAAATGTTCAGTAATTTGATTTCCTGTTATAATGGGAAGAGCTTGAACATAGAACTGATTAGCTTTCCATAAATAACAAAAAAATTCTTCATATGATATCACCTGTCTAAATTTGGAAAATGCTCTCGCGTTCTTTAAAACAAAATTTATCTGCTTTTTTTTAAATATTTCATACAACATAAGCATTCTTCACTATACTGCATTAATAGTTTGTCTATCTTAACATAAAAATATACTATCGGAAGAAAATTTATATTCCTGATAGTAACATTTAGTATGAATATAAATGTAATTAGATAAATTTCTATGTATGGAAACGTTCAGTAATTTGATTTCATGTTATAATGTAAAGAGCTTGAACAAAGAACTGATTAGCTTTCCATAAATAACAAAAAAAATCTTCATATGATATCACGTGTCAAAATTTTGAAAATGCTCTCGCGTTCTTTATATCAAAATTTATCTGCTTTTTTTAAAATATTTCATACAACATAAGCATTCTTCACTATACTGCATTAATAGTTTGTCTATCTTAACATAAAAATATACTATCGGAAGAAAATTTATATTCCTGGTAGTAACATTTAGTATGAATAAAAATGTAATTAGATAAATTTCTATGTATGGAAATGTTCAGTAATTTGATTTCCTGTTATAATGGGAAGAGCTTGAACATAGAACTGATAAGCTTTCCATAAATAACAAAAATATTCTTCATATGATATCACCTGTCAAAATTTGGAAAATGCTCTTGCGTTCTTTAAAACAAAATTTATCTGCTTTTTTTAAAATATTTCATACAACATAAGCATTCTTCACTATACTGCATTAATAGTTTGTCTATCTTAACATAAAAATATACTATCGGAAGAAAATTTATATTCCTGATAGTAACATTTAGTATGAATATAAATGTAATTAGATAAATTTCTATGTATGGAAACGTTCAGTAATTTGATTTCATGTTATAACGTAAAGAGCTTGAACATAGAACTGATTAGCTTTCCATAAATAACAAAAAATTTCTTCATATGATACCACGTGTCAAAATTTTGAAAATGCTCTCGCGTTCTTTGAAACAAAATTTATCTGCTTTTTTTATAATATTTCATACAACATAAGCATTCTTCACTATACGGCATTAATAGTTTGTCTATCTTAACATAAAAATATACTATCGGAAGAAAATTTATATTCCTGATAGTAACATTTAGTATGAATAAAAATGTAATTAGATAAATTTCTATGTATGGAAAAGTTCAGTAATTTGATTTCATGTTATAATGTAAAGAGCTTGAACATAGAACTGATTAGCTTTCCATAAATAACAAAAAAATTCTTCATATGATATCACCTGTCAAAATTTGGAAAATACTCTTGCGTTCTTTAAAACAAAATTTATCTGCTTTTTTTAAAATATTTCATACAACATAAGCATTCTTCACTATACTGCATTAATAGTTTGTCTATCTTAACATAAAAATATACTATCAGAAGAAAATTTATATTCCTGATAGTAACATTTAGTATGAATAAAAATGTAATTAGATAAATTTCTATGTATGAAAACGTTCAGTAATTTGATTTCATGTTATAATGTAAAGAGCTTGAACATAGAACTGATTAGCTTTCCATAAATAACAAAAAAATTCTTCATATGATATCACCTGTCAAAATTTGGAAAATACTCTTGCGTTCTTTAAAACAAAATTTATCTGCTTTTTTAAAAATATTTCATACAACATAAGCATTCTTCACTATACTGCATTAATAGTTTGTCTATCTTAACATAAAAATATACTATCGGAAGAAAATTTATATTCCTGATAGTAACATTTAGTATGAATAAAAATGTAATAAGATAAATTTCTATGTATGGAAAAGTTCAGTAATTTGATTTCATGTTATAATGTAAAGAGCTTGAACATAGAACTGATTAGCTTTCCATAAATAACGAAAAAAATCTTCATATGATATCACGTGTCAAAATTTTGAAAATGTTCTCGCGTTCTTTAAAACAAAATTTATCTGCCATTTTTAAAATATTTCATACAACATAAGCATTCTTCACTATACTGCATTAATAGTTTGTCTATCTTAACATAAAAATATACTATCGGAAGAAAATTTATATTCCTGATAGTAACATTTAGTATGAATTAAAATGTAATTAGATAAATTTCTATGTATGGAAAAGTTCAGTAATTTGATTTCATGTTATAATGTAAAGAGCTTGAACAAAGAACTGATTAGCTTTCCATAAATAACAAAAAAAATCTTCATATGATATCACGTGTCAAAATTTTGAAAATGCTCTCGCGTTCTTTATATCAAAATTTATCTGCTTTTTTTAAAATATTTCATACAACATAAGCATTCTTCACTATACTGCATTAATAGTTTGTCTATCTTAACATAAAAATATACTATCGAAAGAAAAATTATATTCCTGATAGTAACATTTAGTATGAATAAAAATGTAATTAGATAAATTTCTATGTATGGAAACGTTCAGTAATTTGATTTCATGTTATAACGTAAAGAGCTTGAACATAGAACTGATTAGCTTTCCATAAATAACAAAAAATTTCTTCATATGATACCACGTGTCAAAATTTTGAAAATGCTCTCGCGTTCTTTGAAACAAAATTTATCTGCTTTTTTTATAATATTTCATACAACATAAGCATTCTTCACTATACGGCATTAATAGTTTGTCTATCTTAACATAAAAATATACTATCGGAAGAAAATTTATATTCCTGATAGTAACATTTAGTATGAATAAAAATGTAATTAGATAAATTTCTATGTATGGAAACGTTCAGTAATTTGATTTCATGTTATAACGTAAAGAGCTTGAACATAGAACTGATTAGCTTTCCATAAATAACAAAAAATTTCTTCATATGATACCACGTGTCAAAATTTTGAAAATGCTCTCGCGTTCTTTGAAACAAAATTTATCTGCTTTTTTTATAATATTTCATACAACATAAGCATTCTTCACTATACGGCATTAATAGTTTGTCTATCTTAACATAAAAATATACTATCGGAAGAAAATTTATATTCCTCATAGTAACATTTAGTATGAATAAAAATGTAATTAGATAAATTTCTATGTATGGAAACGTTCAGTAATTTGATTTCATGTTATAATGTAAAGAGCTTGAACATAGAACTGATTAGCTTTCCATAAATAACAAAAAAATCTTCATATGATATCACGTGTCAAAATTTTGAAAATGCTCTCGCGTTCTTTATATCAAAATTTATCTGCTTTTTTTAAAATATTTCATACAACATAAACATTCTTCACTATACTGCATTAATAGTTTTTTTATCTTAACATAAAAATATACTATCGGAAGAAAATTTATATTCCTGGTAGTAACATTTAGTATGAATAAAAATGTAATTAGATAAATTTCTATGTATGGAAAAGTTCAGTAATTTGATTTCATGTTATAATGTAAAGAGCTTGAACATAGAACTGATTAGCTTTCCATAAATAACAAAAAAATTCTTCATATGATATCACCTGTCAAAATTTGGAAAATACTCTTGCGTTCTTTAAAACAAAATTTATCTGCTTTTTTTAAAATATTTCATACAACATAAGCATTATTCACTATACTGCATTAATAGATTGTTTATCTTAATATAAAAATATACTATCGGAAGAAAATTTATATTCCTGGTAGTAATATTTAGTATGAATAAAAATGTAATTAGATAAATTTCTATGTATGGAAAAGTTCAGTAATTTGATTTCATGTTATAATGTAAAGAGCTTGAACATAGAACTGATTAGCTTTCCATAAATAACAAAAAAATTCTTCATATGATATCACCTGTCAAAATTTGGAAAATGCTCTCGCGTTCTTTAAAACAAAATTTATCTGCTTTTTTTAAAATATTTCATACAACATAAGCATTCTTCACTATACTGCATTAATAGTTTGTCTATCTTAACATAAAAATATACTATCGGAAGAAAATTTATATTCCTGATAGTAACATTTAGTATGAATAAAAATGTAATTAGATAAATTTCTATGTATGGAAAAGTTCAGTAATTTGATTTCATGTTATAATGTAAAGAGCTTGAACATAGAACTGATTAGCTTTCCATAAATAACAATAAATTTCTTCATATGATATCACGTGTCAAAATTTTGAAAATGCTCTCGCGTTCTTTAAAACAAAATTTATCTGCTTTTTTTTTAATATTTCATACAACATAAGCATTCTTCACTATACGGCATTAATAGTTTGTCTATCTTAACATGAAAATATACTATCGTTAGAAAATTTATATTCCTGGTAGTAAAATTTAGAATGAATAAAATATTTCATTGTCAATATTTGTGGTGTGGAGAGTTTAGTGTTGGCCACAACCCACTCGTTTTTTTAGGTATCATTAGGGTGTTTTTAAATTAATTAGTATATGTTGAGAAGAAACCTCTTCAGTTTTTCGGAGCATCTTGCTTCTGATATATTCCTAACTGGTGAAGATAAATTATATCGACCTATAGTGTAAGAATTTCCAGTTTATTTTTTTCTGTATTCATTCGTTGTCTTCCATTTCTTATTTCTTTTATTAGTCATTTAGTTGCGGTCTGTTGGTTTTTTTTTATTGAAACCGAAACATACAAATAAATTTACCTGACATTGTATAAAATCAATATATTATGTGATACATAAACTGCATAACGAGTAATCCGATAATTTCAATCCATTCAACCTTTTAAAAAAAGATTTAAAAGCTGTTATTCCTGTCTTAATCTTAATTGTCCTATCTTAATTGACACTCCTTCCCCTTTCTCTGTCATATCCCACAACCTATATTTTATTTTATTTTATTTCAATGGAAACAAAACATCATAACAAAGTACAATTAATTACATATACAAAACAATTATTCAACGACCAAAAACTATTTACAGCTTATTACTTAATAGTGAAGAGCACATTAACAATCATAAACAAACACTATCATATTTATGTATACATTAAAAAAGTAAAAAAACACAAAGTTGTCATTGCTTGCTGGGATTTTGAGGAAAATAGGAATATGTATCCCATTTAATAATGTTACGTGTTTATCTTTTCGTTCGGTTACGTGATCGGTTTCTAATCCAGCCATGACCTTTTTTTTCACTCTATCGCAATACTTCATCAGGCATTATATTAAACATTTTTGGTACTCAAAATTCTTGTTCCTGAATTTGATTCTTAAGAATTTATAAAAACTCATTTACAACATGATCTCCTTTTTTTTTTAGACAAAAAAAACGCAATAAAATTACTACTGGCACAAGCTGCATGAAAATATTTAAAACCCAATAACTTTGTTAAATTATTTAATGCATATTTTACAAAAAACTGTAGTTTCGAGATCGAGAAACTGTATTTCTTCCATATTTTAGATCCTGTATTATTTTACCATTATTCTTTTACGAGTATAAAGTAAGTAAGTAGGTATACCCTTCAACACTAATTAAATATTAACTCTTCCAAAATATGTATATTGGTCTCTGACGGTTTTCTGAGTAAGTATCTCTTTACTTTTCAACGCTGTGTAAATTGACTCTTATTTAGAATTTTCTAACCACAATACTTAATTAAAATTAAGTTTATTTTAAAGAGAAACTCTTCCCTTATGAATGTATGCCACGAAAATACAAACCTAAGTTTTAAAATATTTTTCATTTCTACAAATAATGAAATGTAAAATAAATAACTTAAAGCTGTAGCTTTCTGACATAAATAAATAAATAACAGGGTGAATTAATAAAAAAAATCATAGATTTTATTTTGCCACCAACATAACTTTTTGTATTTTCGCTACATTTGTATTTTTTTGTTCAAATTTTGTTCAAACACTTTTTATGTATATTTACAAAAATTCCTCTTGATACCTATACTTATTTTTTCTAAATAAAAGAAGTATAGATAGAAGTCTTCATTTACAAAAATCAACCTGTATTATAAGACTATAATAAGAACAGTGGTGACATACGGGAGCGAAGCGTGGACGATGACAGCAAGATCCGCAGAGATGCTGGATACATTTGAGAGGAGAGTGCTACGGAAAATACTGGGACCCGTAAATGATGGAAAAGCATGGATAATAAGGTATAATGATGAAATATACAGCATCTATAAGACTCCTAGGCTCTCTGTACATGCTAGATTGAGCAGGCTGAGATGGGTTATGCATGTCCGGAGAATGCCGTCATCACGGGCACCCAAAAGGATCCTTGAGGGACATCCGGGTGGAGGAAGGAAGGTCGGCAGACCCAGGCTGCGATGGGAGGATGAGGTGAAAAAGAATGCAGAACAATTACTGCAAGTAGCATACTGGAGGATAGCAGCAGGAGACAGGAGGAGTTGGAAGCGAGGATTGATGGAGGCCAGAGCTCGATATGGGCTGTAGAGCCATCGGAAGAAGAAAGAAAAGATAGAAGTCTTCTCAATCTGTCACTTGAATCTTCACATTACTCTGGTGGGTTGGAAGAGATTGTCTTAATAATACCTAATAATTATAAGAATTTATAATGCGCCGTTTATTGATACAAGATCACTACAAATGATCTATTTTAATAAACTCGCCATTGTACCTACACTTGTATTACGTAAATTTTAAGAAAAAACATGTTTATCCGTTACAGTACCTATATAAACACCATACATAAATGTACTGAGTAATTTATGAATATTTTTTTATTGTATACGAAGACGGCGAATTCTTGGATCTATATTTTTTTATTCCTCAACGTTATTTTATTCGCTTTCTCGAAACTTAATAAAAAATTTCCTACATCGTCTTGTCAATCTTCAAACGAAATTCTTTCTCAATCGCATTATCAGAATATTCTTCGTTTATTTTTTAAATTTACTCCAAACAGAACAATTTAACGAAGTGAAAAAAATCCAATTGCTATTTAATGTTCTCAAAAATTGACATTACTTGAAGATCGCGCCTCTGGGATTATCCAATATATTTCCTTTGAAATTCTATATGATGGATGTTATAAATAGACTTATTTTCACGTGATTTGTATGTTTGACATTTACACGTTTTATATATATTTTTTTAAAAGCTTACGTATTTTCTCCGGACATACATATTAGACCTTTCTATTCTAATTCGTTGCAAAAGCAATAGCTACGTCATTTTCCACAACCAAATCTTCTCTTTACATTCCTGTACAATCTTTCGGCAGACAAGAAGATGCTTATCATCTTGGACCTCTCCGCAATCACAAGATACAGCTTTTTCTCGTCCCCACCTGTTCAAGTTCTTTACCTTGTGACTATTCAGTGTTTTCCATATGTGGTAAGTCTATTCAGTGTCTTCCATATGCGGTAGAGTAGATGGTGTACCGGTCAAAAAGGCTCCGACAGCTAGTTTCAACCTTCAATATACTGTTCAATCCAGTGTTCTTGCCTTGCCCTTTCTGACGGCACCTGTCATGGTCAGGAAACATAAAACTTTTTTTTAATTATAATTTTACTTAATTTATAATTTTAAAGTTTAATTAAAGTCTATCTTTTTACATTAATCATAGGCTATTTCCAAGTCAATCACATCTGCATATTGAATTATAATTGTTAGGTATCCATTGAATTGCTTCTCAGAGTTCGTTACTTTGGAGAATTATATGCTTTTTTTATTTGACAAACGTTGCAACATCTCTTCAACCCCTCCCATTCCCCCAGTCCCTCAAGCCCCGTATTTTTTATCATCATCATCATCAAAAGTCTCAATCCTGCGGATTGGTTTGCAGAAAAAGTCTGCATCTCGCTTTCCACTTCTCTCTATCCTCTGCAGCCCTCTTCAGCTCAACATATGTGGCGCAGTTCATGTCCTCGCACACCTGGACCAGATACTCCCGTCGGGGGCACCCCCTGTGGTTTGTCTCCTCAACCATTCCCTCCATTAGGTCATGTAGGAGACCCTCGTGGCGCAAGATGTGACCAATCCAGCGAGCACGTCTCTCGGCGATAGTTTTGAGTAGGTGCCTCCCTTCTTCAACCCTGTTGAGAACCTCGGAAATTCCCAGTATTCTTCTGTAACTCCATATAATATTTGTAATAGATATTGTATAAAATCAGGAGTAAAAAAATCTCGAATCAAATGGATGAGATGATTCACTTTACAAAAAGGACGGGTTTTTTTGCTGTTATGTTTTATAATAAATTTAAAATAAAATCAATATTCAAATTGCTTACGTTTTAACAAATTGCATAATGAAAACAATATCGAATATTTTTATTATTGCATATGCGCAAACATTGGATTTTTTTTCCCTGTCGGGAGTCAAAGATATTTTTTGACAGATTTTTAATTATCTCAATAGAGACGAAGTTGGAATATTTACTGTAGGAGAACCGGGAAATCAAGGCACCTACAGGGCTTACGACCTGATTCGATTACTTACACATTGGTACAAGTAGGTAAATAAGACAAAAATGACCTTATAAGTCTGGCGCAATTCAGGGGTGACTTCTATGCGAAAAATGCATTTGTCAAGAATTGTTGCTCTCATTATTTACTAAAAACCAATTCTCTCAATAGATGGCGTTACAACATAAATAAATAAAAAATAGTAAGAATGTTCATAATTTCACACATAGATGGCTGTAGTAAAAATTCCTTATTTTCAAGCGAAAAGAATTTCAGTTTTACAATATATAGAACTTTCAAAATTGAATTGATAGGGATCTCATTAAAAAAAAAGGCATAATTGGTGATAATTAAAAATCTGTTGAAAACAAGATATTATATTCGTAATTTGGCGGTGTAAAAAGAAAATGACAAAAAGAAACGGTGAAATTAGATTTAGCAATATTTTTTGCTGATTTAAAATCCTTGGCGCAATAATTTTTACAATAAATTATTATAGTTTCATAATTAATCCATTCAGAACGAGGAAACAAGAGAGAAGTAGGAATCAAATAAAAACGATCAGTTCAAGAATCATTCAGTCAATAAATTCAGTACAAGAATCATGAAGTCAATAAATTCAGTACAAGAATCATGATATCAATAAATTCAGTACAAGAATCATGAAGACAATAAATTCACTATTGATTTATTATTTTTCATTTGACAGGGACAAGTTCATTTTACCCGTAATTTAGAATTGTATTACACTCAACGCTTCTTAAAACCCATTTCACTAACAATACCTCTGAGGCTTTCAAGGTTTTAATTTAAATTCAACAAAGCGCTTTGGGATTGTAAATGTCGCAAATATTTTGTCAACTAGGATTAATCAGTCTCTTAATCAAAATGAAAATTTAGACTCTGCAAGTTTTCAATAGGCAAATAACATCAATCTCTTTATTGAAAAATGTACATATTTTAAATAATTACAAAGAAAAAAAAAGATTCTCTCTCTCTCTCTCTCTCTCTCTCTCTCTCTCTCTCTCTCAGGATTTAAACTCGCGTCCACTTTAACGCGCTAAATGTTTGAAGATTTCCAAGCAATAACGTAATACACCTCTTATACATAAGCTTAATCCACATTTTACCATGATGTCATCTCCCTATTAGTCTTCCTAATTTATTTCAGTATTTTTATCCTACCGGGCTGACCCTTTCTAATGAAATTAATTGTCATTAGCTTCATTTTGTCTTGCGGACAAACTCAGACGAATGAATAAAAAAAAACTTTCAATTAAGTCAACCTAATTCAAAATGAATATATGAAGACCTCGAAAGATATCTTCGTTCTTCGTAGTCACAATTTCGAACCGCTTAAATAATTTATTAGTGAATGTATATTTTGGGTATTTTATACAGAATTTCCGTTCGGAAGACATTAAGGCTTATCTATTAGCCCACTCGAAAATGTCACCAGAATTATCTGCCTTTCTCAAACCCTACACACTTCAACGAAACCTTCCTCTGTACCTTTTAACCTCGTCTTTTCCTCCTCACATGTATATAAAATTACTTATTCAATTTACTCCACTTTCTTTGGAACTCCAGCGTCTGACTACCAAATAGAAACTTATTAACAAGACTCGTGATAAATAATTCACAGTAAAACAATGTCTGATGGTACATCGAAGGTTGTCCCAATAAAGTGAACAAAATATCTCGACTGTTATTAAAACTTGACATTTTTAATTAATTTCTTTGCTATGTATCGTTTTTCGGTACTTCTATTTCTACGAACGGAAGTGGCAGGAAATTTGGAAGTTTTCCCACCAAAAAGTGTATATTTTCATAAAAGATTTTTTGGCGTCGTCTATACATTTATACATTTGGCGCCATTGTGGTTGAAGGTAAATATAAATAACTAAAGGTGTTTTTTTCTGTGATTTATGAATATCAACATAACGATCATCGATAATTTCATTCTATGTCATGCCGTTGACGATGACATTTCTTGTTGAAATTATCATTATTGTACATTTTTATATCTCTAAAATATTTGATATAGCCTCGTGAAAGGCATACAAGTTTTTTTTTAAATAAGGTTAGCCTTGGTGAAAAGGTTAAAACAATTTTAATCTATATTGTTCTTCCCCCACACCCTCTTTACTGCGATTAAAGTTATCGAGAAGTTTCACAGATAGGTATATTTCTATAAAATCGGAAAAATGGATAAATCACTGTCGATTCGATTACATTTAATTCTGTTATAATTGTAGATCTCGAAGAAAAAATTTTTTGTTAAAGCTTTAAATATAGGTAATAAGATGGCGATATCTTTTTTTTTCGAAAAATAGATTAATAAGTTATCCATTATTTTCTGAATGTGTTTTTAAAAATATTTTGCTAGAAACGCAAAAAAGCGTCTTGAGAATTTTGCGGTTATACTACTCTATGTGAAGTAGGTTAGTAGTGCTTGGAAAGTATTGAACCTGGGACTAAACAACAGACAGGAAATATTCAGATCGCATAGTTTGCCTCCTACGTTTCGTGCATTTAGTACGACATTGCAATGTTAAACCTGGTTGACATTATTCTAGTAGCATTCTAGTCCATCGCTCTAGTACACTGCATTTTTATTGATTGTCTCAATTTTTGCGGATACAAACGACAAATTAATTACCTTTTTACTCCTCACTAATTCAAGGATATATAATGGGGAGTTATAATTTCACTATTTTTAAGGCCATTTTTTTATTGCAGATTACCAAATAGTATCATGCTGAGATTGTTTTCGGAAAGTTTCATCACAATGTATCTGTGTGTGTGTGCTGTTTACTATGTTCTATGTGCTGTGTGCTATGTACGGCGTGTTTATTTTACTTTATCGGTTATAGACTAAAAGTACTCATTCGATTCCTTTCAAACATTGCATATTTGTATATCTAATGCTCGCTTAGACGCCATTAGATTTGAAACGATATTTGAATAGTGCCTCTCAATTTTTTTACTTTCAAATATTTCAAAGTGACCCCAAGCTAAAATTTGATTTTTTTTCAAATTGGTAAAAAAGCACATCACATTCATAAAATGGCATTGAAGAATTATCATGTTTTTATAATAAAATATTGAAATATAAAATAATTTAACTAAATCATTTCATGAAAATGCTGAATATTTTCCATATAAAATTAGAATATTTTGTGAAGTGACTTGTTAGTAAGGATTTTTAGCCACAACCCACTCGTTTTTCTTTATTATTTTTTTTATCCATATTATGTAAAATCATTTTATTTCTAGCAATTGTTGAATATATTATTTATTTAGTTTTACTTATTTAAAAGAACCTTTAAAGGTTTTAAACTTAATTCATGAAAATACACATTGTCAATGTATAATGTGTAAGTCTTCATTTACAACCTTTTTTTAGGACGTCCACTAACACAACTGAAATTTTTAAACTCTAAAATAGTATTGGATTCTTATTTACTATCTATGTATGTATGTTTTTTATTTAATTTTCTGGCATTCCACCTGATATTGAGTGATATAGCTTATGATTGTATTATGGACCATCAGATGAAGCTTAACTTTTCTCCGATAAACAATATACATCACCTCTCATTCGTACATTTACGCATGCATATTTGATGTTTTTTTAAGATTCCGCTACTCAACAATCTCAATGATGAGTACCTCCATATTTTATTTTCGTTTGTCTCAAAATGAACAGCGAAAAACAAATAAAATAATTTCTCATACTTAAAAATTACTATCAAAATTAATTATCTCTCCAATCTCTTGTGTTGGTTTTAAGATTTCCTTTGAAAAAAAGGTATAGAAAAAATATTTCACTGAAATTTACTACTTCGATAGCAATGTTTTTTGAAAATATAGCAATCCGAATTCAATTACGTAGGTACTCTAAGCGACATTGGGTCTGAGTTTTTTTTATGGGATTACGAAATGATATAATAAATTAGATTTAATTTTTTGATCGAAAGATCTTCTGGAATTCTTTTAAAATTTCTTAAAATATTAAATAAACATAAAAAATAAAAACGTTTGTAACTAAATTCCACTGTTTATTTAGACTTCAACCTACTACCGTTTTCATGCTTAGCTCATTTTCAATTAGTAATTATATGTATATTTACTACTTGAAAATGTGCTTAGCACAAAACCGGTAGTAAGTTGTTGTCTAAATAAACAGTGGAATTAAGTTATTAACGCTTTGTTAACTTTTAATCTTTATTATAAATTTTGAGGATGTAATAAAAACCACGAACTAAATAATTACGAACTAATTATTATGGCAATATATCCAAATTGAAGTAACGGAAACTATTAAGCTTCCTACTGAAAAACGACAAATTACTAGAGTAAGCGACTAGCCTAATATAAATCTTACTTTACTATCTACAGGACAATGGATTTTCAATAGAACTATTCTGTATGCAGATTTTGCCAACTAAGTATTTACAGGCCACCACTATATTATGTATACAAAGGAAGAATGTAGATACTGAACCCAACCGGTAATTTTGCTTATTTGACGTAAGCAGAATTTTTTTGGCTTATTATAAGTTTTTCATCGCATTCAATTAATTGGGATTACACAACTGTTTTATTTATTTGTGTGCTATATAAAAGTACATATATTGGTATCAGATTGAAATCAATTGAACGACTTCCAACCAGGCAGCTTTAAAAAATTAATACATTACAAATCCATTAATTTATGAGGTTTATCTTGTTGCTTTGAAAAATGTTCTTCACTTTATATACAGGGTGTCCCAAAAAGTATGGATAAGCGGTAAACCATGGATAGTGGACACCTAGGGCTATCCAAAAACCTCAAATGATTATGTTCTACGATTTTTTGTCGTTTTCGAGTTATAATTTTTTTTCGATTTTTTTCGAAAAACTCCGACTGTCACGACATAATTGATCACAGAGACGCTATTTATTGAGATACACCCTTCATTATTTTTTCCAAAATTGTTGAATAGTGTTCGTTTTAGATGTAATAATTTGTTTAATCGAATTTGATACCAAATGTAGCTTAAAAAAATGTTGTATCTCAATAATTTATTTTTGAGATACAATATCTTAATACTATCTTTAAATATATGAAATGAAATGAACAAAACTATCTTGAGATGTATCAAATGACCAA
This sequence comes from Molanna angustata, assembly GCA_963576475.1. Taxonomy (NCBI): domain Eukaryota; kingdom Metazoa; phylum Arthropoda; class Insecta; order Trichoptera; family Molannidae; genus Molanna; species Molanna angustata. Next base: position 22,919,982 of record OY754976.1, on the reverse strand, counting down.
AATAATATCAAATATTAATTGTGATTATTTATTTGTTACAGATTTCTGAGAAACTCAACCCTCTCGAACAACTGATCAAGGACCACATATTTTTCTTTTTGTTACCACCTACTCGCTAAATCCTACGTTATTTTCATTATATATTTATTTGCTACATCAAAAAATTAAGTGTAGAGAAATAATTGTCAAAATGACGAACATTATATAACTCTAACAAATATAATGCCAACTATGACACCATCTTTGGATTAAATTTGAAAATAATTACACTTTATCATTGAAGCAAACAACTTGAATGAAATAATTTAATAGATGTCGCTATTGCTTATATGGCAGCCTTCTTATCCTTAAATGTGTGTGAATTTTTAATTTTGTAGATATTGATATTATATATGAAATATAGCTACAGAAAAGTACATTGTATTCTCAAATATTTAATTGAGACCTGACGATTTTCTACAAAGAAAAATATGTTGCATATCAGTGAAAAAAAATGTATTATCAATTAAATGTTACATAATAATTTTTTTCTTCAATGTTTGAAACTGTTACGTTATGATAGAACTCCATAATCAACTAGAATTATGTGACGTAACAATAAGTCAACTAGTTACATAAAAATATTTAAAATTCTAGATTAAACTGGAATTGCCTACATTATTTTCTTGTTTTTTTTTAATGAAAAATATAAAAATAAAAAAAATATAGCTTTTATATGGATTGATCATAGTAACACTAGAAATAATTTCAATCAATTTTCTTTAGTAATAATATTCTTGTAAATAATTGCATTTCGTATAATAATCATCTACCAATGTCTTAATTGTTGTACGACGAGAAATATACTTATTAAAAATATATTATTTTCATTATGTTACTATATTTTTTTATTTATTATTTTCTCAGGTTGACAATGTAAAATACTGACTAATTAAAAATTTAGGACATTTTATGACGCTTTTAGTTTTAATGATAATAATGGAAAAATAATTAAAATCAACATGACAAAATGAAATTTTCATATGAAACTTTTCACTGAAAAATATATCGAAATTTGAGCTCGCGATGAAAAATGGTTGTATCGCATTTATCACACTCCCTATTTGATTGACTTCATAATCATTTATGATTCGTGATATTCCAAACATATTATTTTGTTAATCATTATTACGATGTAATCAATTAATGCTGAAAATATTCAAAATGGCATGCATTTATTATGTATCACTTTTATACTTGATTGAACATATTTTAACCTATAATTAAGAAGTAACATAATATTATTGAAATATTTTACTTGGAGGTATTTTATTTGAAATGAAATTAAAATATTCTTCAAAAAGATAGCAAAATTATTGCATTTTTCATACAATTCAATTTAAAAGAAAACATTTCTTGTAATTTATTTTTTATTAATCAATATTTTCGTGATAATGTATATTTACATTGTGTCTCGCCAGATATTTGATATCCCCTTTAATATTGAAATTTAAGAAACATGATTGTGTTGAAAAAAATAGAAACTAGGAAAAATACATTTTGTAAATCTTTGATATTGAGGGCATTTAATCTTATTTTTTACTTATCATAAAACAATCTTTTACAATATTTAACTTACGTTAATTAAATATAATGCTTTTAATTCTGCTAAAACATCGATTTCATTTATAAAAAAACGGACTTATATTATGTTTAATTATTTTTTTTATTTTTCCTCTCTATCAATTACAATTTTTCCTTTTAAACGATTACATAATTAACACTTTGTTTATTAGCTAGTGACCGATACTAGTCAGTTTCAAAAATTTAATTTAATTAATGAAACCTATAACAACTTGGTTTATTTATACATTTGATCAACTCATATGAAGTGGCACAGGTGGTAAGCCGTTTGGTTTCTTCGCGGGCGTCCTGGGTTCGATCCCCAGCAGAGAAGAAATGATTTAAATTAAGTGTTTATTATATTATATTATTTTATTGATGTGACATCCTTTTATTCCCAAAATATTAAAAATCTATTATTCTGCGTAGTTCCAAATTAATAATCAAATTTGAAATGACGAAATATCTAATGTAGTATTTGTATATAACATGTGATTATAACATAATTTTCTTTAGGGAATTCAGATATCATGGATGAAAATTTTAACACCGCAAAGGAAGCATCAAGTTAAGATGTAATTATATTGAATAACGACGAAATAATTTCAAACTCTAATCAAATGATTTTCCTTTACATGGAAATGTAATTTAGTCAAAGTGAGAATCCGATGAATATAATATTTGTTGCAGTTGTCAAAGCATTAAAATGTTCAACCATTCGCTGTGATGAAGGAATTGAAGCACATCACAATATTCTGACATGGTTGTCCTTTCAGTGAAGTTTCAGCTTATTGTTAGCGATTGAAGTCACTCTGAACTCTGACAAATTGTTCGATGAATGGAATTTCTGGACAGTATTTGAATTACGAAAGTTTAACAAATAGGCACCTAAATGTATGTGCTTTAAAATGAGGAAACTGCATGGATTGGAAATTCTTATGACAAGAATCCATGATTTAATAAGAAAATGTTTTTATCACATAATATTCTAATCAATTCTAAAATTTTTTTTTATCCAAAGCTTAAAATGAAACCAATGATAGTCCGTTTTCAATTAATAAATATTGAAATAAAATTATATTTCAACTTTTTGTTGCCGATTTTGAGTTACGGGGTTAAATAAAGTTTTTTAATTAACTATTTGTTAGTCCAAAGTAAAATGTATTAATCCATGACATACCAGTTGTTTACTTTTTTATAAAATAATCACATTTGAAAAAAAAATGCTTTTTCGATTGATTGATGTTTTGATTGATTGATTGTTTGTTTGGTTGTTTTTTTGTTTGATTGTTTGATTGTTTAATTGTATGATTGTTTGATAATTTGAGTGTTGCTTGTTTGATTGTTTGATTGTTCGATAGTATGATTGATTGATTGAAGACTAATTTTGAGTATTTGTTTACTTTTTTAGTAATAATCAGATTTCCATTTGTTTACTTTTTTTATTAGATCATCAGATTTGACAAAAAAATGCTTATTCGATTGATTGTTTGATTGATTCATAATTGACTGATTGATTGTTTGATTATTTATTTGTTTGGTTGTTTGATTGTTTGATTGAAGGCTAATTTTGATATCGTAGCTAAGCCACTAAAACATTCCGACTTGAATATCTTTTTAATCTAACCCGTCATATAATATATTTTATGAACAATATTTAATATGAATTAAAAACAATCTACTTCATCGTCTCCTTCTATGATAAAGGAGTCCTAATGTTTTTAAAAAAGACGTTGAAACAAATAAATGAAAATTGAATAACACCCGATTTTTCATTGTTAAAATACTCATGTTTTTAAATGATTGCCATAAAAATAAAATATAAAAATGTTAGTTATATGTACCATTAAGATATATGTATTATATATTGAATATATAATTTTATCTAATGTATATAAAATGTATTGATTATTATAATTAATAAATAAAATAACTGCTAATTTTTGTCGTAAGCTTTCATATTATATACATATATCTATATAAAATTGAAACTTGTTAACTGTGCACTGTGGTAAATATAATCAGTATAGAAATGATTACATGAAATAGTTTTATTTTTATGTCCTATTATTTTATTTATTTTATTTATTTATTTTATTCCTTCAACGCCCATTTGAAGGGCTTTTACAAAACATACAAAACACATGTGCAGCGTACAGCAACTATATAAAACAACATATAACCAATAAGAATATAAAAAAAGCACAAATAAAATTTAAAAGTAAAAACATAGAAAATAAAATATATCAGTAAAAATAAAGGAAGGATATATAAAATCAACAATATAAAACAACTTATAACCAATAAGAATATAAAAAGAAGAACACAAATAAAATTTAAAAGTAAAAACATAGAAAATAAAATATATCGGTAAAAATAAAGAAGGGATATATAAAATCAACAATATAAAACAACTTATAACCAATAAGAATATAAAAAGAAGAACACAAATAAAATTTAAAAGTAAAAACATAGAAAATAAAATATATCGGTAAAAATAAAGAAGGGATATATAAAATCAACAATATAAAACAACTTATAACCAATAAGAATATAAAAAAGAAGAACACAAATAAAATTTAAAAGTAAAAACAAAGAAAATAAAATATATCAGTAAAAATAAAGAAGGGATATATAAAATCAACAGTATAAAGCAACAAATAACCAATAAGAATATAATTAAAATCACAAATTGAATTTTAAAGAAAAAACAAAGAAAATAAAATATATCAGTAAAAATAAAGAAGGGATATATAAAATCAACAATATAAAACAACACATAACCAATAAGAATATATAAAGAAAAAACACAAATAAAATTTAAAAGTAAAACTTAGAAAATAAAATATATCAGTAAAAATAAAGAAATGATATATAAAATCAACTATATAAAACAACATATAACCAATAAGAGAAAAAAAAAACACAAATAAAATTTAAAGCTAAAAACACAGACATTAAAGTATATCAGTAAAAATATAGAAGAGATACACAAAATCAGACCACAATTACATGATGGGCATAAGGAAGCTGAGATCAGTGGTTGTGAAAAATGTTAAATTGTTATAGATGTAATACTGTGTAAAATACTTTGTTTAAATGAACTCAATGGGGTTGCAAAAATGTCAACTTCACAAAAAGTATTACTATTACTATTACTATTATCTAATCATATTATATTTTTCTTCATCGATTTATGAAGATAAGTATAATGGTGTACTCAATCTTATGAGGAATTTTCTTTACACAACTATTTGATGCTGCTTATTTTAACGACGAAGAAAAGCATTCATAACAAACTGATCAAAACAACAATGAATTAAACAAGAAAATTAGAAGATGCTGATGGACTACAAATCTTCCTTTCCCTTAGCGCTTTTGTCCCATTTCTATCGGGGTACGCTTTGACCATGATCCTGGAATTGGCGAGTCTGGTTATTACATTGAAGCGACTGCCATCTGACCTTCGTAACCCTTAAAAAAAGAACCAGACAAATTGGATCATGGCTACACATAGCTAGTGATATAAATCCGCACATAGATTTTTTGAAAATCCAGAGGTGCGTGTCCCGCCCGGATTCGAACCGTCGACCTCACGCATGAGAAGCGACGACCTTACCGCTGGGCTATCACCGCTATACTATAGATAAAGGTTAGTATTGAAAATGTAACAAATAAAAGAAAAAGGATAATATTGTAAATACTATATTATAATCAGGGGGGCAAGTCTTGTTCAATCGGCGAAATCAAAACCCTCGTGATTACCCATATCATGGATATAATTATTATATGGAGTTCTATAATATCTTTAGATGTCATAGAACTCCATACAATAATTATATCCATGATATGGGTAATCACTAGGGTTTTGATTTCGCCGGTCGAACCAGACTTGCCCCCCAGTCTACAAATGATTTTTTTTTATTTTGTTATTTAAGTAAGTAAATTTTATAAAACAAACGGGTTATTCAAATATGTTATCCAACTCTTATTTAAAAAATATAAAATCGATACATAATTGAATTAATCTAGCTTATATTATCACAATACATCATTATATTACAGTGAAAACTATTTTTTCTTTAATCAATTATTTTCAATTATTTCATAGTGTTATCGAAAAATTGGGGATCAAAATCAAGATAAGATATGATACAAAAATATTATTTATTTATTTATATATTTTATAAATAATTCTTACAAAAAATTACACTGTTTTGATTAGTGCCTGCCTCACCACAATAAATGTTTCTTTGGGCTGAAGATATTGGTTAGTTGGAAGAGTTTCAAATAAAATCTAAAAGAAAGTGAATGCAATAATCTTGCCAATTACACAATTTTCATAAATTGTATAAAAGTAAATAAATTTCAAAAATAAAAATATAATAAACGATCTCCGATCTGCTGAACGTACTACACTAGTTATTCACATTCACACAACAGAAGTTTAAATGTCTAATTTTCAAAAAGAATCAGCTAGACAATGGAATAGCCTCAGTGATGAAGTAACGTCATACTTGCTACACAAATATTTTAAAGAAAACAAAAAAAAACTTTATTTATCAAATGGTTCCTCAATAATCTTTCTACATCATTCTCCTCCCTTCATCCTTTCCTCATTGCTTTAATCAGTGTTGTTTTTTATTTTTTTTTTCTTATTTATATATTTTTTGCGAAAATTGCGAGACGTGAAAAATTCACCAGAAACAAAAAGAAAAACAAAGTTCCTACCTTTAACTGCACCCATACGACTTACGATCACCCCAACATATCCACGCCTTCACGTCGCATTGTAATAAATAGGCACCGTCCTCAGCTGCGATGCAAATCGTTTCGTTTCTAAAATCTGTTTAGTATTTTCCTTCGTAACACTATAACATAGCCATTGATCCGTTGAACAGGGGGTAAAAATTTGTAGTGAGCGAGACGGTTGCTTGATTTCCCTCGAGGACTACCTTGTTATCTACGATCATGCATCTCTTTCGCACCATCTATCCTTTTGATGTATCGCCATTTTCTCTTCGGACTGGATGCCTTTGTATTATTTTTTATACACCTCAAGTGAATTGATCGACCAATAAATATACCCATGAACTCACACATACCGACACTTTTTTTATGGGGTAATGATAAAAAGTTAGGTACTTCGAATAGTTTCAGATGTCTCTATAGACTGCCAACTACCGTAGCGTAGAGATGAGTCGTTTAAATTATATGCTGACGTTCTTTGTTCGCTTCTGAGCACGGAAGAATTACGGCATATCCCAATACCTATATTTTAAAGGTGCCTCCACTGCCTCATGTCATTTCTGTCAATACCCAGACCAAACTTCGGAACATAGGTATCCTGTGGGATTGTTGCCATCCAATGGTGTCCTCTTATAGATCGGAGCACTTCGTTGCTGTCCGTGGGCCTCTTCATTGGTAACCTCCTCCATTGGTAATGCGCATTTTGTGATCTCGAAGAACAATTTTAAAACCTTTGAGAAGTTCTTTCATAGTTATGGTGCCTTACTATTGTTAAATTCCCAGAAGGCTATATTTTTAGTGAGTTCTTGGTCATATCCTTCATATTTATCATTTATAAAGATATGATGTCAATGGCAGTACACGAGTGTGAATCTTTCATTCACATTCGTCGATTGTTCTTTTTGCACTATGGTACCGAGATTGCGAATCAAAAGGGCATTTTTTTCTTGTCGCTCTCTCTCTCTCTTTTGTGAAGTGGCCGTTTATAGTCCCCATATGCGGAGCGGATGGTGGTGTAAGTAGCGAAATTTTAAAAGTACACGTGTGTTAATCTCTCATCACACCTAAAATACAACATTCAGAATGAGTGATGAAACTCATTGCTGAATTACATAATTAAAAACAATGATAAATGAAAACTATTACCAAATTATACAGATTATTTCTTACGCAAAGAAAATTTGAAGCGCTGAAAGTAAAGGAATGAAAGGTAATGTATTGGACACCAAATTATTGACACGACTATGTGAAAAATACTCCGAAAGAAGAAACGCTATAGAATTCTTAACAGAATATGTAAAAAAAACGGTGTATGAATATTTGTGAGGTAGGTACGTATGGTAAATTATTTAAAATAAATAAATAGTTTCGGAAAAAAATGAATGAAATCCTGGGCTTAGTTTTAAGATATTATTCGTATTATGACTTCTCAATGAGTTCACTTATTACATTTACTCTTGAGACTTTTATGAACACACACGTAAAAAGTTTTATGTCCAAAAGCATATTAAAATTTTTAACAGTCTACTTTATGGAGCCTTTATGAACGGCTGAATAATGTTCATTCATCAAACATAAAATAAAAGCAAAATACTTGTTCATAAACATCATTATGATATTCGTTGAGAGTACGCACGACTCCGAACTAGCAATTTCACTGACCTGAACCATATTTATTAACCTGAGGTATATTCTTCTTCAATTCAATATATTTAAAACTTCACTCTGAAGAAGTGAGCACTGGATCAAATAGCGATTTTCTATTCCTAAAATAAAAACGAAATGCTATTGTCTTTCAACGGAAACACCCAACATAACAGCAAATTTTTCGGCATACTTAGAATATCTATAACAAACCAATTACACTACATGGGTCCATTGAGGCAAAGGTGAAACTTGCCTCCATAACCTTTAGCGTATTATATAAAGCGCGCAGGTATTTTTCAAAATTTAAAATTTTTATTCTCTACAATACACAAATACACCCAATTATTGAATACAGTAGTCACCTCTGGTGTGGCGCCCTCCAATACCATATGAATACCCTCGATGCTGTACAAAGGCGTGATGTACGCCTGATTGACGACACATCATTGACAGACAGACCCCTTGACAGACACACCCGAGAGTGCAAGAAAACGTCTATGGAGCGACTCAGCAAGAGAATCACAAGGGACTATATTCAACAACCCAATGGAAACCCTACCACCAGGTCATGACCTCCCATGGCCAATATGGAAAACCTTAAACAGGATAAGGACTGGGGTAGGAAGGCCGCACAAAGAAGAACCTACAGAGATGGGGAATTATTGAGGACTCGATGTGTGAGTGTGGGGAGGAGCAGAACACCGAGCATCTCCTAGCATGTCCACTGATTCCCGAACGGTGTGACTGGAGAGACTTTGCGGAGCGAGTCCGCCTCTAGGACAGAGTAGTTGGAGTTATGGCATTTTGGGAGCATGAAAAGAAGAAGAAGATTGACTGATGGTTTGTAATTACTAGACCACAGACGCATAGTCGTTATTCTAAGTTTATTCTATAGATACTACCATGGGAGATGCTCAAAAGAACTTGCCCTCTTCCACCCATTCACAATTGAGTCACTCGTTTTACTCAATCTCAACACCCGTTCACAGTAAACCTTCAATTTGCCGAAATAAGTCGCTTCTCCAAATCTTTTATTAACACAGCAGCCCGGCTGTGGAACGATCTTCCGAATTCTGTGTTTCCACGTACTTTAAAACCTCGTTCGGAAGAGTATCATGGACCCAAATCCTAAAGCTACGTAGCCATGTTAAAAAAATATATATAACTAGTTAAAATATAAGTATTTTTGTTTTTGTTTCTTGTAATTAATAATTGGAATTATTAAGAATATATGTACCTATGGCTGGAAAATTTCTTTCCATGCGATGGATATACAGATGTTTTTTTTATTTTTTAATTGCATATACGCATACATATGATTTATTTCTATGTCAGGAGTCAAATGATATTTTTATTGACAATAACATCTCAATAGAGACGAAGCCCTGTATAGGAGCCTGAGTTCCTGGTTCTTCTATAATATCCCAACTTCGTCTCTATTGAGATGTTATTGTCAGTAAAAATATCATTTGACTCCCGACAGGGAAAAATATCCAATTTTTGCGTATATGCAATTAAAAAATATATTCGATTTACATACACATTAGTACATGTAGGTAAACAAGCCAAAAATGAAATAATATTTCTGGCGCAGTTCAGAGGTTACATCTGTACGAGACACCGTCACATAATTTACAAGGACTGTTGCTTTCATTCTTTACAAATAAATCAACTTCTCAATAGATGGCCTTACAAAAAGGTTTCTTCGTTACCTCATAGATGGCAATAGTATAATTCCGTATTATTCAGGTGAAATGTTTACACATTATTCAAATATATAGAACTATCAAAAATTACATTGATTAGGGAACTCAATAAAGGCATAATTGGTGAACGTTGCGCAAGCGTGTAAAGTGATTACGTAAACCAGCCGATGACTGGTCGTAAGCCCTGTAGGTGCCTGAGTTCCTGGTTCTTCTATAAAATCCCAACTTCGTCTCTATTGAGATGTTATTGTCAATAAAAAATGTTTTTTTATTGTTTTGTGAATATTTTTTTTATAATATTTTCAATCGAAAGCATGACCATGAAATATTTAATCAAAGATATATAGATTGGACTCAGAGAATATGTCAAAAGGCCGGAAACCATGTAGTCACTTGATTTCACGATAAATCATATAAAATTAATGTTCCTACTTCATCTTGATGTAACGTTATAATTAATATCAACATCTTTATGGGATAAATTTCAACGAGAAGGTACCAGTAGAACAAAATGGAGTGAATAAATTAAGCAAAAACTGTTAAAACAACTGAATGAATTCGTTATTAAACCAGTTAAATACTTCAGTACGTGAAACGAGCAACTCAGTTGTATAAGAAAGAAAAGCTTTTAAAAGAATAACGCGAGACAATAAGAGATGATAGACAAAATATACATTCTCTTTGAAAATATTATTTTAAAAATGTTTCAGAATTTGAATTCCAGTTTGCAAAACTAACACAACGCAGAACGTTCTAGAGAAACAGATGCTTCACTTTCTGGAGAATTTATTTTATTAACACATAAATGTCTCGAATTCAGTTGGATGGGAGTTTCGCCCTAAAGAACACACAAAGTAAGAATGGAAATGCCTCAGTCGTAGAAGGGATAATCCGGTTTTGTGAGAGCATTAAAGACTTTATTTGGTAATGTACAGAGCAAGATTTTGCATTTTATTATAGGACTATTAGTTTTATATGTAAAATATATTACGACTCTCACCATGTTGGGGATTTTACATGAAAACTTTTTAAGGAAATTTCAACTGAAAAAAATAATTGCATTAATGATAATCAAAGTGAAAATGCGTATTTTGCGTACGCATAATACGCATTTTCACTTTGAAGTACCTAGACAAAGAAAATGATTACCAAATTTTCGAAGTGTGCAATGCGAAGAGGTAGGACTGATGGAGCGCTGATATTAAGACAGCCTCAAGTTAAATTATGGAAGACATACATGGAAAAATTGTTTTATGACAACAGACCAGTGAATTAAACGAAGGAAAACAATCAAATATTCCGTTCTTTAAATAAAATTATTGCTATCGTTTACTTTCTTGACAGAATAGCAATATTTGAATAATCACATTTTTGATATTTTTGCAGTTGAATATCTCACCAATCCCGTGTTGACTGAAATCCACTCTATCCTATCCTGACACACATATTTTGTAATACAATACAAACATTCAATAATTTGGATTTATTTCGTTTGGTACCTGCGTATTCTTCAACTTTACATTCTATCACCATCGACAGTTGTATCTCATGTGTTACATGCAACTAGTTCATATAATTAGTTTTTCCTTCACACGTTCGTCCATTTGTCTGTTCTGTTTATAGTGAATGAAAGCCGACGCGAACTTTTTCTCTTCTTCTTCTTTAGTCTCTTTCCATCCACTCCTGAAGGCCTTCTCCATTTGACAACTCCACGTCATTCTTTCTGGTACAGTCTGCATCCAGAATCATCCAGTTGTTCATCATTCCTCCACCTCTGTTGCTGTCATTCCACACCTGTCTTTGTCGTAGAAGTCAGCATTCTCTTTGTCCACTTATCGTCCGAGCTTCTGGCTATGTGTCCCGCTCATTTCTATTTCAGATTCGCCACAGTTAATTATAATATATTTGTCTATCTACAAATAATCTAATCTTTTATATAAATTTTCTCGCTCTTCATATTACTTATGCTGTTTTCTGATTATTAAACTGCTAGCAAAAGTATAGGTTGGTACATACGCCCTTCAAAACTTTTAGTTAAATTACACACTTGAGAAATGATGCGCGCTTTAGTTATGTTGACATGAAAAATGTTCCAGGATCTCTTTATTGAGAACTTTGTGTCCATGGGCTTAGTTTTATGAGAAAAGTTTCAAAAAGTTCATTCTACTTACGTCAGTTGTGCTGTTTCTCAACTTTTACTGTGTTTATAATATGACACCAACTTACATTATTTATACCGCAACTATTTACTATGCAAACATGACGCACACATAGAATGCACAACAATGTTCACTTTTTTAATATCTGTAATATATAAGTATAATATATTAGACTACTAATGGGCCCGGGCAGACGTTGTTCTGCCATAGACCGCCTTCTATTTAAATTTAATTAATAAACATTTATTGAGACAAAAAGAAGTTTACATACAAATACATAGACATATATCAACAAAAGAAAAGAAAAACAACCTTTCTGACTCAAAAGGACCATGCTCATTTATATAGATCGCATTTTATGTAGACCTCATTATATGTATTGTTCTGCCAGAGACCGCCTTCTATGTAGATCGCATTTTATATAGACCTCATTATATGTATTGTTCTGCCACAGACCGCCTTCAATATAGATCGCATTTTATATAGACCTCATTATTCTGCCGCAGACCGCCTTCAATATAGATCGCATTTTATATAGACCTCATTATTCTGCCGCAGACCGCCTTCAATGTAGATCGCATTTTATATAAACCTCATTATTCTGCTATAGACCGCCTTCAATGAAGATCGCATTTCATATAGACCTCATTATATGTATTGTTCTGCCACAGACCGCCTTCTGTGTAGATCGCATTTTATATAGACCTCATTATATGTATTGTTCTGCCACAGACTGCCTTCAATGTAGATCGCATTTTATATCGCATCTTAGATGGGTCGGTGGCAGAGCGGTTAGCGCATTGGGTTAGTAATCCAGTGGTCGCGAGTTCGAATCCTGCCTCGACCGAATTCGTTCGCCTATAGCACAAGCATTTATGCTTATTATAGGGAACGTAGGAAGATGTATATGTACTTGTTTAACAAGGACATATTCATTTTTTACATTAAAAAAAATATATAGACCTCATTTTATGTATTGTTCTGCCAGAGACCGCCATCATGTAGATCGCATTTTATATAGACCTCATTTTATGTATTGTTCTGCCACAGACCGCCATCAATGTAGATCGCATTTTATATAGACCTCATTTTATGTATTGTTCTGCCACAGACCGCCATCAATGTAGATCGCATTTTATATAGACCTCATTTTATGTATTGTTCTGCCACAGACCGTCATCAATGTAGTTCGCATTATATAGACCTCATTTTTTGTATTTTACATTTTTTTTTCGTTCCCCAGAGACTTTATAGGTACAATATATATTGAAAATTTACACAACTTAAAAATTAAATAGAATCCATTTTTCCTATAAAAAATAAAAATCTTGAGGGGGTGTATGGGGGGGGACTCTTGAGCCGTAGGTCCCGAGTTCGATTCTCAGTGGAGTTTTTCACTATGTTTTCGGTCTGAATTTGTGAGATGACTAACATTATACGCCTGACTTGAACACCTGAACCCGATTCCTTCTCCTTTCCTAACCCTTTATTTTTTTCTTGCAATGAATTATTATTACTCTCCACACTATGGAATAGGGGAGAGTCATGATTTCGCAAAATTTAAGCGTATTTTTTTTACATCAATTTCTCAATGGGTATCATGTAGAGAATGCACACTATGAGTTTCGTCGTGATGTGTTTGTGTGTATGGCGTATACGCTGTACGCCGTACGCCGTACGCTGTAGCATTTATCTTTTTTGTGTCCTCTCTACAGCCCAAACTATAAGTCTGATCGACTTCATATTAACATCATATGTGTAAAGTGCAAAGACCTAGAGCTGATTAGTTTTCCATAGACAACTTTTGATTTCTTCTCTATGAATTCATCATTTACGTTGTTTTTTTTTTGTGTCCTCTCTGCAGCCCAAACTATAAGTCCGATTGACTTCATATTGATATCACATGTGTTAAGTCCATAAACTTAGAGCTGATTAGTTTTCCTTAGACAACGGTTCATTTTTTCCCAATGTTTCTTTATGATTTCATCTATTAAAACTGAAAAAATGCTCTCACGACCTGGAAATTAGAGATATTTTAATTTGGTTTCAACTATTTATACAACACCAAGAATCTTCATAAAATTGTATTCAAAGTTGGTCAATGTTAAAAGAAAAATATTCAACGGTTTCAAAAATTATATTTTATTTAATGGATATTTGTATGAAACTTATATGTAACAAGAGAATTTTTTTATATTTGGCAATGTTCAGTTCATTGATTTCATATTGATATAAGAATATTAATAGCTTGAACTTAGAACTGATTAGCTTTTCATAGATATCATAAAATTTCTTCATATGATATCACGTGTCAACATTGTCAAAATGCTCTAACGCTCTTAGAAACAAAATTTATCTGCTTTTTTTAAAAAATTTCATACAACATAAGCATTCTTCATTATACTGCATTAATAGTTTGTTTATCTTAACATAAAAATATACTATCGGAAGAAAATTTATATTCCTGGTAGTAACATTTAGTATGAATAAAAATGTAATAAGATAAATTTCTATGTATGGAAATGTTCAGTAATTTGATTTCCTGTTATAATGGGAAGAGCTTGAACATAGAACAGATAAGCTTTCCATAAATAACAAAATTATTCTTCATATGATATCACCTGTCAAAATTTGGAAAATGCTCTTGCGTTCTTTAAAACAAAATTTATCTGCTTTTTTTAAAATATTTCATACAACATAAGCATTCTTCACTATACGGCATTAATAGTTTGTCTATCTTAACATAAAAATATACTATCGGAAGAAAATTTATATTCCTGGTAGTAACATTTAGTATGAATAAAAATGTAATTAGATAAATATCTATGTAAGGAAAAGTTCAGTAATTTGATTTCATGTTATAATGTAAAGAGCTTGAACATAGAACTGATTAGCTTTCCATAAATAACAAAAAATATCTTCATATGATATCACGTGTCAAAATTTTGAAAATGCTCTCGCGTTCTTTAAAACAAAATTTATCTGCTTTTTTTAAAATATTTCATACAACATAAGCATTCTTCACTATACTGCATTAATAGTTTGTTTATCTTAATATAAAAATATACTTTCGGAAGAAAATTTATATTCCTGATAGTAACATTTAGTATGAATAAAAATGTAATAAGATAAATTTCTATGTATGGAAAAGTTCAGTAATTTGATTTCATGTTATAATGTAAAGAGCTTGAACATAGAACTGATTAGCTTTCCATAAATAACAAAAAAAATCTTCATATGATATCACGTGTCAAAATTTTGAAAATCCTCTCGCGTTCTTTAAAACAAAATTTATCTGCTTTTTTAAAAATATTTCATACAACATAAGCATTATTCACTATACTGCATAAATAGTTTGTTTATCTTAATATAAAAATATACTATCGGAAGAAAATTTATATTCCTGGTAGTAATATTTAGTATGAATAAAAATGTAATTAGATAAATTTCTATGTATGGAAAAGTTCAGTAATTTGATTTCATGTTATAATGTAAAGAGCTTGAACATAGAACTGATTAGCTTTCCATAAATAACAAAAAAATTCTTCATATGATATCACCTGTCTAAATTTGGAAAATGCTCTCGCGTTCTTTAAAACAAAATTTATCTGCTTTTTTTTAAATATTTCATACAACATAGGCATTCTTCACTATACTGCATTAATAGTTTTTTTATCTTAACATTAAAATATACTATCGGAAGAAAATTTATATTCCTGATAGTAACATTTAGTATGAATAAAAATGTAATTAGATAAATTTCTATGTATGGAAACGTTCAGTAATTTGATTTCATGTTATAATGTAAAGAGCTTGAACAAAGAACTGATTAGCTTTCCATAAATAACAAAAAAAATCTTCATATGATATCACGTGTCAAAATTTTGAAAATGCTCTCGCGTTCTTTATATCAAAATTTATCTGCTTTTTTTAAAATATTTCATACAACATAAGCATTCTTCACTATACTGCATTAATAGTTTGTCTATCTTAACATAAAAATATACTATCGGAAGAAAATTTATATTCCTGGTAGTAACATTTAGTATGAATAAAAATGTAATTAGATAAATTTCTATGTATGGAAACGTTCAGTAATTTGATTTCATGTTATAATGTAAAGAGCTTGAACATAGAACTGATTAGCTTTCCATAAATAACAAAAAAATCTTCATATGATATCACGTGTCAAAATTTTGAAAATGCTCTCGCGTTCTTTAAATCAAAATTTATCTGCTTTTTTTAAAATATTTCATACAACATAAGCATTCTTCACTATACTGCATTAATAGTTTGTTTATCTTAACATAAAAATATACTATCGGAAGAAAATTTATATTCCTGGTAGTAACATTTAGTATGAATAAAAATGTAATTAGATAAATTTCTATGTATGGAAATGTTCAGTAATTTGATTTCCTGTTATAATGGGAAGAGCTTGAACATAGAACTGATAAGCTTTCCATAAATAACAAAAATATTCTTCATATGATATCACCTGTCAAAATTTGGAAAATGCTCTTGCGTTCTTTAAAACAAAATTTATCTGCTTTTTTTAAAATATTTCATACAACATAAGCATTCTTCACTATACTGCATTAATAGTTTGTCTATCTTAACATAAAAATATACTATCGGAAGAAAATTTATATTCCTGATAGTAACATTTAGTATGAATAAAAATGTAATTAGATAAATTTCTATGTATGGAAACGTTCAGTAATTTGATTTCATGTTATAACGTAAAGAGCTTGAACATAGAACTGATTAGCTTTCCATAAATAACAAAAAATTTCTTCATATGATACCACGTGTCAAAATTTTGAAAATGCTCTCGCGTTCTTTAAAACAAAATTTATCTGCTTTTTTTATAATATTTCATACAACATAAGCATTCTTCACTATACGGCATTAATAGTTTGTCTATCTTAACATAAAAATATACTATCGGAAGAAAATTTATATTCCTGGTAGTAACATTTAGTATGAATAAAAATGTAATTAGATAAATTTCTATGTATGGAAACGTTCAGTAATTTGATTTCATGTTATAATGTAAAGAGCTTGAACGTAGAACTGATTAGCTTTCCATAAATAACAAAAAAATTCTTCATATGATATCACCTGTCAAAATTTGGAAAATACTCTTGCGTTCTTTAAAACAAAATTTATCTGCTTTTTTAAAAATATTTCATACAACATAAGCATTCTTCACTATACTGCATTAATAGTTTGTCTATCTTAACATAAAAATATACTATCGGAAGAAAATTTATATTCCTGATAGTAACATTTAGTATGAATAAAAATGTAATAAGATAAATTTCTATGTATGGAAAAGTTCAGTAATTTGATTTCATGTTATAATGTAAAGAGCTTGAACATAGAACTGATTAGCTTTCCATAAATAACAAAAAAAATCTTCATATGATATCACGTGTCAACATTTTGAAAATGCTCTCGCGTTCTTTAAAACAAAATTTATCTGCTTTTTTTAAAATATTTCATACAACATAAGCATTATTCACTATACTGCATTAATAGATTGTTTATCTTAATATAAAAATATACTATCGGAAGAAAATTTATATTCCTGGTAGTAATATTTAGTATGAATAAAAATGTAATTAGATAAATTTCTATGTATGGAAAAGTTCAGTAATTTGATTTCATGTTATAATGTAAAGAGCTTGAACATAGAACTGATTAGCTTTCCATAAATAACAAAAAAATTCTTCATATGATATCACCTGTCAAAATTTGGAAAATGCTCTCGCGTTCTTTAAAACAAAATTTATCTGCTTTTTTTAAAATATTTCATACAACATAAGCATTCTTCACTATACTGCATTAATAGTTTGTCTATCTTAACATAAAAATATACTATCGGAAGAAAATTTATATTCCTGATAGTAACATTTAGTATGAATAAAAATGTAATTAGATAAATTTCTATGTATGGAAAAGTTCAGTAATTTGATTTCATGTTATAATGTCAAGAGCTTGAACATAGAACTGATTAACTTTCCATAAATAACAATAAATTTCTTCATATGATATCACGTGTCAAAATTTTGAAAATGCTCTCGCGTTCTTTAAAACAAAATTTATCTGCTTTTTTTATAATATTTCATACAACATAAGCATTCTTCACTATACGGCATTAATAGTTTGTCTATCTTAACATGAAAATATACTATCGTTAGAAAATTTATATTCCTGGTAGTAAAATTTAGAATGAATAAAATATTTCATTGTCAATATTTGTGGTGTGGAGAGTTTAGTGTTGGCCACAACCCACTCGTTTTTTATATAGTATTTAAGTGTTATATAAATTTCTTTGATTTTACTCTTATTAACCCATGGTTTTTTTTATTATTATTATCATTTTTTTGTTTATCATGTTTTTTGTTTAGTATATATTTTTTTTGTTTGTTTTTATATAAATACTGAGTGGTCTCTGTGGTGTATTGTTTCTGAAAGTTTCCTTTTCTAATGTTTAATAAATATATTATTATTCTTTTGCTGTTGTACATACACAATGTTGTCATACTTTGTAATCTGGTTGCTTGGAACAAATTGCCTGATGGCAATAAGCCCGCCAGTGTACAATTATATTTGTTTATATTATGTACAGGAAGATGTATAAATACATAAATAAATTATAAGTTTCAAAAATATGGTAACTTGTGAACTGTATTTTAAAAATATTTGATAAATTGCCCAAGAAGCAATATGAAATTATTAACTATGAAACTGTTAATTAAGTTCTATTTAAATTTATAGTATTGTTAAAAAAACGTTGAAGGAAAGAGTCAGATTAATAATCAGAATATTCTCAGTTCCGTTTCCCGCAAATGATGACAAAGCATTCATGAGAAAATGAACTTAAGAAAATAAATCTGCCGTATTTTATTTCATTTTAAAAGCTCTTTAAGAGCTCCGTTCTGTCGCGATGTCATTATAATATTTAAAACTGTTCACTGCAAATGAAAATTTTCAAGATCTCCGTCTTTAGCTCTCGCGAAAGGCGATTTTTGTATACAACGGGTAAGACGAGAAATGCAATGTCTTGGCGTAATTAAAATTAACAATGCCTCACTGAAACAACGTTTGGAATGATTATTCAAAATCGCTTTGAAATGGGCCGTTACTTAAGAATCTTTTAACAAATTATTGGTACCTACCTATACGAGATAAAATATAAACGTGCCAATTAATGTATTTGCAAGGTTATTTGATTTTTGATACCTATTATATTTTTTTTTAAATCACAAATTGAATTTTATTTTTATTATTTTCCATTTAAGATTTTGTTTCAATACACATCATGTAGATGTTTGCTTTGTTATGATCTTATCAAAACCTGTATGTATGTATGTATGTATGTTGTGAAACAGCAAAACTTCAGTAACAGACAACATGGCGAACATGAAAGCCCCAGAGCGGTCAAACAAATTGAAATAGATACACATACAACTTGTTGGTTAATATGACTAACTAGGGTACAAGTACCAGGGGCGCACCAAAGGCTTTGGACTACGCAAAGTCGATAATTTGATGTTTTTTAAGATTAAAAATATTTTTAAAATCTCTTGCCAAAATATATTTGCACATATCTTCACTTCTGGACCTGATTAGCCTGGATTGAAGATTGGCCTGGATCAGACATGTTGTCAGATCAGGGGAAGAAAGAGCCACAAAACGTATCCTGTAAAATGACCCTGTGGGCAAGAGACACCTGGGAAGACCAAGGCAGAGATTGATGGTCAATATTACCCGAGATCTGCGGCCTTACTCTCCACTGCAAATCCGAACCCAATACGATCCGACTCGATAAGAACCTACCTTTGTAAACGAGAATGAATGCGGTAGGTAGGTATGTTTAAATAGTAATAGTCGTTCATTTGGATATACGCAGGCGGCAGATAGGTAAGTTCTAAATGAAAATTTGAAATCCAGATCGGATTCGAGTTTCAAGAGTAAGGCTACTGAACGTTCTGAATGCTTGTGATGACTTGGAGTCCACTGCAGCTGACAGGAAGGCTTGGAAAACTATTTTTCAGGAGGCTAACGCTCTACCGGAGTTGTATGGCCATCGGAAGTAAGTAAGTAAGTTTGTCTTCACTTAATTCACGGCGGCCCGAAACAGTGATATAACACTTTTTCTGAACCATTGTCTCAGGTTACAGACCTATAAAATTCTTCATCTTCCTGGTCCTTTTCTCCCTTGCATCCTTTCTTGGATGAAAACCTGCAGGAGTTGGTACATAATATACATTAGACATGATATTCATCGAGTATTAAATTGAAACGAAATCGTATTTATATTCAGTTCAATTTTTTATCTTGTAGTTTGGTTTCAATAAAAAAAATTTAAAAATATTAGTACTTGAATTTTCGAATATTTTTTTTTATTATTGCATATGCGCAAACATTGGATTTTTTTCCCTGTCGGGAGTCAAAGATATTTTTTAACAGATTTTTAATTATCTCAATAGAGACGAAGTAGAGAAGAAGACAACTGCTTCAGGGGTGACTTCTATGCGAAAAATGCATTGTCACCTCAGATATAAGAATTGTAGCTTTCATTATTTACAAAAAACCAATTCTCTCAATAGATGGCGTTTCAACAAAATAAATTAAAAATAATAAGATTGTTGTTCATAATTTCACCCATAGATGGCTGTAGTAAAAATTCCTTATTTTCAAGCGAAAAGAATTTCAGTATTACAATATATAGAACTTTCAAAATTGAATTGATAGGGATCTCATTAAAAAGGCATAATTGGTGAACGTTGCGCAAGCGCATAAAGTGATCACGTAAACCAGCCGATGACAGGTCGTAAGCCCTGTAGGTGCCTTGATTTCCCGGTTCTCCTACAATAAATATTCCAACTTCGTCTCTATTGAGATAATTAAAAATCTGTTAAAAAATATACTTGAATTTTCATAGGCAAGCCAAGATTTTTAGATTCCATGAGCACTTCCGCTACTGCTAAGTACATACATATTCAAAGGCTTTACACATTCACAATATGTTTACATCATATGTATTATGAGTGTTTTATACCTTGGTTTGTTGCAACTCTGAGTAGTCTTGCTCATTTTTTTTATTGTAGATTTAATAATATTTTTTTTTGTGAGGTGTTTTTACAATCTATTTTTGTCAGGCTCTTATCCTTTATATTTATTTATTTGATTTTTAACTGCCTTTACAACTGTGAGACTACCCAACCCAACCTGATATCTCGCAAAGATATCCCGTTTCCTAGGGCATACTGAGCTACTAAAATCATCTGTGCCTCCCGCAGGGTCACAAACTGGATTGGCGCACCTGGAAATCGCTTCACAGATTGAAAACGGGCGTCGGCAGATCTAAGGACAACTTGAAAACATGGAGGATCCTAACGAATAATGACTGCTTCTCGCGTGAGTGCGAGACTGCCCTGCTACCTGCTCATATGAGGACCTAAGTATTGGTTGAGACGAGTTTGATTGCTTCTGACACGAGAAAAGAAAATTTGATTTTTTTGGATACTCATTATTTATTTTATATTTTCAAGCTTCTCCGATAAAGTTTTAATAATGTTTTCCATTATACATCTAAACTGTTAAAAAAATTAATACTCCACCTAAAAGATACTCCAAATACCAAATTTACACAGACAGTAGTTTGCATGAGATTTTAGACATTTATTCATGAAAATAATACTAACCTACCTTCATACACACATGATAAAATCTTAACCTAAAAGCGTGTTCTCCAACAGTTTCCGAAATAGACAACAGATAAGACCCCCACTCATTCAAATAGAATATTACCTGACACAGAACACAATATCTTACGCGATGAAACGAACTTCAAAAAACTGGTAGCAGACTGGCTGAAAAGTAATGGCAGAATACAATCTGCTCATATACTGCCAAATATCCTACCATAATTCACTAATCTCAGCCTTCATAACCTGAAAATCTCTACCATAGCTTCGTGCCATGCTTCATTTCCAATACAATCTCATGGGTTCAAATAACTTAGACGTCACTGTATATTTTTCTTTTTTTTTCATTATTTTGTATTTTATAACATGAAACTTAATATGGTTATTTTTTGTTTCTATAATATAAAATATGGAAATAAATCATTTCATTTTTTCATTCCATATGAATAATAATCAAAGAATGTTACTCTCACACATTTTGAATCGTGAATGCTAAATTAAGGAAACAAAACAATTAAAAAGTTCGAACAAACTAAAATTAAAAGATTTCGTAGTGCCTACTTGAAATCTCGAATTATTGTAACTAAATAAATGAAATTTATGAATGCCATACCAAAAATTAATAATAATTGAAATTATGGATATCTAGCTGTGGTTTTACAATCCAGGGGGCAAGTTCGTTCAAACGATGAAATCAAAACCCTCATGTTTACCCATATTATCGATTTCCATATGATAATTATATCCATGATATGGGTAATTATAAAGGTTTTAAATTCATCGTTTGACCGGACATGCCCACAGGTCAGGTCTTAGCCTCTTGCTTGCAGAGCTCGTCTTGTGATGCATATACCATTAATGGATGCCGATGTTGTTTGCATCCTTCCCTAATCCGTCCAGCCATCGAAGCTTCGAAACTATTAGGGACTATCCTAAGTAATTAGAATAATAGCAGATTAACAGCAATACATTAGTGTTAAATTTAATATAATAATTTAACAGCCAATTGGAAGTCTCCACTGATAGGCCATACCTACGGCTGCAAGATAAAATATATAACATCATGATATAATATTATTCTATATAAGATAATGTTTCATTCTGCAACCGAGGTAAACATACCTAATATTAAATAAGAGGAAAAAAAGAGGTAATTATAGATTTTTTTGTTTAATGTTAGCAAATAAATTGCATTGAGTTAAAAAAATTGCACTAAGAATATATCTCGCTGCTGTAACACTGTACTGAAAACATCAAATTCTAGTAAAATAAGTATTGAGTTATTCATACTGTTAGAAACATGCCAAATAAATTAATTTTGTCGATAATTATTTGATAGTTGCTCTAACGAAAAATATGCTTTATTGGGTACATTGCGTGATAGATTAACAAAGAAACTATTTGTGTTTATCTATTTATATTATGTTGTAACTTACTAACGAAATGTTTAATAGGAAATCGATGTTTTGTTTATTAACAAAATATAATTTCACTGTTAAATAATATTTATTTTTTTCATTCCTTGTACATTGCACTTATATATTGCCAACAAACGATATTAATTTGTCAAACAGACAACGATGATCGACCTAAAACTTTCCATACGAAGACGTTTGAATGTACCTAGTATCTGCATAACAGTAAGTCAAACACTCAACTCAACTGCACAGAATATCAAAGACAGTTATGGAATACTGCAATGGGTAGGTGATTTGCGAATATTCCCAAAGTAAATTTCGCGTTGCGGTGAAGCCAAAGTTACTTACCACCTGAGCCATATCTGAGAAATGAAGTTTCAAACCAAACTTGTTGATTTCCACGTCATTGCACTTTTTATTATTAAGAGTTAAAAACTTTCCGTACTTCGCTACCGTCCAATATACATGCATACATAGAGAGATACACGAAAACTAAACCAGTTATGAAAATTCACTACTCGGAAAATATGTATGGGTGGTTTTAAACAAGTTTTATAAGAACAACTTATGGAGTTATTTGAGTGGAGAATTTCTTGATCGAATATTATTAAACTTGACGTTTAAACTTAGTTATTTTAAACATCAAATACCCAGTTCATAAGTCATTATTTTGTTTTACCTACTACTTGATTGAACTATTTGATTTTTATTATTTGTATCTAGATATGTTTCTTGTCCTATAGCGAATTCTTTCAACCATCAATTATTCTCAACCCAGGGAAGTGAGAAGAGCTTATATCTTCCTCTCTTTCGTACCTTATCTTCATCGGACGTTAAAAAATCACCAAAGTGAAGAGTTTAGTGGGGGTATTTATATATTGTATCAACTGGGTAGTTCACTACATAAATATTAAATTTAATAATTATTTGCGTATTCTAAAAATTCAAAGGTTATCTATCATAATTTAATATTATAGTTAATTTTATAGTTAATTTCAATAATTGTATGCATGTACTGTGTGCTGTCCTTGGTAAAATAAAATAAAAATAAATAAAATAAACAAACAAATACCACCATGTATATAATTGTCTCTCTCGAGATTCGAGAACAAGTAAATTAAGGATGGCGGTGTAGCGGATGCGTAATAAATATTTTTTGAATGTTGCTGAATTGATGTCCACACTTTGTTTGAGGTTTTTAATAGGTGCGTGGTTTCATCTATATTGAGAAGAGACAAATTACATATAACGCAACGCGCATATGACTCAAACTAGATAGAGTACAACAAAGTTCCTACCTGTGGAAGGCTGAAGGACTCTGGAACATTCCTCTCAGCTTCTGGTGACGATGATGACGAAACACTGAATAAAATATTGAGTAAACACAAGCACAGATAGGTCAATTTTAGCGGGATAAAATGTTTTATCAAAGCGGAATGATAATCGTTCGGTATTTTACTCAGACAAGTTATGCGGAACATATACGAAGTTCAGGTTGATACTCATACGAGCGATGCGGAACATATACGAAGTTCAGGTTGATACTCAGACGAGCGATGCGGAACATACACGAAGTTCAGGTTGATACTCAGACGAGCGATGCGGAACACACACGAAGTTCAGGTTGATACTCAGACGAGGGATGCGGAACATACACGAATTTCAGGTTGATACTCAGACGAGCGATGCGGAACATACACGAAGTTCAGGTTGATACTTAGACGAGCGATGCGGAACATACACGAAGTTCAAGTTGGTACTCAGACGAGCGCTGCGGAACATACACGAAGTTCAGGTTGATACTCAGACGAGCGATGCGGAATTTATACGAAGTTCAGTATGATTCTTAAAAATGAATGCTTCCACTAATGAGCGACGATGATGTTATTGTTGCGGATGAATTATTGGATATTGACAATGTAAGTAGGTAGGAAAAGGGCATAGGTACTGGATAATGAAATGGCGGGATTGATTCCACTGACATCCAATCCAGCTACATACATCCTGTCACATATATGGAATGTTAAGTAAAAGATGTTAATTTTATTTATTTGAATCTTTCCTTACATATAATTAGTACACTGGCGGGCTAATTGCCTAATGGCAATTTCTTCCGACCAATCAGATGTGACTTACAGGTAAATAATGAACCGTATATTTTTGTTCACAATGATTAAAAAAACTGAATGCAAGTGGGAGCTTTCGAACAGATGAAGGCGAGTGAAGCAAGCTACAATGGGAGGGGTATAGATAAATACTTCATGTTTTTTGAATTGGACAGAACCAACAAAGCGGCTTACTATTTCAAATGCTTTAGTGTGAGTGGTCCTGTAATTTGGAATAGATTACGGGGACTCTCAATAGTTTGATACCTTATCTCCAAACATACATACCATCAAGCTGTTTTCATATTCATATCCTTTCCTGACATACATACTTACATGTTTTGTACAGAAAAGAATATATTTTTTTATTTATATAATTAAACTGCACACAAACAACACTAGGTCAAAATTTACAATGAATAAGCTTAATATGTACAAAATTGTCAAACTATCCCTACCTAGGGTCAATTACTTGTGGCAAACCAATTCATATACATAAGTAATAACATACTGGGATGTGAATGTGTAATGGGTGCTCATGTAAAATGATGTGTAAAATGTGTCTTGCTATGCTGATTTT
The DNA here is from genome assembly GCA_963576475.1 of Molanna angustata. Taxonomy (NCBI): domain Eukaryota; kingdom Metazoa; phylum Arthropoda; class Insecta; order Trichoptera; family Molannidae; genus Molanna; species Molanna angustata. The sequence continues at coordinate 22,894,294 of OY754976.1, read as the reverse complement.
AAATTGAACAGTATTTTTTTTATATTGGTAAGGCGATTTATAAAAAATATCTAGTTGTAGGGTACTTTGATGCTTATTTTAAGTGGTGAGGATTCTGTTTATTGGTGAGTTTAGAGATGAGTTAGTTCTATAACTATAGTTATGGAAGAGTGGCGTGTGTCTCGTACGTCGAGTGTCGGTACATGCAAATTTATATATGAAACTCTTAAAACATTAAATAAAGTGTTCATAGTTTGATACGTATGTATTTTTCAACTGTACGTTCTATCGCCATCGACAGTTTTTTTTTCTTTTAGTTTAAGGCAATTCACCCTGATTGATACAGAGCGAAGGGAATATAGCACCTACCTGGTGGCGAATTTCTTCCTTCTTCTGGAGTTTCTTCACGGAAGGCACTCACTAACTTCTGGTATCACAACACTCACTATTGTTGGTGAACGACACCACTTCCAAACACGGTTTGGGTAATTTAAAGGGGGCGCACGGCGCTTAATTTTTTAGTTGACACAAATTCACAAAATATGTATACTTCGATCGTATATGTATCGAACTAATTTTAACTTCAACTGTGTGACGTACAAGACAAGTTGACGATAGATGTTTACACTGCTGCTTCGCACAGGTGACTGTCCTATGTAGGTAACAATATTTTAAGGAGAGGAAAAGGTTGGGTGTTGGCATCTTTACCGAACACACCCTGTAAAGATTGCTATGTGCCAATTATTTCATGTCAGTGGAGAAAAGTTAATTTTATTATAAATTTATGTCATTCAATGAAATGAATTTTGAAATAACGAACAGTACACGTGAATTATTAAGAGACAAAAGATGTTGGATATTATCCATAGACAGTTGGATGTGTTACATGCAACTAGTAAATAAAAAAAATACTACAATTCAAAGTTTCGTTAGCCAATTTTAGTTGTTATTTCGTATTCCAATTTTTTTGTTCTTATTAAAATAAAAAAATGGATGTGTAAAATTTGATTTTGGCTCCGCGCCGTGAAAAATTGTGTGGACAAAATTAAACGGTCAATTTTCACCCAAATGTTGGTTTAACCTCTAAAATATTGTCACCGTATTACAAAGTCAATCAAAGTTTTCCCGCTCTGGGCGGTTCACATTATTTCCTTTGGGATAAACCTATTTTCCAAGGTTTTAGTAAACATTGTTGAAATTTTCATTACTAAACCATCTCTTAAATTCATCCGGATAATACGATCAATGCAAAGATTATTCGATTTTGAAAGTTTTCGTCGGTTTTATAAAATGGAAAAATTTCCAAATCTTATTATTAAATGGAAAGTTTCTGCGTCTTTGTTATAATTATCAGATTCGGAAACACTTCAAAACAAATTGAAAGTGGCCAACTCTAAACTCTTCCTTGCTGTGATCACATCCATGTAAACAAATATTTAATACTCTTCTGTATAGACAAGTGGAGAAGAAGAGTGTAGAAAAATTATGACAACCTAGTTCAAACGTTCATTTGTAGACAGAACATCTTAAAATATGCCTTTAAATTATACTTACTCATTTTAAATTCAGCATGAAGATATATCCATATTTTATTTAGTTGCTACTTCATATAAAATTATTCCAGAAAGTCTAGAACCCAATGACTTAAAAGAGGGCGACTGCTGCCAACGTACCTTTTTTTTCAATTTGATATTGCATCATTACTACAAAACGAATCATTTTGAAAAAAATAACTTAGTTAATTTGGATATTAATGAAGAAAAATATACCATACCCCGGTTTTTGACATTATTTATCTTATATTTTTAAAAAAACTGTAAGGTATAGAGCGATATTTATTTATTTTTTATTAAAAAACTTCAAAACATCTGGAAAAATATGTTGTGACGTTGCATTAATGCATCAGGTTAACTAAATAAACCAAAAAAACTTTTATTTCGCAATGGCGCTGAATGGAAAATAAATGTTTTTTAGATTTCTTTGCTAAATCTGAAGCATTAATGCAACATCACGACATATTTTACCAGATATTTTAGTTATCTTTAATTAAAAACAAATGTATTGCTCTACGCCTTATAATTTATTTAAAATATAAGATAAACGTTGAAGATCGTGGCGTACCTTTATTTTTCTACAAGAATTCATACAGAACATTATCAAAAAGTTAATGTTTATTTTTCTTTATTAATACCCCAACTATCTAAATTATTTTTTTCATAACGTTTTGATTAGAAATATTTATGGTATATCAAATTGAAAAATAGGTACGTTGGCAGCAGTCGCCCCCTTAAAAACTCTTTCTCCATACATGAACTCAGTTTTTTTCTTCCTCATATTTAGGTAGGTACTTGTTTTAAGAATATCTGGATATTTATTTTACTAACCACACCACAACAAAATTCCTAATAATTTTAATAACTATTATCTTTTTATTTAAATTTTAGTGCCATTGTAAAATGAATTGTTTTTGACGTTGTTATCTCAGACTATTTTCTTCGAATGCTTTTACAGCATATTTTTTGAAAATACATCAAATTATCGTTTCTTGTACAATATTACGTAAAACACTAGTGAGTTTTTCTCATAGTACTTGGTAAGTATTTTTATTCTGATTATCATTTTTTTTCTTTTTCAATAAAATAATATCTCGATTCCATTTTTGCATTTCCCCGCAGATGTGCCAATTTTCTTTATTCTGTAGTCGTTATTAACGTTTGCGAATATTGGTTTCAATAACATTTCCGAGAAATTCAATTTCCAATAGATAGCTACGGTACTATGCACGGGGGAATAACGAATTTAAAATTAAATAGTACCTATCTATAAATTATCATATTGAAATTATAACTCGTCGAACTCTTTTAGAATAAGAGATCTTTTTTTCTAGAGAAGGGTCATGATACGTACACTTGTCTTGTATTTGAAAATAAATTAAGGTTCTATCCTTTCATCCGGTCCCCATTTTCATAATGTTGTTTTTCAAACCTTTTTTTAACATTTTTATTTACCGCTCAATCTATTTAGGTTATCTGCCTAACCTAAATTATTCTAACTTAATCTAACGTAACCTTATCTAACCTTACCTATTCAAACCTTATCTAATCTAACCTAATCATACCTGTCACCCATGTATTCTCTATGTAGGATATTAGGCTATGATGGCGATATCCTAACAAACATTAAATCTATAGCGAGGTAAGCATAAAGAACTGAACGTCACAAATTTGCATTGTCAAATTTGTGAAAACCCTGGCTCCGTTTAAAAACCGAAAATAAAGTTAAAATGAATTCTAGATTTTGAATCTTAATCTCACAGTCGTCCATCTCTTATTATTTTAATGGAACTAATAAAGAACGTTAGTAGATTAATTCGCCAACTTATCATGAGATATTTTCAGTCTTTTTTTCGTCATGGTATGTACCTACATAATGAGAACATGTACATTTACATACACTCCATAAACTAAGCATAAGTAGTTCGAAGCAGGATTCAAACCCGCTTTTACCACATGTCTCATTACCAAATTCTGATTCTGTCACACATTGATAAAAAAGTAATAAAAACTATCCATAACTGATAATTCTTATGGGCTACCGCCATGATAGCTGGTGCAAAACCAAATCTCCGGAAAGATGTTTATTGATTTTGTAGAGGTGAAAATATATAAAAAATATCGCTAAAAATTATAAGCAGTGAGGCACCGGTTTAGAATAGTGTTTCTACTTATTTTTTGTATCACTGTATTTCTCGATTTTGTTTATATTATGTTATATTTAGATTACCCGTTAGAGCCGGGTTATCCAAAATACAAACGGAAGAATAACATCTCCCATACCTACTTCAGCAAAGAGGTTCACCATCCATTCTGGGGGACAAGTCTGGTCCAACCGGCGAAACCAAAAACAAGAGGAAAAAAAAACAAAATCGTGGGGTTACATGTTGTAACCTCACGATTACAACATCATGGATATAATTATTATATTGAGTTCTATAATATCTTTAGATGAATTACAATGATTTGAATAGAATTATTTAACTGCACTGCACCATTATTTACTCGATACTTTTCAATTTTAATTTTGAGGGTTTTACAATATACCGACAACATTCCGGGTATTGATATTACTACATTATTGATTAACAAAAAATCTAAATTATGTTAGCATTTACCATTTTTACATCAAGCAATATTTTATACTACACTAAAAACGTACCTATAGGTGCAAGTATACTATACATGCACCTCTGTCAATTCAACCAAACACTTAACCCATAGAACACACTAACTAACTTAACCTTATAAAAATTAACTTACACTATGACGAATAAAAATAATAGAACTGATTTATATAACGCTACTCTGGGACAGGCATAGCATAGTAAAGTAGCTTAATCCACAAATTAATATATATACACTGATGACATAAACTTTACTTAATTATAGTACTATACATTTTATTTACTACTTTATCAAGTTATATTGTACCTACATAATATATTATTTCCATGATATGGGTAATCACAAGGGTTTTGATTTCGCTGATTGGACCAAACTTGCCCCCTGGATGTTACCTCTTTTTTTTTAAATGAATGAATATGTATCATTTAATGATTCGGCGGATATTTTGTGGTAGTTAATGTTAACCATATTTGAATTATAAATAAGCTATAAACCACTTGTTTTTTGAGTCACTTCGCGACATGTTTCGGAAGCGCTGTCCTTCCATCGACCGGCGTGTCTAGACTAACATGTTGAATTTGTGTGTATCTGTCTGTGAAGCGAGGGAGGTGGCGGTTGAGGGTTGTTTGGGTTAGTGGGGGGAGGGGAGTATTGCGTAGTGGTTTTTGTTTTTGATGGGGAATATATTAAGTATTGGAGAAGTGCTATGAAAGTTATGGTTATTTATAAGTTTTATGCCTTAATTTATGTGTCGATGGAAGGACAGCGCTTCCGAAACATGTCGCGAAGTGACTCAAAAAACAAGTGGTTTATAGCTAATTTATAATTCAAATATGGAATGAATAAGTCTTTGAAACAAGTACATATACATCCTCATACATTCGGTGAACGAAATCGGTCGTGGCAGGATTCGAACTCACGACCACTGGATTACTGACGCAGCGCGCTAACCGCTCTACCACTACCCATCTTTAAGTGAGACAATACTGGTGTATGGGTAAACACAGGCGTTACGTTCTTCTTTTTATAAGGTTATGCACACCCGCACACCTTTTAATGGTTGCCCCAAACTGTGGGATATACATATGTATGCAAATATGTAAATTATAGGATTTAAAATTTTAATAAATTAATTTAATGAAGTGAGGAATAAATTTGCAATAAATTTCGAATCAAAATTCAATATTAATTTGGAATTCGATTAATTAAAAAAAAATCATTGAATAAATTTGTCATTAATAATAATTTATTATCTTCTGAGAGTTTCTGAAGAGATCGCTGTTTAAACTTTGTTTCCCACTAATCAGGAATTATAATAATATCCATTATATCGTTAATTACGCGGAAGTTTCAATGAAAGGTTTCAAGATTTATGGAGAAAGATTGTTGGGAAGTTGGAAACCGTTTCCCGTGAACATGGCAACAGATAAATCCCCACTTCATTTCGCCATTTTGATCACTAAGTACTACAATAATTTTACTTACAAAACTCATTATCATCCAAAATTCGAATTTTAATAAAAATCCAATTTGGTAAGTATTATTAAAATATTAATGTCTGAGTGTAACCTTGAAACCTTGGTTGAAACCTTGGCAGAAGACGCTTGAGACGATACAAACAAAGTGGAGATAGATTGGAGATGGAGATAAATAGATAAATTGTTCATTCTATGTATTTCTATATATTCAATACAATAATACTTTCCATAAAATACAATAATTCTTTCAATACAATAATACTTTCCACATAATGTACAGAAGCCGCGTGCAATATAAATTTCGAATTCAAATGTATGACAAGTTTTATTTACATGTATCTGTGAGGCGGTAGATCGGTAATCGAATCGGTAGGTGTACGTATACTACATAGAAAAGAGATTTTACGTGTTCTACTACATATATGTTCTATGACTGTATTGACGGCCGGGCGAGTGAAACTCAGAACATTGTTCTTAGATTTAGTTGTCATACTTTCATTGCGCTGACTAGGTATCTGTATCATATATAATCTAAAACTTTCCAATAAACCAAAATGTGTACTTTGGAAATATATTCCATAAAACATTACATACCTATAAATATTTTTATAGACGAACTTTTCAACATCTCAATAGAGACGAAGTTGGATTATTATAGAAGAACCAGGAACTCGAGGCACCTACAGGGCTTACGACCCGTCATTGGCTGGTTTACGTGAAAACTTTATACGCTTGCGCAACATTCACGAATTATGCCTTCTTATTGAGTTCCCTTATCAATGCATATTTTAAAAGATCTTTATATTTTTGACTAGCTGAGAAGCTTCGCTTCGCTCAGCTTCTAAGCTAGGGCTTGCAGCCGGCTTTTACCGCTGCGCGGTAAATGACCGCCTCCGGCGGTCCATGGCACTGAGGGGTCTGAAGGTACTGAACGGTCTGAAGGTACTGAACGATCTGAAGGTACTGAACGATCTGAAGGTACTGAACGATCTGAAGGTACTGAACGATCTGAAGGTACTGAGGGGTCTGAAGTTACTGTCTGAAGGGATGAAAGATTCGGGAGGAAATGAAGAGGGGTATGAGGCATTGACGGAACGGGAGGTACAGAAGGACCTGAAGGGACGGGAGACACTGAAGAGACGGGTGGCACTGAGGGACAGGAGACATTAAAAGGACAGGAGGCACCGAAGGGACGGGAGACACTGAGGGACCATTTTTAATTATACAAGCAATACGAAGATTGCTGAGTTTCAACTAAATCAAACGCATATAATCCGCAAAGTGGTTAAAAAGGTTGCAAACCCTATTTTAGAAGTCAAACGAAACTTCTCTTTTAGTTTCTTAATTTGCGTTTCACAAACCATGACACGGAGCAAGCTTTATTTTTCGCTGCTGTGTTTGTCGCCTCCGCACAAAGACGTTATTCTTATAAAATATTAATTTACAAAATAATAAATTGTTTAATTTTAGAAAGATTGATATTTTAAACTCCTTGTAAATAAACATGTAATAAATATTAATATTTTTTCATGCAACTCTCCAATAATAATTAGTACTTTCAATCCTGGCAACACCGTGGTTGACATTTGACTTGACGTTTGACAAATGACCGATAAATTATGTTTGCAAACTCAACATGTAGTCTAAATCTAAACTAAATGATATTACTTAAATGATCACCTATTGTGTGTTATGTGTATTTAGATTGTATAATTTTTTATGCTTAAATAAGGATATTCGCCTTTTCAGTTAATTTAGCAAGCATTCGCAGACTCTTATTTTAACTGCAGACATTAAAGCGGTACTATAGTTTGGTTATGGACATTTTATATTTAATTCACCAGAATTTGATGTATTTCAGATTAGCATTACAGTAGCGAGATGTATTCTAAGTGCAATTTTTTTAATACTATAATTTATTTTGCCATCAACCACTAAAATATAACCACTAAAATATAAAATCATGTATGTTCTCTTCGGTGATAATTTTTACCTCCGTTTCACGATGAAACTTTATCTGTTACAGAAACATATTATATTATTATGTTATATTTTTCAACTTGCAACTGACAGTATAGCCAATCAGCGGAGACTTCTAATTGGCTGTTAAATTATTATATTAGATGTAATATATATGCTGTTAATCTTCCAAAAATTTACAAACAAATAAATATAATAATTTTAGTCTAAATTTAATACTTAAACTTTGTCGTATGTCTGTTGAATAACAAATGAGAACGTATGAGGCCGACTTAAAAATTATTTACCAGTTAAGACTAAAATCACTCTAACGCGACGTCTTACGTAGGCGATTCAAGGCGAACGCGAAGCGGCGCGAAAATAACAATCAGTCGGTAACTATTGAAGTGTCCTGCGTTACCGACCGCGAGTAGGGTATGGTGTGACATGGTACGATGCGAAGCGAACGCGATCAATTTGTTTGATATTTTCGCGCGAATTGGAAGCGGTGCCATAGTTTTTTTTGGTAAAGTATAATGTCAGAAGCACGATTCGCATGCCCGTAGGACAGAGCCGCAGCGTCGCACCGCATCACTTTGAATTCGCATGTATCCGTTCGGATCGCTTCGCATTCGCGTTCGCTTTGAATCGCCTACGTAGGATGTCGCATAACTCAACAACACATGCTACCATTACTTGACTACGCTGACGTTGCCTACGCTGAGATTCAACTGAAGATCAACTTAACAAACTCGAACGGTTACAAAATGTCTGCATTCTATACGTGTTTGGACTCAGGAAGTTCGACCACGTATCCGAGAGCAGGCAACGACTGAACTGGTTAAAGATCCGTCACTGAAGAGATTCCCGTGTTCTTTCCCTTTATATATTTTGTATTTTTAATACTATAAAAGTCTTTAATTATTATTATTATTAGGTGATGTATGTATGTCGAGTATCGAGACGACAATGCGTATATGTCAGAATAGGAAAATGTGTTCGATTCAATATGGTTATATAGTTTTTATAGTTCGATTCAAGTTTTTTCAATGAAGTTTTTGACAAAGATATACATTGTTAAAGATATTGAGAAAACTTACCACGTTAATAAGTTTTGTTGAATTTGATAGTAATATATTTTTATCGGATACCTACCTGGATATTAACAAAACACGATGAAAACAGAGTGGATGCCTTTGAAAGAAAAATCTTATGCAGAATATACCTATGTACCTATTAACGACTGTCAAACATGGCGTAAAAGATATATATCACCGAGCTTTATGATCTTTACCAGGACCTCAGCATAGTCATGAGCCATGGGGCAGCAGAACTGGAAGGTGGCAGCCAACGATAGAACAGTATGGAGAAGATTCTTGGACACAGATAGGACCCATCAAGAGTTGTGACGCTAAGAATAATGATGATGATATTTTTATGTGAATAAATTAATTGATTGTTGGCAATTATTTAATTTTATTTTCTTAAATTTATCTTCATAAATTTGAAAGTAAAATAATTGAAAAATGAAACATACAGAAATGTTTTGAAAATATAGATTTCTTCTTCCTTGCCTCTTCCCAGTTCATCTGGAGCGGCCCTTCTGGTACGACCTTTCCTTTCTTGCCCTTCGGAGATCTTTCCATCTTGCGTCATTTCTCTGGTTAGTTGCTCCTCCCTCAACTCCTTAATATTTGTCCACCAGGTGGCCTATGTACGGCCTCTATTTCTGGACTGAGTGCGTATATCATGTGTGAGTTTAACTATATGAACCTCATTTCGTCTGGTAATGTGTCCGTACCATCGGTGTCTGGCCTTTAGTTTCTCCGGAATAGAGGCGACTCCAAAACTACCTCGGACGTATTCATTTCTAATTTGATCCTCCTTTGTAACACATCTAACTCTATCACTCATAATAATAACTCATAATTCTTTAGTTTATTCCTAAAAATTTCATTTGAAAGCAAGAATTACATACATACCATCACGCCATGTCCCTCGCGGGGTAGGCAGAGAGAACCAAACGCTACTTATTTCTATCTTGACACACATTCATCGACATTCATACATTGTCCTATACATATTCATTTGTTGTTCATGCTTCTGACATCTCCACCTTTCAAAATAGCGTTCCCATGGATATGCCATCCCTTACTTGGGCGGCCCCGACCTCTCATTCAATTCCTGTCCGCAATGTATATTTTCTTTGTCAGGCGTTCCTAATTCATTCTGCCCATGTGTCTAAACCATCTCAATGTGTTCACTTAAATTCTATTAATGACATCTTTCTTCATCTTACATTCTTTCCTTATGTCCTCATTTCTGACCCTCTCATACATCGTCCTATTATATCTTCTAACATGACTTTTAAAATACTTAATTCTATAATGGCATGCATTTATAGAATTACCTGTTAATAATGTATAAAGAGGCTCTGGAGGATATCTATTGCAGGTATGTGTACTATTCCATTGTTACAACACATTCCTGGGTTTTCTCCCTTCCATTTCGAATCACCACAATATATACAAATTATAGACATTCTACCAAAAGTTGATACTGGCTCAGAAATAAATTGCAACTATAGGTTAATATCTATATTGCAACTATAGGAAAAAGCAGAATTTTCCTTTTGTCTCCATGATTCATGTTTCAATGCCACATCTGTTATTTTACATACAAAAAAAATAGTGTTTGGCGATATTTTTAAGCGTTTTCAATTTGACTCCTCAGGGGCCTTATGACTTGAAGACTTAGAGGCTGTTTTATACTTTTAATGCTGCTAAGATGGCGCATTCAAGTGCAGTAATTTCTATTACTTCAACGTCTTGCATATTCATCTGATCTATTATCATTAAATTATCACGACTCCCTACCTCTATCCAATTACTTGAAGACTGAAAATCTGTATTTCTTCTTTCTTGCTGCAGAAATTGTAATACCCTATACGCCGTCATTCGTAATCTACTGGCTTCACATCTCCTTTCTTGCTGTTCTTTAGATTCGTTTGCCCTAAGTGCAACCATTCGCAACATGTTATTTTCATGTGCCATTCCTTCTGCACTTATTTTTTTTTTTTTTTTTAACATGTCTACGTAGGGGACGCCAGCTATTAGGATTTGGGTCCATTTTACTCTTCCGAAGAAGCGCACTACGTAGCGTTGGGAGGGGTTTGCAATCTAGAGAAGAGTTTATTAATTCGGATTTTAAAAAGACCCGGGTTGTACGAAGATGGAAACACAGAATTCGGAAGATCGTTCCACAGTCGGGCTGCTGTGTTAATAAAGGAGTTCGAGAAGCGACTTGTTCGTATATGTTGAAGGTCCACTGTGAATGGATGCTGCGATTGAGTGAAGCGAGTGACTCTGTTGCGAGTGGGTGGAGGAGGGACCAAAGATGCAAGTTCTTCTGAGCAATTCCCGTGGTAGTATCTATAGAATAAACTTAAAATACCGACTCTGCGTCTGTGTTCTAGTGATTGCAATCCATCAGTCAGTGATGGATCATCAATCAGACGTATAGCACGCCTTTGGACAGCGTCGAGGGTATTCAGTAGGTATTGGGGGGCGCCACTCCAGAGGTGACTGCCATATTCAATAATTGGGCGTATTTGCGCCAACATTACAACAACAACAAAATTTTATTAACCAACTCCTAGAAGAATGACATAACCTGTACACCGAAATACAATAATCACCAACTCATTTATGAAAATATCTTTAAACAAATACCTACGTTCTTTCCATATGTGAATGTTGATTTAAAATTTACCTAAATTCATCGAGAATTGAAATTTCAACTTACATTTTTTTGTAACTATATAGGCTAAAATTTGATTCTGAAAGAAAATAAAATATAAAGTTATTAAATATTGGAAAATAAACTAAATCAATACATATTAATTACGATAAAAATATAAAGTAGGTAACATTCGAATATTTGACAGCTGAAAGAATGGTGGAACAACGCGAGGAAAGCAAATCTGACCCACAATGCAAAAGGGACCATTTGTTCAACGTGAATTGCTCACTCTCCCTGTGTCGGATTTTATTACTTCGTGCCATTTGAGGTCTAATTACGATAGGGACGCATATATCAGAATGTTGGTATTTTGTCATCTTCAGGGTAAATTCACATATATCAATTTTGGCGACTCGGCGAGTAAAGCATAAAAGCATTCTTTAATTCTTATTATAACATTTAAACTAACTTTCTTTTGAAAATAATAAAAAAAAACATATCAGCTTGTGAGGCTTTGTGTTTTTATACTGTTTCAAATGTAATATTATAAAAATGTAATATTGTAAGTTTTTTACTCTACTGTAAAATTGCCGATTTCCACCATTTCCACATAGAAAGATTTCAAACGAATGTAAGAACAGGCAGCCTTGGGCAGACTGACATGAATATAGTCGTGCACAAACATTCGCAAATCCAGAACGACAATCTTACCAGGTCTACTTTATTTATATGCAGATAACGAGATAATACGAGATAACGAGATGATACAATACTTTTGAAAAAAAGACATTCTTAGTATCGCCATCTATGAAATAACGCAGAAACCTTTGTTTATAACGTCATCTATTGAGAAGTTGTTTTTTTTAAACAATGAAAGTAACAATCCTTATACAGAAGGTGACAATGTTTCTTCGCATAGATGTCACCCCTGAATTGCGCCAGAAATATTATTTTATTTTTGCCAATTTTTCCATATCTCAATAGAGACGAAGTATCATTGACTCCCGACAGGGAAATATCCAATGTTTACGTATATGAAACATTTAAAAAATATTCGATTTACATACACATTGGTAAAAGTAGGTAAACAAGCGATAATAGAACCGTCTTATTTTCAAACTATCTGTTTCTCATTATTAAAATATATAGAACTTTCAAAATTGCATTGATAACGGTACTCAATAAAAAGGCATAGTTGGTGAACGTTGCGCAAGCGCATAAAGTGATCACGTAATAGATGGTATGTGGGGGAGGTTGCTTTATATTTTATTAAGAATATTATTATGATATCAAAAAGGTTGCGAGTTTAATTACGTGTTCAAATCATATCCCAACACACACACCACTATTTTAGATATTGCAATTTAATATAATCAGTACATTTAATTTAAATAAATTGAGTGATGAAGGGCTTCATAAGTAAAAGATAACTTACTTAGATTCGTTATATTTTCAGTTCAGATAAATTACAAAATATTACACTGGAATAAAATGTTGCGCGATGTTGAGGTCGGTATTAATATATTTAATTAAAAGCTGAGCACTGCGTCCTAGCAGCCGGTTGATGAACGAATGGCAATTAGCGACGGGGAAAAATGAGTGATCCGTATTATTTGACCGGATCATTAAATTGAATCGGTGACTCACGGTTCACGTTGCCACAACGATCCGCTCATGAACCAGACATCACTCTCACACTTTCTATCTCAAATAAAATATATCGTTAGAATGCGATACACACACCGACTCATGGCAATCATCGATTCACAACTAATTCATTATGGTTCATAAAATCTAATTCATTGCGGTTCTTAAATATGTTAAGCAATTTTGACCGCAACGTACTTTGAAAAACAAATACGTAACGTAAGGATAGCTATATTTGAATCATATTGAATCGAAGAGCGAATTGATGATCCGCATAAATTTCATGAATCGATTTTAAAAGACAGGATCTTACAAAAATATCGAACTTTGCACCACTAATGGCAATTCGTGCTGGGCGCTCGATTCAGGAACCGATGTCCTTCGGTCGTCCTCGGAAATCTCCGTGAGAAGCGAGACTATCCGACGAATGACGTTTCTTGTGGGGTGAGCATATCGCCGCCACAACGTAAACCAGCCGATGACAAGTCGTAAGCCCTGTAGGTGTATCGAGTTCCTGGTTCTTCAATAATATTCCAACTTCGTCTGTATTGAGATGTTAAAAATTTGTCAAAATTATATTTAAAAATATATATAGGTATTTTTTTAGAAGTACATTTTTTACAACATATTATGAATCACTTATCTACAGATTGTAGAGGACTAAATGAAGTTTGAAAGGAA